>CM076569.1:419719825-420176722 GCA_034641835.2 Pinus albicaulis | reverse complement strand
ATGGTCATTGGTACTTAAGGGGCATTATATTGGTTGCCGGCAATAGCGGCCTTTACCTGCCCTCTGCGAGGGATGGGCTTTCGCTTACCGTACAAACCGCCTTCGCAATCGTAGTCGCCCATTTTTTATTGCGCAGTTTTTACAAACCCTAGAAGCACTCGTTTGATGAAGTTGGGGAGAGGACAGGGTATATATGGGGAGAAATGTGAAAATATAGTTGCAGTGTTCGAAAGCCATTGGATTAAGAAAAGACAGTGAGATTAAAAGTCAGGTTTGTATCATATTTATAATTGTGTATGGGAAGGATCAAAGCATAAAAGCCATTGTATTAAGAAAAGACAGTAAGATTAAAAGTCAGGTTTGTATCATATTTATAATTGGGTATGGGAAGGATCAAAGCATAAAGAAAGGGCGGTGCATTAATGGGTCAATAGCAGCTAAAATATTGGTTGCCCAAAAGCAACTGCATCCACTAACCTGAGACATGATTGATTCCTTATTAAGCAATACATGTGACATCCATCTACACAAGAAGCAAGTGGGAGTCGACGTCCATCACTGTAAATTCACTGCATTATTCAGCGTGGCCGCCGACTGACCGAGACATGATTGACTCCTTGTGTTGAGAAGTTTTAAAGATTGATTCCATCCACACGGGAAGCAAGTGGGAGTCGACGTCCATCACTGTAAATTCACTGCATTATTCAGCGTGGCCGCCGACTGACCGAGACATGATTGACTCTTTGTGTTGAGAAGTTTTAAAGATTGATTCCATCCACACGGGAAGCAAAGTGGGAATCGACGTCCATCACTGTAAATTAAAGTGGGAGTCGACTTCCATCACTGTAAATTCACTGCATTATTGAGGTCCGACAAAATGTCAATTTATATCCTCTCAATTGTATAAATAATATTCACTTCTAGATATCTATATTCAAGATTTTTGTTGTATTTGATGACGATCTCGATGACGCATAACATAGATTAGTTAATCGTCGGAGGTACTGGCGTACTCATGAGAGGAGATACAACCATGTTCTGCAGTCATTGCCCACCAAACTTTCAACATTCCTCTACCTCTCATAAATGGTTGGTATTACATTTTATTCCACGATTTATTATTTTTTTAAAGAAATTGACGGAATGGAGCTCAATGAGAGAAAAGAAGTCGGTATTAAGCAACGTAGGTACTTGTCGTGCGCCGAATATCCTGGTATTAAGCAACGTAGGTACTTGTCGTGCGCCGAATAAAATATTGGTTGCCGGCAATAGCGGCCTTCACCTGCCCTCTGCGAGGGATGGGCTTTCGCTTACCGTACAAACCGCCTTCGCAATCGTAGTCGCCCATTTTTTATTGCGCAGTTTTTACAAACCCTAGAAGCACTCGTTTGATGAAGTTGGGGAGAGGACAGGGTATATATGGGGAGAAATGTGAAAATATAGTTGCAGTGTTCGAAAGCCATTGGATTAAGAAAAGACAGTGAGATTAAAAGTCAGGTTTGTATCATATTTATAATTGTGTATGGGAAGGATCAAAGCATAAAAGCCATTGTATTAAGAAAAGACAGTAAGATTAAAAGTCAGGTTTGTATCATATTTATAATTGGGTATGGGAAGGATCAAAGCATAAAGAAAGGGCGGTGCCTTGGGTTTGGGTGAAGACATGCCTACACATTCTTTGAGATACCAGGTTTTATGTGCAGGTGTAGACGTGGGCTCTTTTATGGAAGAGACATTGAAATTCAAAAGAAAAGTGTCCAAAATCTGCCGTTCACAAGTTTCATAAGGTTTTGAATGTGCTTTTTAATGAATGAGATATAAGGAAAAGTGTTGAAAAGTAAAGCGTCGAGAGGGTGTTATTGACGAGGTACGTAAGGGATATAAAATGATGGATGTATGTCCACTGAAGGAAAAATAGATGATGTTCGCTCCCCAAAGTAGCTCATGCACCTGTAGAGCAGCTGGTTCTTGATTGTAAGTGCATTGAAGATAATAAAAACAAAGGCGCCGTTCACGTTGTAAGAGAATAGAAAAAGGGCGATCAAGGTTTTAAAACATGAAAGTATCATCTTGTCATAATGTGTATCATGCAAAGTTTATATTCTTTGAGTTGATTCATGCTTTATTAATATATCTAATTGAAGGGACGATATATCTTAGACTGGGATATTTGATAAGATTGTTAGTTCAGAATTTAGGTTTTTGGGATCTTCAGAGAAAGTTATATTAATTTTTTTTTGGATATTATTATCAGGACACGATTGGAACTATTCATTTAGTATAATTAGTTTTTATTTTAATTTAAAGTATACTTGAATTATTAATAAAGGTGAAACTTATAATTTGTGTTATGGCTTAATATATTAATATTGTATTATTGTTTTAAAGGTGTATTTTACAATTTAGTATAATGAAAATGTATAATTTTTTTTATTTTTAATTTTTTTAATTTTTTTAATTTGACACATCTTTATCTAAAATAAAAATAAAATATTAACTAAATAAAATATAATATTAATTATAGTAAAACAACAAAAAATACATATACATATGGAGATTACTTTTAATTAAAAGCATTATTACATTGAGAGGTGCATGCTACAATTCACTATATGAGATGTGTATTTTCTTCTATATTTGGTGTTTTTTTTTCAAAATAAAAATAAATTTTCTCTAAATAAAATCCATTTTAGTTATTATCAAAACAAAAATAAATATACTTTAAATATAACTATTTAATTACTTTTAAATAAAAACAAAATATTCTAAAAACAATGTTTGTTACAACCAATAAAAAAAAAAAAATTGCGTACTTGATTAGTTTTAATTAAAATCACTATAAAATATCAATAATTGCATTGCCACTATGCTTCAACTAATAATAATAATAACAAGGGTAATAGTTTTTAAGCAACATAGTCCCTGCCTCTACCACTAATTAATTGATTAAGGAAGCCCAGGGTTCGCATTTCATCCTTATTCAAGAATGCTTTATGCACTCACAATATGTCGTTATTCCCATCTCCGCACTCCACACCGCGCACAACGAAAGGCTCCTCCACACATCTTCCTCCAAACAACTATTCATTTTGTCGTTCATTCATTATTAACCGCTAATCATTTTTCATTATTCTTCCTCCGAACAACTATTCATTTTGTTGTTCATTCATTATTAAAAATAAATATAATTAAATTTGTGCATTACTAAATTAATAATAATTGGTGACACAATGCGGAAGAAGGTCATTGTGAGAAAGTGCGGAGCATATGCACTTCTTCGCACTCCCACACAATAATTTACTTCGCACAATGAGCCATCCTCTACATTGCTATCCTTCATATTTTTCATATGCTTCTTCCCTAAAGACTCCACACTCTACATTTTTTTTTTTGGAACAAGTGTGGGAATGCAGAGTTTTGCTTGAGCACTGCACTCCACAAAAAACACTGCCAAAACACACAACCAAAATTAATGAATAAAGTAACATAAATATAAAGGTGATCACGAAAAATAAGAACACTGGAGATGGTACTCGTTTTCCCCGTGGTCTTAAAAAGATTCTCTGGCCACAAGCACTTGCTTTCCTGCTCCACTAAAATTCGACACACAAAGGAGTAATGCCTATGATGCAACTTCTCGTGCATTTTCTTCTAGAAGGAGAAAACAACCTTCAATGACATTTATTTACATACCATAGCTGCATGGAAATGTTATTTGTGGTGCCATCTCACAATTCCAATCATTTGAGATCCTCATTGTAATGTTGCCTATGGCTCCACACACATATCTTCCACTAATGATTATTTTCAAATAAAATTCACTATTATGTTGGTCATGGGAGGAAACAGTTACTAAAGAAGGATATTATTGCATGCAATTTTGATTACACACTTTCAAAAGGACGAAAAACAAGTGAGTTAAACTCCAACAAGAATGAGATATGGTTATTCCATACGCTTTATGCTTCTGATCTGTGAGAGGATTCTCTCTCGCCATTTGAAAATAACGCCATGGCTTCATAAAATTGAAGTGGTCATCTAGTCTTGAGCCTCCACATGCATGTGGAATTCTTAGCTCCCCTCTGCAGAGACGCTGATGGAGATGATAGTTGTTAGTTTTTAGTAACTTATGCTGTGGAGGGTCTCTATTCGTATTCAAGCAATGAGAGATTTTCTTGTTAATAATATTAATATTAATGGAACTCAATATTAAAGAGCATAATATTAATATTAAAGAGCTATAAATTAGTTCTCTTTAATATTAATATTAATATGAGAGAGATAACTATGTCGAAGGTGTTCTCTCTATGGGATTTTTATTTTCAAACACTATTCACTGCAGCGAATTAGAGCGCGTAAATTTCATCCTCCTCACGCCTATCCAAACACATGGAACCTCCATACAACTCCATTTGTGCTTCATATCAAAATGACTTGGCGATTGATTCTCATGATCTTAGCATGGATATTCCCATGTGTGTCAAGGAGCCAGAATTTGAACTCAAAACCTTTTACTCTCGACATGGGACATGGATGGGAAATATGAGAAGGAATTGTAGTGTTGGGATCACTGGAAGCTCTAGGATGGACGAGCCTCTGGTTCATCAACCACAAAGTGTCCAAAGAATACGAAGAGAAATAGGCTCTTGTCCAGATCCTCTTCGACATTATTTTCACTGTCTCCTGCAATCTTCTCCAACTCACTCTGTTTGAAATCACACCTCTCCTCTCTACAAAGGAATGGTGGATAAATTGGAAAATGGACTTTTTTTGTCTTATTACATTATTGGCGTTCACTCTACCTTATTACCATTGTTATTTTATGCTCCATAATAATGGTATAGGCAAAGAACGAGAAACATTGGGAGAAATTGTGTTCATATTTCCTTTTCTCTATGCATTTTGGTGCATGGGAATTCACTTCCCTATGCCTTCCCCACAAAAAGGGTTTTTCACAATGCTTGAATTAGTCAACAGAGTTGGAGTGATAGGTGTCATGGTCATGGTTGTGTTTTCTGGTTTCAGAGCAGTGAATTTACCCAACAACTATTTGTCTCTTTTCATCAGTGAAATTGAAGAAGGCTCAATATTAAGGTATTGGAGAGGCAGTTGCTGCAATCTACGGATGAATGTGTGGGAAATAAAAAGAAAAATATTATATCTTTTGTGGAGATGGAGCAAATTAAAGGTTTAAGACAAAATAAGTCAAACTGTTTAAACTTGGCTTAATCATATTTCAATTTTATGTTGTAGATTAGAGAATAAATATCTGACCAAACAGTTTAATCTTGGCAGGTAAGTAGATAGGTAGAGTTAATAAGAGGTGCTCAACAGTTTAATCTGAGCCCTTGGATGCAATAAGGGTAGAATCAGATAGATTGGCCATGTAAAAAGAAAAAGGTTGATAAGGGTTTGCAAGTCCAAATGCACCCTAATAAAGAAGAGAAAATGGTAGTGTCAAGTAGATAGGGTAGGTAGATGGTGTTGCAAATTTTTATATGATGAATGATGGTGCTAAATATGTTTGATCTTTTACCTTCATCACAAATACTGAAGCAGGGAATACAGTGGAAAATCACTGAAAGTAAAGTCAAACTCATTAACTTCCCTCATCACTTTCCCCTTAAATTTTTACTAATTTCCCCAAAAAGTACTAGGGCATTTGGAGATCAAAGGGGCTCAAGGCATTTCCTTGACTTCTGGAGGGACCGGACCCTCGGCCTAATGATCAAAAAGACCTAAGTACTTGAGATAATTCATCTTTATAATCATTCATCTTTAACCTTGTCCTAAGTAAAATCCCATTTTACTTAGGAAAATCATGCAAAATTCCATAAAAATCCCTCATGATAACTTGCTATTCTAAGTTTAAGTATTGAAGATAAGATATTGAAATTTACTTCAAAAGTTCTCACTTTCTTAGATGTGCAAAATATTTTGAGTTTCCTTGTCCTTTGCCATATTTACATTTAACTCTATTTTACTAAATCCCTAGTAAAATACCCTATCCTAAGTATATAACTCCCTTTTTATAAATAACCCAAAAAACCCCTCTATTATAAAGTTTAACCAAATGTTTATATCCCCGCACATTCAAATAAAAACCCGCTATACGCCCTTTGGTTAAATTTATCATTATAATATAAACCCGCCCCTATGGTAAGTTAATTATATACGTTAATTTACCATATAATAAAATAAAATCATATGTCCGAAAAGCTTTAAACATGTGGTGTATATGTTTAATACCAAAGAAAAAATAAAATCCGAAGTTTTATGCCAACGTGGCTCATCCACCTGGCATTTCCCCGATGATTAAAACCCCACCGCGACCCCTATTTCCTTTATAAACACGGAATTAGTTAATTATCTGAATTAACTAATAATCACATCTTTCCGCCTATTATATGCCCCCCGGGAGGTTTAAATAGAGTTAATTGCGTTTAAAACCCCGTCGGGCCCGCACATCCAAACCCCACTATCTTTTTGTCCTATCCACCGTCCGATCTCCCACTGTAAGATCTACGGCCAGCGTTCACCCCGCTACCCATCCCTTGTCAGCGTTTTAACCAGCGGGGGACGGGTGGTATTTGACTAGTCACCCGTCCACGCGTCAATAGCTTTGTGGAATCGCTGCCCTCGCGGTTAATACCGCATGTGCTCAAAAGCGGTGCGGGGACTTACCACTTACCGCCCGGCCCCTCCACCATACATCAGCCTGTACGTTGATGACTTCACACCTCGGAAAACTAAAAAACCCTTTAAATTGTAAATAAAGCCAATTCTTCGTGTTTTTCTGTTATTTTCGTTATTGAAAACGACAGCGCTCCCTGCTACGGTTTTCGAATTTCCACTGAAATTGACTGTGCTATCTGATTTCGCTCCAAGATTCCACTGCACTTGTGTTCGAGTACACTCCCGCCATCGCCTGATACCTGTTAAAAGCCAATTTTCGTCCAAAAAAAGGTATTTATCTCACAGCGCCCTGAACTTCAATATAAAATCTCTTTTCCCTGTTTTCTACTGAATCGGTAATTAAAACTCATCACTGAGATCTCCCTCAGAGGTTTTAAAATTGTGCAATTGCTCCCTGAAACTGCATTTGTGTTAATTTCCTTCATTTTAGAAATTGCGCCCGGCCTGTGAAGAAAACCAGAAACCTCCGTTTTGAATCCACAAGAACCAAAATGGAGGCCCCGACAGCTTTGAATATCACTCCACTGAATGCCCCCCACCGTGAATTGGAATATTTACCTTTGGTAGATAAAGATTTCCAAATTAAAGACTTGCATTTTGATGAAAGTCCCCTATTGAGTTATTGTCGCTGCAGAGACGAATACTCGAAGGGGCAAGATCTTATAGGGTTGTGGGAATCCAATCTCCCAAGGTATCTCATCCCTTCAGTCATTTATTTCCCAGAAATCATCCATTATTGCCATTCAAACTATGATCCCACTCGAAGGGCTGTAATAGCTCCTGATCAAAGTGTTCTGTTTCCCATTACTCCCCAGGCTATCAATGCCATGTTACACTTTGAACCAGACCAAGAACTAGCACCATTGTCCATGGAAGAATTGATTGAGAAGACCAGGCAATTAACCCCGGAAAAGCTAAAATCCATGTGTCAGAATTTCATGTTGCCTGAGCATCAGCCAAAAGGGTCTCCCCCCTATGGTTTTTATTATTTCAATACATTGGGAAGGCTCATTGTAAATATGATATCTTTTGTCTTGGGATTCAACACCAGTGAATATGTGGATGAGATAACCTTGGTTTTGCTATCCATTTTTACTCCTGGGCAACCTCATGAGATTAAATATGACTTTGCCTCCTTCATAGCCAACAAGATCCATGATCAATTCATGAGGCTAGATGATGAAAAAGTTTTTAAATATTCCTTAGTCATCTATCATCTCATTATCTACTATCATTCAGAAAAGTTCCCTTTCCCTGTTCAAAAACTTGATGCCAAGGGAAACCCCAGGTCAGTCATATTTTGGTCCCCCATAATTCATTCTTCCTCTGATTCCCCCTATTCCTACACTGAATTCATTGATCAGTTTGTATATCCTGCAACAACTTTGTTAACAAGAATCTCTCCCCCAAGGCTCAGTAATGAAATAAAAAAGACCTTGCAACTTTCAAGGACTTATAAAGTTGGGGATTGGTATTTGTATCAAAACCATACAGTCATCAGAATTTATGGATGTGAATTACATCCATTCAGGTTACCAAGATATGTGCCCATGAGGATTTTTGCCTTAGAATACTTCAGGCAAATGAACAATTCAGATGTGATCCATTTTTGTAGTGTAAAGAAGAAAGCTCAATTAAGGATCAAAAGTCAATTAGGTCCTTTCATCTGCAACTCTAGGGAGGCCGAGAGAGAGGCAGAAAATATATTACAAGGAAATTTCCAAACATCTTTCCGTTGGGTTCCTTATGACCCATTTGGTTTTATTTGTGAAAAGAGATTAAAGAATAAATCATCCCCTTATATACACCACAAGATTCCTGATCTAGAACAATATGCCAATCAAGATGAATGGGTTGAAGGAACACTTGTTGAGGAAGAAAGTGAAGCTGAAAAAATGAATAAAATTATGAAAGATGTTGAGAAAAACTTTGACCTAGAATCTTATGGTCAAGTGCAGGTACCCTACATTGGCACTTCTTCAGCAGTAACTCTACAGCACACATTACAGGAAAGCAGTCTATCAGTTACAACAGAATCAAAGGGCAAAGGAAAGGAACCTGCAATCCAGGTCATTGAAACTTTGGTCATGGCGGAGAAACCACAAACTTCCAAAGCACCTGAACAATCACAGGTTTCTCCCACACAGGCAAAGCACACACAAGTTCCAGAGTTGCAAACTCCATTAAATATGGAAATAGGAAAGAAGAGGCAGGTTCCAGATACCACACCTCCAAAAGGGACCTCACAGGTACATCAAACTAAAAAACATAAATCAGATCCACTTCCAGATGTGGAAATCATAGATGAAGTGTTTGATGATGGAAGGGAAGACAGTCAACTAACTGGCACAGTTAGTGAAACAAACACAGGACAGAAAGGAAAAGCTTTACAAAAGCAATTAAGTACTGAGGTATCCTCTTTCAGACCACCAAAAACAGATACAGGGGATATTAAAAGAACCTTCATTAATATTAAAGCAAATAATGATCCATTAAAAATGAAGGTATATGATCAATATATGAAAATGGCTCCCCATAATCAAGAAAGGCTAATGTCAGCATTTGACATGTCACAAGGCAAAATGATAATGAGCCACTTCAAGTCAAAGGTGCCAAAACCCATTACTGCAGCTGACTACATCAGGACAAATTTTGAAGTTTTGGCAAAGGATATCCATCCTCTATACCAGATAGAGCTACACAGACAAACTGGGGAAATGGTCTATTCTACTCTTACCAATAAGGCCATGGCAGCTATAACGCTGCAGGATTCTTTGAATAACACAACTGCACAATTGCAAATTGAGAAGGCCTCTTCACAGGCCAAAGATAATAGAATAAAGTCTTTAGAGGACATAATCATTGGTTTGGGTCACAACCCCAAAGACATTAAAAGTATTGAGGCATTAATAAAGAAGAAAGACGATGACATAGCTGCCCTGAGAAAGCAGCTAAAATTGCCAGCCTCAAGACACCCTCAGACCCAAGAAGTTCTAAAAGGGAATTCACAGGAAGAAATAATGGAGTTGCTCCTAAATATGACTGAGCGACTAAGTGAAACGGAGAAGGAATTGGAACAAGCTTTGCAGGAACAGGAAACTATCAGGCAGACATCAACAACAGGTACTACAACAACAGGTCAGCAAACACAGCCATCCCAGGTAAACACTTCTGGTTTGAGTTCTGATGAATTAATAAAGCAGATGGAAAGTCTACAACTAAGGGTCACAGAACTCCAAGCAACGAAATTGCAATTAGTAAAATTGGAGGAAAAATATGATACATCTAAAAAGTCAGTTGCTGATAACACCAGGGAAATAAAAAGGTTAGAAAAATTGGTCCAGGCTTTGGAAAAAGATCTTTCATTGGAAAAGCCTTTAAAGGAAATAAATGACATTCTTTGGGGTAACATCATTGAGTTAATAAAGGGTATTTGGCCCTCTATTCAAGCTATTTTTGAACAAAATGAGTTGGTTAAAATAGCCCAAGAAGAAATAAACAGAACCAGAAATGAATTAAGAGGCAGGCCTGAGCAGGCCAATCAGCTTATTCAATTTTTGAACACCCGGACAAAGCAACAGCTTGCAGTGTTAGGAATTGATGACAGGACCGACACAGTTTTGGAAATAAAGAGAGTTTTCATCAAGAGAACTTTCATGCAGAATTTAGAAAGGAAGTGCATAGATATTTTGGTTGATATCAATATTTTCAGAGAGAAATTTCAAGCTTTGTTGGACAATGGGTTACCAAGTCCTATGCTCTCAGAGGATCAAATAATGGACTTAGAAACCTATGTAAAGAAAATAAATGCTCATGCTCAAAATACAGCTGCTTGTTCTCCTAGTTTACCACCATCCACATTACCAACAGGGAGAAATATCTATGATAGAGTGAGGAATTTATTTCATTTGGAACATGTGATAAAGTATCTATTTCCTAATGAACCCACCTTTTACAAACTCACAGAAGCAGATGAGACTTTGAGAAAACTCAAAAGGACTATGATACCGGATGATTCATGGTGGAGAGACTTATTAGAAATTCTATAAAAGTTATTTTCAGGATGAGGATTTATCTTTACTATTAGGTAAATGGTAAAAATGAGTACAGATGAAAGAGTATCAGTTACACAGGTTAAAGAGTATCCGTGAAGACAAAGAGTGTCAAACAAGCAAAGAAATTACTCCAGAAGACAGCAACAAGCTCTTTTTCAGCACTTGCCTCCAGCACATCCATAAAGAAAGGAAACAGCACATCAGCAGTTACTTATTATTCTATCTACGAGACCATTTGTCTCATGTTTACTTGTAAATTAATCCTTAGTCACCCCAAAATATGGGCTAGGATAGTGTGAGATATTTTCAATTATTTAGTGTATAAATAAACCCTCAAAGAGAGTGTTGAGGGTGGATTCTATTACTTTGCTGTAACATTGAGATTTTCGGAATAAAAGCATTTTGGAGAAATTTTTCGTGGCTTATTGGATGACGATTTAAAGCACTGGACTTGTTGCAGGATTCATGTGTTGGACTACAGTTCAATAAGTTTTTCTACCCTTTTGTCTGAAATACTATATTAGTTTATAATATCATCATATCCATTTCTGAATAATTTACATAAAGGATTGAATCAGAATTTGCTTAATTTTACTCTGATTTCAAATGTGGTTGTTCTTAATGTTTTCTTCTAAATTAGTTATAAGCATGAATTCTTAAATGCTCTTGCTTTGCTAATTTAAACATTGTTGATTACTATGATAAAGAATTCTTCATTGCTCTTTGTTTGTAGTCATCTCCTTTCTTTCTTTTGAACATGGTGAAAGATTCTTAGCTGCCTTTCATCCCTTCAAGATCATCCCATCCACTTTAAATTTTAAGGATTGTTCTCTGTCTAGCTATCTTGCCCTACAATACCATCTTGTGTTTAGAATAGAAATCGATAAATAATCCTTTTTCTCCATAGCCCAATGGGTAGAAAGCTCTCAACCTTGCCCTTAGTTTGTGGATTCACCATTTTTCCAAAACAAACTTTGAATCTATAACTAGCCTAAAACCTTCTAAGAACAAAGATAAATCATAAAGAGAGAGCCCTCTCTGGATGCAGATTGGCTAGATTCTGCATCTAAGAGGTTGGTTTGTGGTTACCTCGGGTATACTTTCCTCTTACACAACTTCTAGGAAAACCTGAGTGATAACAGACCCAAGGTTACCTAGGCAGCCGCAGTCAAAACCTTGGTTATGCGTATAGTTCTACCCAGAACATACCTCAACCTGGTTTTCAAATTCATCCTATGCATCAACAAAATTTTACCAATAGGGTGCAAGTGTATCACCAGGGAGGACCCTATCCTCCAGCTCAGGGGACCCAATACGCAGAAAGAAAAACTGATGGAAGAGCTCCCCTCCAATAGATGAGTGCAAATCAGGGACCACGTTATGCTCAGTCCCTAGCACAAGACCTGCTTATGTAGACCAATGCACAGGTGAACTTTGTGTAGCCTTCCCAAAACCAACCTCACCATTATAACTAGGAGAACTACTCTCCTAACGCGGTGAAGAAAAAAAAAAAAAATAAGCCAAAAGGGAACCCTAGACAAGGGGAAATAACTAGAAATGCCCACCGCGATCTTAGGCTGGAGGCAACTCCAACCGGAATCAGAGCCAGGTTCCAAGCAATGTCCAACAGTAGAGAAAAAGGCCACCTTTCTGAACAAACCATTCTTGTTCGATATGTTGTGAGTATGACCATTATACTCACCATTGTCCTGATCTGAAGAAGCTACAGAGTAACCGAGGAGAAGGAGGATCTTCCCAGCAACCAGCTGTGATGCATGAACCTTTCCCCCATTAAGGGATGGTAAGCACTCAGCAGCAAAGTCAGACGAATCCAGGAAAAGTAGCCACAAAATCTATATGACTCGCAAAGAGTTGTTATTTCAAACACGAAATCGCAATTACGACACCCCACCAGACACTAATACGCCAGGGGCAAGTACCAGTACACCTACTACACCTTTGACCACTTCAAAGATGCCTATCGAACCATTGCCAAAAATGGAAAAGGGACCCAATAGGTGAGCATGAAACTACTCCAAAGCGATCAATAATTATAGCATCGTGGACGATTTAGCATAGTCTCCTGCTGCTATGTCAGCTTTGGAAGTACTGCAGTCATGGCTAAAACAAAAGAAAGCCCCACTTTCCATGTTAAGTGCTATCGACCCTGCAGATATACGCCTAATGGATTTTGACTTAGAAAATGCCACCCCTAGGCTTCCTTCCTTGGTCGCCTTCTAGATACTAGTGTCGGTCTAGAATACCACAATTCACCGATGTGTCATTGATAAGGGTATGTCCATGTGCATCATGTCAAAAAATGTTTGGCAGAAGTTAGGGTCTCTCGAACTAAAACCCTCAGTCATCACGCTTAGAGCATACGACGGTTGTCCTTCAACACCCATCGACCTCTACCAAAACGTCCCGGTATGGTTAGCCGGAAAGACGATCCACATAGACATTGAAGTCGTGGATGCTCAATTGGATTATAATATACTCCTTGGGTAGAGTTATATATACGCCATGTCAGCCATAACCTCCTTCGTCTTCCATATTATGATGTTCCCCCACGAGGACCGCATCATTACTATAGACAAATTGAAGCATAGTGAGAAACAACCCCTAAAAAATGCTAATGTGATTCAACCCTACGTAGATACATCCTTAGATGCACTTTCACGACAGTAAGAATATGGCCCCAACCAATTCAAACCATTGTCCGTTCTAGGGTCATTCTTAGGAGATCCTCCTGTTACCCCTGAGCCATCACCCGATGTCACAGGGGCTTCGGTGTGCATGATGTACACATGAAGCATCGAAGCTAGTCAGGACACTGACACAAGTAGTAATGGCATCAATTCATCGGCCATGATAGCCTCTCTAGCCTACGCCACTTCCCAAACCCCTTTCATCTACCCCCGAACTAGCTTCGTCTCCTAGAAGGTTTTGGAAACACTAGTGTTACCAAAAATATCATTGGAAATACCATTTTGGTACCTCATTCCCCCTATGGGAGAAGTATCCACCCACATTGCTACCACAGGGTTGGAGCCCCTCAGTCTCGAGGAGGCCCCACCCATCCAAGAAACGATCGAAACCACCCTAGCAAAGGAAATTTCCATTGCAAAACCGGTGATCACGGCTAAGAAAACTGAGAAGAGAGGAAATAATATGGTGACTCCTGCCATACAACGGGAATCACCAGTTTACACCATATGAGATGTAATAGGTCACCCTACCCATATTTTCCCAGGGCTGGATGAATTAAAACCACTCCTTGGCTCCGAGATAGACATCACAACATTGTGTTTCCATAAAAAGGAACCTACCACCAAAGGTAAAGACAAAACATTGCGTACCAATAATGCATGCGCTCTCTACAACAACTATGGGCGCAATACCCATCATTTCCTAGAGATCCCGTGATATAGGGATGCCTTACATGCCATCGAGCAAACCTATCAGGAGGATCCATCCACCCAGACATCCATAAATTAACCTCATACCATCCTTTACCTACAGGAAGAATGAAGGGCACCAGAAAGAACCCTAGTCAAGCCCCCTCTTGTTATACGTTGCACACTGTGCAATGAACATGGTCACTTCCTCAAATAATGCGCAGCCCTGGAACTCATCCACAGATGGTATCCTATAGAATGGGTTTACTACGTTGGATTGCGGGCAAAGAAATTCACATGTTGGTTATGCGCCGACAATCACCTTCTCGAGAATTGTCACTATATCCCCCGATTCCAGCTAGCCCTCGCTAGTTTGCGCTCATCCATAGTCCACCTCTCCCAAGAAGATGACATGGATGCAAAATCCACAGACAGCTCCACAACCCAAGATGATGTGACGAGCAGATCCATCATGTTCTTGTCAGTTTAAAAGCGACCAATTTGGGAACCCCTAGTTACCCCCAACTGCTCTCTACAGAAAATACCAACATGCATGTTATGAAAAATTACCGATCATGTGGTCACCACTTGCCCTGATTTAGTAGTGTTATGACATTGATTCCCCACCAGACCACAAACTAAGCACGATGGCACCCCCACATCTAGGCTATTCTACCTAATGTCAAAGTAATAATTATGAGTGGCACTACGCTTATGCCTCGCAACTTCGTCCTACCATCGATATGATTCATACCATAAAGAAGAAAGAGGATGAACTCCGTGAGTGGTATAGAAGATACACTGCTTCCGGGTCAGTAACCCCACACCCACACGAGCATGATGGGCAAGCTAGGACAACACACCTACCAAACATGACCTAGGCCAAGCCTAGGATAACATGCAGACTATGCAACCTGAATGACCACCGAGTCAATCAGTGCAGATAAATGAAACCCCTTGCAAATATTTTTCACATAGTCACTCCTCTCCCTCAAAAAATTTTCTTTAACCAAGAGAATATCATGCGTACTATTGCCAAATTTGTTCACACTTTCACCATACGATTAAATGTGTGCACCTCCCCAAGCTAAGAGTGACAAGAGAAGCATTGAGTCTACACACCCCCAAAGAGTTAGGCACACCTAAGCCAACAACATGGAAGTGGAAGCAGAAGACAACCTCTTCTACAATAGATCCATTCCAAGCATCCACATCAGGGACAACGAGTAGTGTCGATTCCCACACAATCTACTATGTTGGCACAGTGATACCATGCACTATCTGCACTGGCCAAAATCACACACCAGAGGTATGCCCTCTAATGGAAACATTCAGGCACCTCTGCAGCAGGCACAATTTCCACCCATAGGAAATTGACCACCCTAGTGGGGAACCCAACTTTGCACTTACACAAACTCCTGTCACGGAGATTCTTCCCCCAGCAAATGCTGAAGGCATGATTCACCAAAAACGATTCGTATCATCGCATACCGGAAATAGGATTGTAGTTGCCCCCACATCCCAGGATTTCCACCTTAAACCTATCGCAAAATATCAGGGGTACTTTGCGCTTTTGCATTGATTTCTACAAGATCCCAAATTTGCACGCCGCTATCGAACTCCTTGATCATACCCTGCCTCTAGAACAATGCCTAGTACAACTAAAGCTTGTTGACAAAAGCCAATGACAATTGTTGCAACACAATGAGGCCCACAAGAAATGGGTAAAAGCGTCATTCGATCGCCACATCAACCCTCGCTCATTCATTGAGGGAGAACTAGTCCTTCTTTATGATGTCGCAAAAGAAGCCCTAGGGCCAGGAAAGTTCAAAACTTTGTGGAAAGGACCCTACATCATCAAACATTGCCTCCAATAGGGGGCATACATCTTGACGGAACCAGATGGGACATGCCTCAATAACCCTGTCAACAGCCCTTACCTCAAGAAATTCTACCCATAAGGGCCAAGATGGCCCTTCCCTAGAGTGAACATACACAAACCCGACCACTGATAATTTTTGACCAAAATACTTATTAAACACACTCAAAGTGCTGCCATGGATCACCAACGTGAACCTTATTTCATATTTTCTGATGGAGCATCACGATGCTGTCAAAGTTTAGCTACAACTTCTTGGGTCATCCACCACCCTGGCTGATCGCCACTCTGCTAAAAAATTGTGTGCATCGGTTAAAAAAAAAACAATCATGCATAATATGACATCGTCATCAGACTTATGTGGAATTCCCTCCATCAGGGGATATGCCATATGCATGTCCACCTTGATTCCCAGTTAGTAGTGTCACAGTTAAACCAAACATTTGAGACAAGAGATACACATCTATTTAGAAAATATTTGCGTGCAAAAAGATTTAGCAGACAATTTCACTATATTAGATTTAAAAATGTACCAAGGAGTCAAAACCAAACAGTTGATCGCATAGCTAATAATATTCTAAACTGGAATGTATCTCGGATAAACCATCATACATAAAAAAAACCAAAAATATAGATATCCATTAGCGTAACATCATCCATAAACTGAAACAGGTGACACAACATGTAGAGCCACAAAAAATATCTCTCATATATATATCATGATATATGTGTCTGAGTACAAAAAATAGTGTCGCTGACCCATCTGCCAGCCCAAATATAGGCCAATATTCCATCTCCTAGGCCATCATAATCTCCAACCAGACCTCCTCAAGATCATCCATAAAAACCCAAGAAGGCATCCCCTAGGTCAAGTTGTCCACTTGATTCCAGGCATCCTCTAGAACTGACACCTGAGAAGTCAATTTTGCAATACAAGCCTCCGCCATATTTTCATGTGCCACCTTTACATCAGCACGAGCTTGCTCGCCCACAACCTCGGCAACGGTTGAGTTGTTGCCCTCTCCATAAGGGCCAACGCCACCACTAAGTCCACCACCACGTCCTCCAATAGCATCGCCCCCCTGCCCACCCCTAGGTCTCCGTAGAGGACCGTGGCCAACCAATCGAGCCATCAGGTGACCTACCTTGCCAAAATCTGCAAAGAGTAACCAAAACTAGGTCAGTGTCACCAACAAAGCACATAAACACATATATACTCAAATAAATGCAGAAAACATACAAAATGTACCTGTTGGCCCCCAAGCATAACCAGGAGGGAGACCCATATCCGGATCCCCCTGGAAGTCCATTCTCGCATATGGGAATGATAAGAACATCTATGGGTTCACCTTGAACCAGGCCTTTTTCGTGGTGTTCCAGTAACGCCCCACCATGCCCCCACCACCTTGCGGCATCACCAAATCCCACCTCCCCGTACGAGGCTCCCGTGGCCCCCCAGGAGGCACCGCCACCATTGGTCTCAGCAAGACTATCCTCTCGTACATAATGCTGCACAAAATGTTGGCATATGCAAAAAAATTTGATCCACTGTGGATCTTGTTGAGTTGCGTTACCATCCCGTCATAGAAAAAACGGGAAAAATCACAAAAGTGCCCAGACCTCAACAATCGCAATAATCCAACCTGCGGGCATGATGCCCAATGCGGAGCCGACGACCCTGCAAGTCGCATAATCACCGCCAGAGCACATCGCTCTGCCAAATTTGTCACTGATGCACCCCTCTATATGTGGTGCCCCACCAAAGTGACGTCTCTAGAACCTCTCCAGATCCACTCTTCCGGAAGGGAGTGGATACCTTAGTGTCTCACCATGAGGCTATAACCCAGTCACAAAATATACATCCGTCTCAGGATGGATGACCAGGTTCATCCCAAGCAACACGAACATGTTGTGCATCGTGCACCAATGTTAGATCAAGTAACAAAGCAATCTGACCTGCCACTGAAGAAGCTCGTTCTCCAAAAACTTTAGCAGCACCCATTGTGCCAGCTAACAACGCACCCAAGCATCGACAACCTATGCAATACAAAGCTCAGTCCTATCCCTCTCTCTCCACAACAACTTGTCATCCAAAAAGGTACCCATTAGTAGCAGAAAACCAGAAAAAGATCAAAAATAGGAAAAACTTAAAAAAATTTCTTACCTTGACTTTTGCGCGCTAGTCCCTCAGACATGCGAGCTTAGGAAACACCTCTATCTTCCACAGGTGCACTTAAGGCACACAAAAAAAGGGGAACATAGTGCTTTAAGCGTGCTTATCCCCGGAAAATGTGCACAAATGGCACACTTTTTCCCTGATCACATGTGCAATCTAGGGAAAAAAACAATTAGCATCCGTACAAACCAAGTCTGTACGGACCCTGACACTATCAAATAGAAAAAATTAAAGTGTAGGACGTCATGGAGGTTACCTGGGCATAATATCGCTAATCCCTAGTGCTCAAGATGACCGCAATGGCAAGAACTGCTACGCAACAACCTCTGACCTCTGAAAAACTCAACAAGTACAAATGAATTGAATTAGGGCCATATTCAACTATATATCGCCCTTTTGAAAAAATTTGGAGGACCATAACGAGAGATCAAAAGGTCCATTCTTCGAATCGTAAGCTACACCATGATCAACACTCCATAACGAATAGCGCCGACAGGTATTTCCTCTCTCATCTTATTTTTTAAAGCTCATGAATTTCAATAATATTTGATAAAGAAGATGCTTTCACTTGAGGTAGTTGTTTTTGCAAGAAAATCTTGCAAACCATTCACAACTCCGTCTACTGAAAGTTCTAGAGCAAGTATCATTCTACCCCCAGCATGATAGAGTCCCAGTAAACTCTGCATATTGTGACATCACTTCTCCATCAGAAATCAACCATAGGGTCCTCATATCAGACCATTTTTATCATCACCCCACCCTGCACATGATAAACATTCTCGTTGGTCGGTAGAGCCTCCCCTTCATGGCGTTCGTCACCCACAATGCACCATATATCAGAGCAAAAGTGACGCCATGACCATACCACTTTAGTCCAGGAAGCACCTCATGCCCATCCACCCACCATGCATACAGGTCAAGTTTTACCATACAAACTAAAACTCCCTTCCCAGACGACCAAGTTGTATAAGCTGATCAAAAGCGCACTACTGTGCCTCACATTTGGCCTACGATACCTCCACTAGCATAATCCCATCTGCGATAATTTTTCATCCGCTTCATCAACCCCTCACATGAGACCAACTAATGGGGACCCAACCCTTAGCAAAACACCTTCCTCACAACGTCAGTGAGCGAACACTTTCATGTTTTGGGGTACCCGTCTCTGTGTTTTGTACAAACCAAACCCCATTCTTTCATACTTTTGGTAAGTGTACAAAGACCACAAAAATTGCACTACACTCCCCAGCCCCTCATTCATCTTTTTCTCCCATGGTAGCAGTCCTTGAACACCCTTCGAAAGAGTATTACACCACCACGCATAAGACACCATGACATTGATAGCCAGTTTATACCCACCTTGGAAGTCCTACTGACTTAAGGAATTTCCCCATCATAAGTAACTATGACTGCCGCCAAGCTGCTTAGTATACTCTGAACCTGGGCCACTGAATCCCCATCATTAGTTTTCAGTCACCCCTCGCAAACATGCCCATGTTACCCATCATATCTAGGCTGCTGACCCCTCATGTCAGCGACCCCTCGTTCAGTTCAGGCTTCCTTTTTGTCGACTCTGAAACCTATTTTCCAAAAAAGGAAGCGGTACCTTGGATCATCCCTTTCCATAAAAAGGGCATCCTCAAGTGGCACTATGGGAGACATCATTTCCCAAATATTTCATCGATCCTCTTGAAATTTGACCACAACAAAAGCTTTCATGTCAATATGGTATCGTACCTTACAACCATTGCACTTTGATAAAATTCATTGAAGACTCGTTCCTCCATAAGCATCTCTTTCAACAATGCTTACATGGGAAGGTCCCAGCCAGAACCTATGCATACAATGCGCATCTATATGCCATACCAAGTTTACGCATATGGGTACCACATTCCACCTATTTTCAAAGAAAAAAATGCCCTGGAGGGCGTCAACAGTCGTCGTCAGGAACCACCAGATCACTATTGTATTAGTGACACAAACAGAATATGTATCTGTTAAATAGATTTGTTTAACTAGCCATAGCATCACGAACGTGGGACATGCCTGCCTCGTAGAAAATTTGTAGATTTATTGTATTATATTTCCTTATAGGGGTCCCATAGGACATGGTCATTCTTGGAACTAGTGTAGGGTGTTTCCAATTCCAAGATTCACGCAGGTCTCTCTCTCTCTATGCACGATATATAGAAAATAAACTATAATGTGTTTCAGCTATACAGTTCTTCCTAGACATCAAACATTAGGGGGCAACTGCTAACACTGGAAAATCGTACAAGTAGAAGACGACATTATTTAATGTCAAGCAGAAGGATTTGCAGGGCTGGAAGACATTACAAAATCTAGAAAGTATTTAAAGATCTCTAAGGTTTGAGAAAAAATAAAATTTGAGTAAGTCATAAATTCTTTTGTGTGCATTATCCTTTGTGAAGAGCAACTTTGTGCGCCTTATGACCCAAAATGCGTGCAATCCTGGGAGTGGCGAAAGCCACTTTCTAGGACCACAAAAAAGCACATTCTAGGACAGTGATTTCTTACTTGAATTCCCCTAAGGAAAACCACCAAAGCCTCAGAGATTAAGTGAGCACATAATGGAATATTTGTGGCACACAAAGGAATTATCCCCCTCACTTGTGTCACCATCCACAATGTACCAAGAGAGGGAAGGAGGATTTGAATTCTCCTATATAAGGCCACCATGAGATGAAGAATTTGTGAACACATTGTTATACTGGCCATAATTTCCCAAGCAATAGCAGAAGTGTGTGATTCAGAACTGAAGATAGAGGGGACTCAATCGTTGGCCACCCAACAAGTTCAGTCCACCATAGTAGAGAGAAGGAGACTTTGCACCGAGGCAAGCTTGGGAGTAAAAACATCCTTGCATCGAGACTTAGAACCCATGTTCTAGGGGCCCTTTGGCAAGTGGGTTAAAGTTTCATCCTCATTTCCTACCAGCACCCAATAAGAGGGGCCAAAGAGCCACACCGGATTATTGCAGTTGTTAAACTCTATTCAGAGCTTTTGTTTATTTGTTTTAGTTTTATTTTAGTTTTAGTTTATATATACATGCTACTTCTCTATCTAGTATTTTTATGATTCTAGCTTGTTCCACTAACTTTCTTGACTCCACTTCTTTTTCTGCCTATTACCAATAACTTAAGTGGGTAGACAACAACCCTTAAGTTGCTGTGATTTAGTGCATATGTGCACCAAACACACTAAAATAGTTAGGTTTCAGCAGTGGTCATTGTAAGTACTGTAACGAGCTGTGTTATAAAGCTGTGTCATTGTTGGTTGTAGGTGTCATAGAACACTGAGGATGGGGTTCCCATAAGGGGATGGCTTTGTAACAGTCCCAGGTTAAAAATCCATATAATAAAGTTAGTAAAGGAGAAATAAGACCAAGGCCATGGGACACATATTCCAAGTTTAATGGTGGGAAAAACATCCTAACGAGTGTTCATTTGGTTTATTATGGCTAAAGGGAAAGGGGAAAAAACATTGGAAAACGAATTTGAAAAGGAAAAGAGGCATTATTTGGCATTTATTTATGAAAAATGATGGAAAATAGGAGAAAAGGAAGGTGAAAGGTCACAAATTTTCATGAGAAGGAAATTGAAGGAAAATAGGAGAAAAGGAAGGTGAAAGGTCACAAATTTGCATGAGAACGAAATTGAAGGAAAATAAAGGATTAGTTCATGGCCTTTTGATATTTTTTGGGTGGATCTCTCTCCCCATTCTCTCTCTCACACTTAGAGCATTCTTCCCCATTCTCTCTCTCACACTTAGAGCATTAGTTCATGGCCTTTTGATAGTTTTTGGGTGGATCTCTCTCCCCATTCTCTCTCTCACACTTAGAGAATTCTTGGAGCACTCTAGCATTAGAGAACAAAAAACAAAGGAAGGGAAAGAAAGAAAAGGAAATCAAAGATCAACATGGAAGAGTTGGATCAAGTTGTTACAATGAGATTACTTGTAGGTATCGAGTTGCATGTATGATTTCCTTGCTAGTTTTTGCATGCAAGTGTATATTTGGTTCTCTCGCTATCATTGGCATGGTTTTTCCAAGTGTGACAATGATTTAGCCCTGCGCTGTAATTTTAGGATAGCGATGGAGTTCTTTTACTTGGCTGAGCTGGATTGTTAGATGGTTTTCAAACTGAGTGAGGTGGTCTCAGGAAAAATCACAAGGCCTAGGAATCCCTGGACCAGTAAAGGTGGGATTGCGATAAAGCCTAGTTGTGTATACCCTCGTTGGGCCTAGGAATCCTTGATCGGTAAATGGCAGGATACATAGTAAAGATTGAGGGTGGAGATAGAAAAATTCCTCATGGTTTAGGTTGACAAATTTAGAGGCATCCTTGCTTGTTTAGGGCCTAGTGATCCCTAGACTGGTAACAATGGGATTGTGGTAAAGTTTGATACTATATGTTTCTTTTTTTGGCCTAGGAATCCTTGATTAGTATATGGAAGGATATACACTAAAGTATGCCTGTATAGGTTCTTGCTTTGGGCCTAGAAATCCTTGACTGGTTTTGGCGGGATATACGGTAAAGCTTGAGAAGCATGGTCGGTTTGGTTGTGAGTCCCACATTCATGCATATAATATGGCATGATGGTGATTGGTTGAAAGAAATATTTCATTCAACCCAATATATGGTCGAGTGGTGTGTAGAAGTCCCTAACTTGGTGTTATAGCATCATTCAACACTCTTGTAGTTTTGATGCTCTTGTATGGTCTTGGGAAACCCTTTCCAATTTAGACTTGATAATTTATTAAAAAACAATATTTTTAATTCCATACGCTGTTATGCCCTTCAAAATGCGCGTACACACGTGGGTACCTCCATATAGAACCCAGATATATCATTTAAAATATGAAAAAAATATAAAATATCATATTTTTCGGGTGGGGGGTTTACGAGTTTCATTGAAATCCCAACTACAGGAGCAAGTGGCCTAACTGAATTAACCAATTAAAAGAATTATTACATTGAGAGGTTCATTCTACAATCCACTATGAGAGACATGTATTGTCTTCTATGCTTAACTTGGTGTCTTTTTCAAAAAATAAAATAAAATTATTCTCTAAATAAAAATGCATTTTAGTTATAATAATATATATATATATATATATATATATATATATATATATATTATTATAACTAAAATTCATTTTTATTTAGAGAATAATTTTATTCAATACATAAATTCTCTACATAAAAATCCATTTTAGTTATAATCAATAACAAAAATAAATGTACATATTTGATTAGTTTGAATTAAAATGACTATAAAATATCAATAATTTCAGTGTGACTATGCTTCACCTAATTAATTAATTAGGCAGTTGGGGTTCACATTCCATTATTAGCATGGAGTCCGCATTTTATCCTTATTCGAGAATGTTTTCTGCACTCACAATATGTCGTTATTCCCACCTTCGCACTCCATGATACGCACAACGAAAGCCACCCCCACACATCTTCCTCTACCTTTGCACAACTTCCTCTGAAAAGCTAGTCATTTTGTCGTTCATTCATTATTAATAGCTAACTGTTTTTCCTCTCGTTCATAATATTTTTTTTTAATCAAGATGATTAATATTTTCTTAAAATACGAAAAGACCAATGTAATGAAATAAAATAAACTGAAGCTATTTATTGCTAAAAGATAACACTTAGTTTTAAAAAAAAATTAAAGTTTTGCATTACTAAATGAATAATAATTGGTGATACAGTGCGAAAGAAGCTGACTATGTGAAAGTGCGAAAAAGTGTGGAGCATTTTCACTTCTTCACACTCCTGAAAAATAAGTTCCTCAACAAAATGAGCCATCCTTTGCATTTCTATCCTTCGCATTATTCATATGAGTCTACCCTAAAGACTCCACACTCTAGATTTTTTTCTTTGAACTAGTGTGAGAATGCAAAGTTTTTTTTGAACTCTACACTCCGCACAAAACACCACCAAAACAAGCAACTAAAATTAATGAATTAAGTAACATAAATCTAAAGGTGATCACGACAAAGAAGAACACATTAGCTCATACTTGCTTTCCCCTTGGTCTTACAAAGATTCTATGGCCACAAGTAATGACTCTCTTGCTCCACTGAAATTAGACATGCAAAGGAGTAATGCCTATGTCCGTAGCTTCTCATGCATTTTCTTCAAGTAGGAGTCGAAAACCTTCAATAATGTTTCTTTACGTAGCGTAGCCCCATGGAAATCTTATCCATTGGGCCATCTCTCAATTCCAATCATTTGAGATCCTCATCGTAATGTTGGCTATGGTTCCGCACAAATATCTTCCACTAATGCTTATTCTAGAATAAAATTCAATGTTATGTTGGTCATGGGAGGCATCATTTTCTAAAGAAGCTTATTATTGCATTCAATTCTGATTACATTCTTTCAAATGGATGAAATACAAGTGAGTTAAGATCCAACAAGAACGACAACTAACTATTCCATACGCTTTACACTTCCGATCCGTGAGAGGATTCTTTGTGGCCATTTGAAAGTAACACCATGGATTCATAAAATCGATTTGTAACTTGAGTATTGAGCCTCCTCATGCATGTGGAATGTTGAGCTCCCATTTGTAGAGATTTCATTGGAGATGATAGTTGTTAGTTTTTCAATAACTTGTGCAGTGGAGGATCTCTATTCAAATTCAAGAAATTAGAGCTTTGCTTGTCAATAATATTAATATTAATGGAAATCAATATTAAAGAGCATAATATTAATATTAAAGAGCTACAACATGGTTGAAAGTGTTATTTAATATTAATATTAATATGAGAGAGCTAATTATGTCGAAGGCGTTCTCTCGTTGGGATTTTTATTTTCAAACAATGTTCATTGCAGCGAATTAGAGCGCATAAATTTCATCCTCCTCGAGCCTTTCCAATTTGACACATGGAACATCCATACAACTCCATTTGTGCTTCATATCAACGCGACTTCACCATTGATTCTAATGACCTTAGCATGGGTGTTACTAGGTGTGTCGAGGAGCCGAAATTTGAGCTTGAAACCTTTTACTGTGGACATGGGACAAGAATGGGAAATATGCGAAGGAATTGTAGTCTTGGGATCACTGGTAACTTTGGGATGGGCGAGACTCTGGTTCCTAACCACAAATCGTACAAAGAATACAAAGAGAAATTGACTCTCGTCCATATCCACTTCAACATTATTTTCTCCTTCTCCTGCAACCTTCTCCAACTTGTTATGTCTGAAATCACACCTCTCCTTTCTACATAGGAAATGTGGATAAATTGGAAAATGGACTTGTTTTATCCTATTGCATTACCGACGTTCATTCTACCTTATTATCGTTGCTATTTGATGCTCCACAATAATGGTGTAGGCAAACAACAAGCAACATTGGGAGAAATTTTGTTCCTATTTCTTTTCTTTATGAATTTTAGCACATGGGAATTCACTTCCCTATGCCTTTGCTAGAAAAAGGTTTTTTCACAATGCCTCAACTAGTCATCAGAGTTGGAGTGATAGGTGCCACAGTCATGGCTGCGCTTTTTGGTTTCAGAGCAGTGAACTTACCCTACAACTCTTTTTATCTTTTCACCAAGGAAATTGAAGAAGGCCTGATATTAAGGTCTTGGAGAGGCAACTACTAGAATCTATGGATACATGTGTGGGAAATAAAAATAAAATTATTGTATATATTATATGGATATGGAGTGAATTCAGGGTTCAAGATAGAATATGGAGGCAATATCCTTTTTCAAGCGACTTGTTGGAATTGTTGTATGTTTTATTCAAGAGGATGAGCAAGAACAAGATATAGAAGGTTTGGAAGCAGAGGTGTAGGCTTTGGAGGAACTTTCAAAGCAACTATTCTTGGAGGTTTATGAATTGCGTCAAGATAATGAAGCAACTACTTATTCTTGATCTTTGAGAGGGCATGCAAAGAACCTGTTGGGTTGTGCATGTTTTGTCTATTGTGTGTACAAAATGATAAATTATTTAGAAAGAGTTGTCTTCAAGGAGGGAACTTTAGTGGATCCAGTGACAATGATAATTAGCATCTTAGGCATGCTAATTGTCATGTTTGTTAGAGTATTCTTATCCTACCTCGTGAAGTTCTTCTTTGAATTTTACAGAGGGGTGTTGATCAATGGTTGTCATTGATGTCAACCCAAGTAGCACCAAGGGCTAACCCAATATTGCATGGGAATTTTGACCGACCAAATTAATATATTCTGGGTCAATAATTATTTTTATGGTTTCTACTTGTCAAGAAGTTTCCGTTGATATATGGCATGCCATGTAATTCTTCACGGTTTGAGAGATATTCATGTTTGAAGTTTTTACCCCCAATTAGTGGGCTAAAACCCCATGGGGTTGTGGCATGGGTCATTGAAAAGTCATAATTAATATTTTTTAAGCTCCTAAAATCCCTCCCACGTTCACTTGTTGAAGCCCCTCTCAACCTAAGCATTTATATAAATTGTGATCCTCATATCCTCCTCATGCAAGGGATTTCACCATCTGAAATAGGTCATCGTGGAATTTTCGCTCTAAATTTTTTTATACGAAGGTTCAGAAGCTGAAATTTTTATTAGGGGAAGATGAAATCTTGAGGAAGCGTCTATGAAAATTTCAAATCAGGGTACACAACATTTTCGGAGATATGATCTGTGGAAGTCAGTGTTTTTGCAGGCTCCTGAAATTCATCTCAAAGAAGTGACCTTGGGAAAATAGTCATAACTCTATGTATGAGTACTGTATTGGA
This sequence comes from Pinus albicaulis, assembly GCA_034641835.2. Taxonomy (NCBI): domain Eukaryota; kingdom Viridiplantae; phylum Streptophyta; class Pinopsida; order Pinales; family Pinaceae; genus Pinus; species Pinus albicaulis. The sequence goes on along the minus strand of CM076569.1, from coordinate 420,149,752 downwards.
ATTATGTAAAAAGTGATAGATAGTGCACAAAATTTGGTTTTCTCTCTATCAATTTTAGAGCCGAATGAAGAAAAAGTGACATGTGGCATGCCGTACAAGTTCGCTCTACTGAAACAGTCCATAGTTAAGGCATTGTGAGAGATTGGGTATAAGTCTCTCTAAAGAATTTGGAATTGGGTCGTAATTGCAGCATTGGAAAGACGATGCAAAGGAATACTACAGACCAAAAATCAGATATTGGGATCAGTCATCAGAGATACACCAGATTCAATATCGAGCTCCTAGAAGACAAGAAAAAGCTAGATCATGTGTTGTCAAGGGCTGCAAAGGACCAGACTTTCTAGGGCAGCAAAGAAAAGAAAGGTGCAGCAGAGGGTAGCATGACAAGAGCAGCAAACAAGGTGCAGAACAGTAACAAGAAGTTCATCACATGAAGTCTTCAAGTGGGTAGCACTGCATACAGTCATTGTAAAGGTATCATTATAAATAAGTCATTGTAAATACATTATTGTAAAAATTGTTCAAGTATCTATCTGAGTTGAAGAGGCTATGTCGGGAGGTCTAGTATCATCATTAGGTGGTTGTGTCAAAGTTGTGGTTATGGTCTAGTGTATCTTCTTCTTCTACATCATTCTATATCATTGTAAAGTGGATCATTTTCCCTAGTACGAGAGTCCATTCTTCTTTTATTCTTCTATCAGGTGGTAGGGTGGTGCCAGGGTGAGTTGTAGCTCATTGGGTGTTGGGGCATCCGTTTAGTGACTACTGAAGAATCTAGCATTGGAGCGTCCATCCAGTGGGAGCTGGAGAAGAATGGTTTTCTAGATTCTGTAGTTAGAAGCCACAACTGCAGCTTAATATTAAAGAATTAGAAAGAATAGGTATTGTCCAAATGGGTTTCTACCTTAAAAACTGTGTGCATTTTTGTTCGTCTTGATTGTTGCTATCATTGTACAAACACTGATAATAATTGAAGATTAACTAATGCTCTAATTGAAATAAATACTGATTCACCGCCCCCTCAGCATTTCCAACAATTGGTATCAGAGCTTGGTTCCTTCAATAGCAGTTTAACAACTAGAAGGAGGTCATGAAGCATACCAAGAATGGTGTACCTCTATTCAATGAAAATAATTATGCACTCTGGAGGTCTCTCTCTTGGCGAAAGGTTACGAAGTATGGGACACTGTTCAAAATGGATTTACATCAACTACGGATAAACAAGGTAAGAAGAATTTGGTAAATGATGCAAAAGCAAAGAATATTATTATTAGTGGACTTATTGAATCTACTTATCATAAGGTGTTGGGTTATAAACCACAAAAAATGTATGGGACAAGCTTGAGAATATATATGCAAGTGACTCAAATGTTAAAGAAGCAAAGCTTCAAATATATAGAGAAAAATTTGAGCAACTCATAATGAAAGAATATTGCAACATTGCTACATACTTGCAATATGTTGATGAAATAACCAATACTCTGGAAGGATTGGGAGAGCCAGTTTATGAGAAGACTATTATACGAAATATTCTTAGAACGTTACCAGGGAGATTCAACCCAAAGGTATCGGTCTTAGAATACAATGAAAATATGGACAAACTCAACAAAGAGGAATTACATGGAGTTATCATAGCATATGAAATGAGACTTGATGAAGAATAGGGTACTTCGCATCTAGAAATTGCGTTCATTTCATCTAAGAAAACCAATAAGGATAAACAACCTTCAATTGAAAAGACATGCACCTGCAAGTGTGAAGAAAAGGGAGATGATGAAGAAGGTATTTCAGATGAATAATATGCTTAGTTCACGAAAACTAAAAATTGGTAAGGTAAAATTCAAAGGTAAACTTCCATTGATATGTTTTGGCTGATGAGGTTGGGCATTTGCTACAAAATGTCCAAACATAAGTGATGGCAACTCAAAAGGAAAGAAAGGCTTTAAGAAATTCAACAAGCAAGGATCCAAAAGGATAACTTCTCTCTAAAGAAGATAGCTCATCATCCAATGAAGAATAAGACACCAAGAAGAAGCTAATGAGAGAGTATTGTTTATGGCCAAGCACAATAAACCCAAGCACAATAAACAATAGGTATCAAACAACAAAGAAGAAGGAATGACCCTAGAAGAATTTTATAAGGAAGCAATCAAGCTTATAAAATATCTCAAGGCGGAGAAGATCTGTTCCAATACTCTTGAAGAACATGTTCAAGGTCTCAAAATTGAAGTTGAAGAACACAAATGCATTGAAGAGTCACTTCAAAAGAAGTTGGAAGAAAGAAACCAAGAAAGGAAAGAATTAGAAGCCGAAGTAGTATCGTTGCGTGAGGAAGTGAAGAAAGGAAAAACTATCCAAAACTATGCCAACAGCTCAAAGGCATTGGAAGAAGTCATCAACAATCAACAATCTTACAACGACAGAACTGGCATTGGTTACAAAGAAGAAGAAGCAGGACCTTCTACAACAAAGTACAATGAACCTATGAGATCTGACATGCATGTAGACTTCATTGTACAAGATTCGCAAGAATAGACTTGGAAGACAATTCCTCGATGAAAATTTCCATCCAGGTACCAACATATTTTTTATGGCTACTGTTATTCAAGTGGAAAATTTGGTCATAAAGCTGTAGAATGTCGCATGTACCCTAGGAACGAATAAAATTTCAGGAGATCTGTCAAATATGAACTTTTCAGGGCTCAGTGAAACATCAATAGATTTGAACATTTAAGAAATAATATTGAATGTTATAAATGTCGAAACTTTGGACACATAGCCAAAGACTGCAGACTTGAAAATCCTCCAGAAGAATCTTCGAAGCCACAAAATAACTAACATAAGAAAAGATTGATAATGTAAGTTTCGTCAAGGCTCAAAACAACAAATATGTGTGGTATGTTGATAGCGGCTGCTCAACGCATATGACTGGAGATAGAAATAAATTTGTATCTCTGAAAGAGAAGAAGGATGGAACCGTGTCCTTTGGAATGATGGATCTTCAAATTTTATAGGACCAGGTACTATCACTCTCGGAAGAAAAGATGCTCTAGCCAAGAATGTTCTATTGGTTGAAAACATGAATCACAATCTGCTTAGTGTTGGACAAATGTGTGATCAAGGACACACAATACTATTCAACTCCACAAAATATGAAATCAGGAAAGGCAGGTATGGTGAAATTGTAATACAAAGAAGTCAAGCTCCAAACGACATATGTTCTCGGATGAAGCAACTAAAGCATGTCTAATAATGCAAAGAGGATGATATAATATTTGGTAGCAATGATGATCGATCAAGTAAGAAGTTTTTACAAAGGTGCAAAGTGATTTCGAGATGTCTTTACTTGGTGAGCTGACATACTTCTTAGGGCTTCAAATATCTCAGCAAGAGAAAGTAATATTTATATGTCAAGCCAAGTACATCAAGGAAATGCTCAAGAAATTTAAAATGGAAGATTGCAAACACATCCTTATTCCAATGGTAACAGGTTGCGAATTGAGCATAGACGACTCATCTAAGGATGTGGATCAAAGGTTGTACAAATCTATGATTGGTAGTCTTCTATATGTAACAGCCTCCCGACCAGATGTTATGCAAGTAGGTGGACAAGTAGCAAGATTCCAAGCAACACCAAAACAATCACATATTATTTCCATCAAAATAATTCTTTGATATCTAAAGGGAACAACAAAATATGGCTTGTGTTATCCCAAGGGTAACAATATCATTCATTCCTTTACAGATGCAGATTGGGTAGGAAGTGTTGAGGATCACGAGAGTACTCGTGAAGCATTGGAATATCTTCACCAGAAGCTTGGGATTCTCCCAAGTTCTCATTATATTTTCCTTATTCAGAATATAAGGGGGAGTAGAAGTGTGTACAGGTCCACAGGATGGTTGTGTGTCAGGAGGAGTGGAAGTGTGTACAGGTCCACATGATGGTTGTGTTTTAGGGGGAGTTACCTTTTGCCATTGATGTCAAAGAGGGAGATAATTTTGTAGGAAGAGGTTTCATGATCACAGGGGGAGTACTTGTGTTGCCATTAATGCCAAAGGGGGAGATTGTTGGTCAGCAGTTGTCGTTGATGTCAACCCAAGTAGCACTAGGGGCTAACCCAATATTGCATGGGAATGTTTAGCTACCAAATTAATATATTGTGGGTCAATAATGCTTTTGATGGTTTCTACTTGTCGAGATGTTTCCGTTGATATATGGCACGCCATGTAATTCTTCACGGTTTGAGAGATATTCATGTTTGAAGTTTTTAACCCCAGTTAGTGGGCTAAAAACCCATGGGGTTGTGGCATGGGTCATTGAAAAGTCACAATTAATATTTTTTAAGCTCCTTAAATCCCTCCCACATTGACTTGTTGAAGCCCCTCTCAACCCAGGAATTTATATAAATTGTGATCCTCATATCCTCCTCATGCAAGGGATTTTGCCTTATGAAACAGGTCATTGTGGAATTTTCGCTCTAACATTTTTTCTACAAAGGTTCAAAAGATGAAGTTTTTATGAGGTGAAGCCGAAATCCTGAGGAAGCTGCTGTGAAAATTTTAGATCAAGGTGCGCAATATTTTCAGAGATATGAGCTGTGGAAGTCAGTGTTTTTGAAGGCTCCTGAAATTCATCTCAAAGAAGTGACCTTGGGAAAATCATCATAAATCTCTCTCTGAGTATCGGATTGAAATTACATAAAAAGTGGCAGATGGTGCACATAATTTAGTTTTCTCTCTATCAATTTTAGAGCCGAATGAAGAAACAGTGACATCTGGCATGTCGTACAAGTTCACTCTGCTGAAACAGTCCATAATTAGGGCATTGTGAGAGACTGGGTATAAATCTCTCTTGAAGAATCGAAATCAGGTCAGACCTATGGCATTGGAAATATGACTTAGAGGGCTAATACAGGACCAAAAATTAAATATTGGGGATCTGAAATAACAAAGATACGCCAGATTCAATATCGAGCTCCTAGAAGGCAAGAAAAAGCTCTAGAAAAAGCTAGATCATGTGTTGTCAAGGGATGCAAAGGACCAAACTTTCTAGGGCAGCAAAGCAAAGCAAGGTGTAGCAGAGGGTAGCATGACAAGAGTAGCAACCAAGGTGCATAATAGTAGCAAGAAGTTCATCACATGAAGTCTTCAAGTGGGCAGCACTGCATACAATCTTTGTAAAGGTATCATTGTACTAAGTCATTGTAAATACATTATTGTAAAAATTGTACTAGTGTGTATCTTCCAAGAGTTGAAGAGGTAGTGCTGGGAGGTCTAGGATCATCATTAGGTGGTTGTGTCAAAGTTGTGGTTATGGTCTAGTGTATCTTCTTCTTCTACATCATTCTATATCATTGTAAAGTGGACCATTTTCCCTGGTATGAGAGTCCATTCTTCTTTTATTCTTCTAAAGGGTGGTAGGGTGGTGCTAGGGTGAGTTGTAGTTCATTGGGTGTTGGGGCATCTGTTCAGTTGACTACTGAAGAATCTCAGGCATTGGAGCATCCATCCATTGGAAGCTAGAGAAGAATGCTTTTCTAGATTCTAGGAAGTTGGAGCTTTATTTTCAATTGGAGTTGAATATTAAAGAATTATTAGAAAAGAATTAGGTGGTTTTTGTCCTAAAGTGGGTTTCCACCTTAAAAAATATGTGCATTTGTGTTCCTTTTGTTTGCTGCTATCATTGTACAAACACTAATAATAATTGAAGATTAACTAATGCTCTGATTGAAATGAATATTGATTCACCCCCACTCTCAGTATTTCCAACAAGGGGAGCATGGGCGCTATCAATAGGAGATTCGAGCCATGAAAACTCTCGTTGTCCGAAACTTTTCTTGTAGGCGGAGTTAGCAAAACAAAATTTGTTATTGGAATCTGAGATGAGATTTTGACAATTATTTGCTTCAAATTGTTCTTCTATTTCTTCCATTGAGCCACACAGGGGAGATGCTTGCAAGTTGGTGTCCGTTATGCACTTGAATAACACAGTCAACGCCACAGGTCTTTGTGCCTGCAATATTATCATGATGGCTTTCTTTGGCTGTGAAGAATCCATGATGTCCTTGTCATGAGGAGTTGCAGATAATTTTTTGGAAAAACCCCACATAGTTTCCCGGAAAGAGGAGTTGACGAGCTTCAAAATAGGTTGGTGCTTGTGAAGATTAAAAGTTTCCAAGGGCTTCAGGATGCCGAGGACCAAGAGAGATTTAGTGGCCCTATTGTATGAGTGATTGTACCATATGACCTGATGGGAATGGGAATTGTCGATCACTATTATAGGATCACAAGAGGTGGAGTATATGTGTTCCAAGAAGGATATGTCCAGAAGCAACGTAGACACAGGGGCAAGGGATGGGGCAAAGCTCATCTTGGGATAGACAAGGCTCATTTGCAGCATCAAATGGTCATTGGCAGGTTATTGTTTACCATATCAAAGTACAATAGGATGGTGATGTTACTATTGGTTTTTTTAGGATTGTCATTTATCACACGGATGTGCAGAGCTTTCCGCACAGTGAAAGCTCCACAAAAATATAACAATTCAACTCTAGTAGCCAATAAACACGTGAACTTGGAGACCTTGTGGTGGTCCCCATAAATCATATAAAGTTTACTTTGCGGAAGTTCACCGTGTGGTGGTTCTTCACACAAGAATATTCGCACAATGAACTTTCGTACAATGTGTAGTGACAAATTCTTAGTACTACCATAGTTAAAATATGAGTGATTAGCGCTATAATAAACAATTAAAATGCACTACTGATTTTCACGTGCCAAATCCAAGTTAATAATTGAATAATAATGATTGGGTGCCAAAGCTGCAATAAATCATAAATGAAGCCACAACATTGTAACTGAACTCATTGAATTTGTGTTCCATTGATATAATTGAATTGGGCCATGTGGAGTACAAAGATCAATAGGGAGCAACGAAGCAAAGGGACTGGTGCAAGGCATTAGGTTGAAGTGTTGTGAGATTTTTTTTTGAATTTTTTAACCATTTCGACTAGATTTCCCCTTTGCACAATGTTTTTAATGAACTTGGGATCGTTGTAGCCTAAATTGATATGGGTAGATCACAAATGCTAGGAGTAAAATATGTTTCTTTCAAGTTAGAGAATCAAAATATTTCAGTCATTAAACTTTAAATGTTACTAGCAAGAATCCTTATTTTTACCACTGAAAATTTCATAATCGCTTGTATTTTTCGATAAATTTTAACATATAATTCACTTTTGATAAGTGGACTGTGAAATTCGGTGGATTAGAATTAATTGAATTTATTATGTCGGAATGAAAAATGAATTTATTTTTTAGTATATCTTTGACATTTTTTTATCTATGTACCGAAGCATAGTGATGGGTTTTGAGTAATTTCTTTAATTGATCATCACCACACTCGCTATAAAGAAATGAAATTGAAAAATAACATTGCGGTGTTGGAAAACATCGCAAGATTTCGACATTATTACACCTTGATGTTGCAATAATGCAAGAATTTTTGTCTTGATAATAATTCTAGGCACAAATTCTCTTTACATGAGTTGCTCCTTTTAAAAATTATTGGAATATTTGTGATTGAATCTATGTTGGCCAAAAACTGGGTCAAAAATATGCAAAACTGTGATGATATCCTTGGAACCAGGTCACAAGTAGCAAACAACCTGTCTATTTTTGAATAGACTTTTGCCATAGACCTTGAAAAGGACTCCAAGTCAGAAGCACGACGATAATTGATAGTAGCACATTTTTGTAGTAGCCTGATTATGTAGCTATAGGGCTAAGGCCACCTTCACGTCAACTTCATGTTACAGGGCCGAACTAGTTGCACTTTAATTCCATGCTACACAAGCATGTATCTTTGCCATTGGTCTTACCACAACTGCCACACAGAAAGGAAAAAAAAAAAAGAAGAAAAGAAGAAGAAGAGAGTATGTGATCCAAAATTTCTCACCCACAGTATTTTTGCAACACAATGAACACACCAAATTCACATTGAAATGCTATATTTTTTTTAAAGGAAAAAAAACTGTTTTCTTTTTCACATTGTCTTCATTCCTTTTCTCCTTCTTCTTATAATGCTTCAATTCATTTTTCAAAATTTGAACATCTCCACAAAAATGTGTTGTTATGTTCTATATATTCCTTATAGTTCTGCTAGTTCGTTCTACTAATAACATTTGTTGGAATATTTAACATTCCAGAACAACAATGGAGAATAAAATTCCCCCTCTTCAACACAGAGAAAATATAAAAAATCTTCACTGTAGACAGAGTTTTTCACTGTAAAACTATTTCATTAAACTTCAAAAAAAGTTGGTTACAAAATCACCTCTGCCTGAGGGAATACAAAAAAAACTTTGACTGCTTCAAAACACAGTTCAAAACAACTCACACTCTCTAAAATTTCACTCTGAAAAATACTCTGTCTCACCAAAAAATGAAAGCACTGCTGTGCACTTCAAATTCTGTTACACTGCTGCTGTGTAAAAAAAAACTTACAAACTAAACTCAGCACTGCTGTGCTATACAAATCTTTTTCACTGCTGTGTGAAAAATAAAAACTTACCCAGTCAAAAAATGCACACAGCCTTTTCTTCTTCTTATATCCCAAGACCCTTTTACAATATATAAAAAAATCTATTTTAAAAACTTAAAAAAAAAAAAAACTAAAATAAAATAAACAGAGTTACTATGGCCCACGGCCTCACCTTCTTTTTTGAAACGTTTGTTTTATATGATATGTGTGTAGCACATATATATGTTGACTACACGTACATAGTTTTAAAAAAGAACTAACCTTAAAAATAACTTTGACCACATCGTAGAGCCCGGATTTCAAAACAGAGAAATTAAACTTTTTTTCATAAAAATTCCGCGTGCCAAAAGGTGATTGCTGATGTCATCAATTTGTGATGCGGGATTTTTATTAAATCTGCCCTATAAGTTTCCCCGGGTCCGATTTTCAGCGACTTGTACGGAGAAAAGTGTGATGCGGGATTTTCTTTCAATCTGGCTTAATAAAATTTAGGTCCGGAGGTTGACTTATGGTTTGGGACCACTGTCCTTCAATTTTTTTAAACTCCCGCACATTCAAAAATGGCAAGCGGCTCATCTGCAACGTATTTTTTTTACTGTGATCTTGACTGCTCGCTGGAAAAGGAAAGCGGCTGCCTGTACACTGTTCTGCAAACAAAAACGTTAGGCAGCTTACACAGCTGAAAGTAATTTCAACACTCCCCCTTACTTTCAGCTGCTGGGTTATCAGTCATACCCAGACATTTCCTCAAAAACTCAAAACTCTTATGCCCCAATGGCTTGGTCAGAATGTCTGCAAACTGCTCCTGAGTTCTGCAGTGTTCCAAAACAATTTCACCATTGTTTACCAATTCTCTGATGTAATGAAACTTTGTGTCAATGTGTTTCGTTCTTTTGTGAAACACAGAATTCTTGGATAATGCAATAGCTGAGCTATTGTCACAATAAATCACTGTTCCTTTTACCTGCTCTTGGCACAAACTTTTTAACATCCTCCTCATCCAAATTGCTTGACAAGCTGCTGCTGTGGCTGCCACATATTCTGCCTCTGCTGTAGACAATGCTACAATGGGTTGTTTTTTAGAAGCCCATGAAATTGCTCATGTACCCATGTGAAAAACATAACCGGAAGTGCTCTTCCGATCATCTACACTTCCAGCCCAATCACTGTCAGTGTATCCAACTAAATCTGAATTTTTTGAAGTAGTATATAAAATACCAAATCTTTTTGTACCTTTAACATACCTCAAAATTCTCTTCGCTGCCTGCCAATGTGCATCTTTTGGCTTCTCCATAAATCTGGAAATTAAGCTAACAGCATGCATTATGTCGGGCTTAGTTGCAGTCAAATACATGAGGCTGCCAACTATGCTCTTATACAAGCTAGGATCAAAATCCTTGCTGCTATCCTCTCTGCTGAGTTTTAATCCCATCACTGTGGGAGTGATCGCTGCCTTGCTCTCCTGCATATTAAATCTTTCCAGCACTTCATTAACATATTTTTCCTGTGAGATAAAAATCCCATTTTCATCTTGTTCTACTTCTATTCCTAAGAAGTATCTCAACAAACCCATGTCAATCATTTCAAATTCTTCTTTCATGACTGTTTTAAAATTTTCAATAAGGTAATCATCATTACCTGTGAAAATAACATCATCAACATATAAAACTACAATCAACATTTTTCCATCTTTTTCTTTGATGTAGAGGGTGGGTTCTCCCTCACACTTTTCAAATCCATTTTTCAGTAGATAGGAATCTATCCTACTGTACCATGCTCTTGGCACTTGCTTCAGCCCATAAAGAGCTTTCTTCAACTTGCACACTTTGTGCTCTTGGCCTTTCTTCTCATAGCCTAGAGGTTGTTCAATGTAAACCTCTTCCATTAACACTCCATTTAGGAATGCTGACTTCACGTCCATTTGGTAAACTTTCCACTTGTTTTGTGTTGCTATGGACAGCACTGCTCTCACGGTTTCCATTCTAGCAACCGGTGCGAAAGTTTCCTCATAATCTATCCCATGCTTTTGCTTATACCCTTTGACAACAAGCCTTGCCTTGTGTCTCTCTATTTTTCCTTCAGCATTACTCTTGGTCTTGTAGACCCATTTAACTCCAATGACATCTTTACCTTTTTGGAGTTCAACCAAATCCCAAGTCTTGTTTCTTTCTATGGCATTAATCTCCTCATCCATAGCTTCTATCCATTTCTTTTCCTTAATAGCTTCTTCAAAGTGGATAGGGTCTTCAACATGACAATATAAAGCAAACAAAGAATTGATACCTTCATTTGCTGCCTCTTGTGCATAAATGTCATTCAAATTTCTGAACTTCTTACCTCTTTCACTAGATGTACAAATGCTTGAAGAAGCACTTGAATTTCCTCCTTGTGGTGTGCTTGGAGAAGAACTCTCATTTCTTCTCAAGGGTGTCTCTTGCTGCTCTTGTGTTGGTGCTGCTGTTTGGGGATGTATTTCAGCCAACTCATCATCATCTTCATCATGAGATAAACAGTGTTTAACATTCATTGTTTTCTCTATGCTTCCATCCCAAGCTTCCTCCTCAATAAATTGAACATCTCTGCTCACAATAAACTTCTTGGTGGATGGGTTGTATAACCTGTAGGCCTTGGATTCCTCACTGTATCCAATGAAAATACATTTCTCCCCCTTGCTGTCCAACTTCTTCCTTAGCTGATCCGGAATGTGTGCATAAGCCACACATCCAAAAACCTTCATGTGTGTGACACCTTGTTTTGTGCCACTCCATGCCTCTTCCGGCACTTTGTTCATCACTGCTTTTGTAGGGCACCTATTCAAAATGTATGCTGCACAATGTACAGCTTCAGCCCAATAATCATTAGGCAAATGCTTTGTCTTTAACATACTCCTCACCATGTCCATTATGGTTCTATTCTTCCTTTCGGCTACTCCATTTTGCTGCGGAGTATATCTAGTTGTAAACTGCTTTTGAATACCATTTTCTCTACAAAAAAGTAGAAAATCTTTAGAGATATACTCACCTCCTCTATCAGTCCTTAGAACTTTGATGTGCAGCCCACTCTGGTTTTCCACAAGTGCTTTGAAATTGCAGAATTTTTCAAACACTTCACTTTTATTTTTCAAAAAGTAAACCCAAGTTTTTCTTGTAAAATCATCTATGAATGTTAACATGTAGTGGCTGCTAGCAAGCGATGGAGTTTGCATCGGTCCACACAAATCTGAGTGGATAATCTCTAAGGGTGCCTTTGCCCTTATGCTTTTCCCGGAAGGAAAACTTTCTCTGTGTTGTTTCCCAAGAATACAACCTTCACAAAGGCTGTCCGGCTTCTCTATCAATGGTAAACCTCTTACCATTCCTTTTCTGTTCAACAAATTAAGACCTCCAAAGTTGAGATGTCCAAATCTCAAGTGCCACAACCAATTTTCGTCTTTTGGTTCGCTTTGGATAGCCTCTTTTGCCACTGCTGCTATCTTTTCTTCATTTTCCAGATCTGCTCTCATTCTAAGAGGGAACATTCTGTTCCTTGTCATCTTCACTTCAGCAATACATTGTTTGCTGGGTGGTTTGTCCATGATGGTACAAACATCATCCTCAAAAAATACATTGTACCCCTTTTGAACAAGTTGTCCAATACTTAAGAGGTTACACTTCATTCCTGGAACATAATACACATCTGCTATGGATTTCTTTGCACCTTTCCTTGTTAAAACATTTACATTTCTTTTTCCCATAACAGAAACTTTGCTATCAGTTCCTAGTGTGACTTGTGACTTCACACTCTCATCTAGCATATAAAACATTGCTAAGTTTCCTGTCATATGGTTACTGCAACCGGAGTCTAGAAACCATAAGTCTTCATTCTTTTCTTCAGCCATATTACAAGCCAAAAACAAATTATCTTGGCTGAGATTTTCTCTAGTGAAATTTGCACTAGTTCTACTTCCCATATCATGCTGCTTCTTTCTACATTCATTAGCATAATGACCATATTTTTTACAATAGTGACATTGGACATTGGACTTATCATACCTCTGTCCTTGAACATTCTGTTGACCACTCTGATGGCTGCTCCCTTGGCCTTGATGCTGATTTGGATTGCTGCCTCTTCCTTGAGCATTTGCTGGACTGTTCCTTCCACCTCTGTTTTGGCTTCTGCCTCTTCCTCTTTTGTTTCCTCTGCCTTGCCCTCTTCCTCTTCCAAAAGACATCTGGGTCTTAAAGGCATGTTCCAGAGATGAGTTTTCACTTCTACCCAATCTCTGCTCATGAGTCATCACTGATGCATGTAGCTCATCCACTGTGAACTTTGTGAGATCCTTAGTCTCCTCTATGGTGGTGACAATCACATCGAATCTTGAGGGTAGACTCCTCAAGAGTTTTTCCACAATTCTCTTCTCTTCAAGAGTCTCTCCATGAGATCTTATTTGTGTGACTATTCCAATCACATGAGTGAAGAATGAGTTAATAGTATCTGACTCTTTCATACAGAGAGTCTCAAAGTCTTTCCTCAACAACTGAAGTTTTGTTGTCTTCATTTTTTCCATGCCTTGATAGGCTGTCTTGAGAGTTTCCCATGCTTCTCTGGATCTCTTGGCTGCTGCTATCCTTGGAAACACACTCTCATGCACTGCTTGATACAATAAGAAGAGAGCTTTGGAGTCTTTCTTCCTATTGCTCTTCAGCAACTCTCTTTCTGCCTGAGTTAAATCTTCAAACTCTTCTTCATCTGCTGGCTCTTCAAAGCCATCTTCAACAAATTCCCATAAGTCTTGGGAGACAAATAATGCTCTCATAGTTATTGACCAGTAGTCATAATTTTTCCCATTAAACATTGGGAGATGGACATTTCCCATACCCATAGCAGTGCTGGCTCCAGCCATTCTGCACTCTTAACTATGATTAAAAAAAACTTGACTGTGTATGTAAAACAGCTCACTGTTCTGCAACAGTGACTCAAAAACTGTATAGAGAAATACCTTTGGATTCTTTGGCTGAGTCTTCACACTGCTGGAGAAGCTATTGCAACTAAGAACTCCTTTCCTTCAGCTTCTTTGATCTTCAAAGAGCCTGGACTAGCTCTGATACCATGTTGGAATATTTAACATTCCAGAACAACAATGGAGAATAAAATCCCCCCTCTTCAACACAGAGAAAATATAAAAAAAATCTTCACTGTAGACAGAGTTTTTCACTGTAAAACTATTTCATTAAACTTCAAAAACTTGGTTACAAATTCACCTCTGACTGAGGGAATAAAAAAAACTTTGACTGCTTCAAAACACAGTTCAAAACAACTCACACTCTCTAAAATTTCACTCTGGAAAAATACTCTGATTTCACTCTGAAAAATACTCTGTCTCACCAAAAAATGAAAGCACTGCTGTGCACTTCAAATTCTGTTACACTGCTGCTGTGTAAAAAAAAACTTACAAACTAAACTCAGCACTGCTGTGCTATACAAATCTTTTTCACTGCTGTGTGAAAAATAAAAACTTACCCAGTCAAAAAATGCACACAGCCTTTTCTTCTTCTTATATCCCAAGACCCTTTTACAATATATAAAAAAATCTATTTTAAAATAAAACTATTTTAAAAACTTAAAAAAAAAACTAAAATAAAAAAACAGAGTTACTATGGCCCACGGCCTCACCTTCTTTTTTGAAACGTTTGTTTTATATGATATGTGTGTAGCACATATATATGTTGACTACACGTACATAGTTTTAAAAAAGAACTAACCTTAAAAATAACTTTGACCACATCGTAGAGCCCGGATTTCAAAACAGAGAAATTAAACTCTTTTTCATAAAAAATCCGCGTGCCAAAAGGTGATTGCTGATGTCATCAATTTGTGATGCGGGATTTTTATTAAATCCGCCCTATAAGTTTCCCCGGGTCCGATTTTCAGCGACTTGTACGGAGAAAAGTGTGATGCGGGATTTTCTTTCAATCTGGCTTAATAAAATTCAGGTCCGGAGGTTGACTTATGGTTTGGGACCACTGTCCTTCAATTTTTTTAAACTCCTGCACATTCAAAAATGGCAAGCGGCTCATCTGCAACGTATTTTTTTTACTGTGATCTTGACTGCTCGCTGGAAAAGGAAAGCGGCTGCCTGTACACTGTTCTGCAAACAAAAACGTTAGGCAGCTTACACAGCTGAAAGTAATTTCAAAAACATTCAGATCACGGTCATTCATGTAAATAAAAAAGGATCTTAAAAAGAAATGAAAATTCCTAAACAACTTCTATGCTTCAACCATTCAAGAGTCTATTCTTTAATACAGTGATGTTTGGTTTTAATGAAAGTTTCCTTGGGTAAAACCCATCAGACGCAGTTCAAATCTCATTGAGTATGTGGCTTACTATGATCTCGGCTCAAGGAGTAGGCTCCCCCATTTCCGTTTGGGTCTTGGATATTGCTAAATCATAATATCGGGTATCTCTGGCTTGCAAGTTGCTGGATTTATCCTGGTGTTATATTGGTGACCATGAGGATTGATCCTGGGTCTCCCCTAGATTACTCTAAAGAATTACCGATTCACCATGTGTAAAAAAAGAGAGACTATTCTGTAGATACACAATGAAGAAGTATTTTCCCAGAGTTAGAAAAATTCCTCGCTTGGACAAGATATCAGCCAGTTGGTTCTATTCCCTGTAAATGTGGTTGTAGTTGATAGAGCTGAAGCCGACATCCAACTCTTGATTCGTTTCATCCAGTTGGATAAAAGGGGTGGTCAGAATTGTGATTAATGTTTGACGCATTATATTATGATCTTGGAGTCCCGGTTTATAGTTATTGTTTCCAAGTCTAGCCATCTTACAAAATATAATGCACCCCATAGAGCAATCATGTCCACTCTACCATTCGTCCCGCTTCCACCCTACCACCAAAATGGTAGTAATGTCTTGGCTCCAATGTAATGACCACTCCACAAACACATCTCCCGTTTTGACATGTTCCATCAAAGGTTCCTCTAGGATACTTTTCCTTTATATACCTGTAGATGAGTTTCCTAGTTTTAGGATTATATTTCTTTAGGCCAATCTCTAAAAAGTATGATATGGCCTTCTTAGATGCCACCCATAGCGATGGGACAATAGATTCAAATAACCAGGCATTGCGGTAATGTGAGATCACCCAAATGACATAGAAGGGGAGAGTGCAGTAGTCCTTGTGAACTTTGATCCAACTACTAATAAAAAGTGACAATGTTCAGTGCTCAGAGGGACATGCCAAATCTAGTAGGTGAGTCACTTCTAACTAGACCTCCTAGGAAAATGAACAGTTGAACATGTATGCTACCTCCTCTTCCTGTTTGTAGCACATTGGGAAGATACCCGACCCCTGAAATCATTTTCTTTGGAGAGATTCCCATGTTAAAATTTCGTTTATAATCGTGAGCCACCTAAAAGACAAAGTTTATTTGGAATTTTCCATGCCCATACCGGTTTATTCCAATCATTAACATGAAATTTGGATGTCGAGAGAGGGAGATGCACATATATTTATTTTACTGATGGAACCCCTTCTTTAGAATCCCCTCCCACTACATTTCATCCTCTCGTACACCGATGCAAACCCCTGTGATGTAAATATTGGAGATGAACACCCACCATTCCACGGTCAGGTCATTGTTAAGACACAAGTCGACATCCCACTTCCTTTAGGGGCCAGGGGATAAGCTCCATACAAAGCGTGTTATTTCCTTGAAAACCATGCACCACGTTCAGCCTAATCTTAACCCTATTTTCCATTTCATAGAAGCGATGAGCGAGTGGCCAATTTTCAGCATGTTCCTCCAGACTATAGATGCATTTCCGGATCTAGTGCCTCTACTTCTAATCCAGTTAGAGATGTTTTGCCCTTTCATAAATTTGTCTCGGATAATACAAGCCCAAATACCGTCCACATTAATTTCCCTCCAAAAGATTTTGGTGATTAGAGCGCAGTTGAAGTTGTGGGTAACAAAAATCCCTCATCCACCTGATCTTGTATGCCTTAATATCGCATGCCAGTGAGCCAGATGGAGCTTCCCTTTTAGAGCTATATCTAAAAGCGCACAATCAGTGTGTCGATCTTATGGCAGAATTCTACTCGGATAAGAAAGAGATGCATCTAGTAGACCTCAATAATTTGCAGGACAGAGCAAACAAGAGTAAGTCTGCAACCCAAGGACAACCATTTATTCTTCCATCTAGATAAATTCTTTTCACATCTTTCCAATATCCATTCCCAATCACGCACACCATATATGTTAGCCTTTAAGTGGAATCCCAAATATTGGAACCCTTCTTGAATATAGACTCTCAGAATGCCAAAGAACTCTCCTATTTCACAACTGCGCGGATCATCCACCTCCTTTGTAATGAGTAGCTATTTATTTTTGCATATATATAGCCCCAATGCCCAACTTAATTTCTAGATGATCTGGTGGATATTTCTCCAAGGAATTGTCTAACGAGACAGAGGAATTTCCCAGACGGTCAAAATTGGTCGGAATCTGGGCCAAAAAAATTTAAGAAGTCTTACAGAAACAGTGTTTCAATCATGATTTTGATAATGGAAATGGATTCAGAAACATCAAAAACCTCTAAGGCACCCAAAATATTAAAGTTTTATAGTTATAACCTGGATTTACAAAAATCCCTGCCAAATTTTCTTAAAATTCTACCGAAATTTCCATAATTTTCAAAGCTAAAAAGCAATCTAGTTAAACTAGGACTTTCTCCAATCCTCATTATTGTTCATGCCATCAAATAAAATATCATCCACATACATTATATGAGACACCATTTCTTTTTTGGACACCATAAGTCCTTGAATCATGCCCCCATGTGTCACCTCCTTGATCGAATCGCTCAGGGAATCCATAGTGAGGATGAATAATAGAGGGGACAAAGAACAACCTTGTAGGATACCCCAATAAGCTTTAAAACATACCTACCAAGTTCGGCTGTACCGCCGAAAAAAATTCATAAATTCGTGGATTCGGTTCGGTACGGTCATTAATTCGGTTTTTCAAAGTTTTTCACATGTTTTTTTTTAAAGCCTTTCTCCTGTTCCAGTGTGCTGTCTCCAACTTTTAACATGATGTGCTTCTTTCCATGAATATATATAGTAATTTGGAAAAAAATGAAGTATGTAACAGTAAATAATAAGGATTTTATTTAATCTGCAAATTTTGATACATAGATATATGTATGGGTTTCTTAAATACATAAATATATTCTATATTATAGGATTTTCAGAGATACTGTTTAAATACATTTTATAAATTCAGAAAATAATGTGATAGTATGTAAATTGAAAAGTATTGACTTATTTTATTTTATTTTTTATTAAAAAAAATAATTACTGTCACTTCAATGACTCAAGATCTTACTCTTTAATTGTTGAATAAGAATAATATTGGCATCTATTATCTATTTGAGTGGTAAATTTTTAATTCCAACACTGCTTGGTTATACGCTAGAAGAATACAAATTTTGACCTCCTCAGCTATGGTGGAAATAAGTTATTGAACCTACTCTTCTAACTCTTGAATAGGAATCAGTTTGGTTCCAACTTTTCTTAGATGATATGCATTGGAATAATACAAGTTGAATGGACCTGGGCTGGTGGAAATAATGCAGGGAAGGGAAAAACAATTTTACATCTATGCAACTTGAAAAATTGAAATGATGTAGAGAAAGACCAAGCTAATGCAGGATGGATTAACTTTTATAAAGTTTCATATAAAAATTAGCAAATTGGTAATCCTTAACGAAAAAAATAAAATGAAAAAGCCTATAATTTTTGTAGAAAAAAAAAATTTAAAAAATAGTAATTTCTATATTAGAAACTTTTATAAAATGAGAAATTGCAATTCAAAAAAAAAAAAAATCGTACTTGAAGAAAAATTATAATGTAGCAAATTGGTTGCAAATCAATAATTACTATATAAAAAAAATTAAAAATAGTAATTCCTATATATATATAAAATTGTATTTTGAAAAAAAAATTAATCTTTATAACTTTTATATCTTGATTAAAGTTTTGAATATAATGATTGTTCATTTAAATTTATAAAAAATATAAAAATAAAATTAATATATTTAAGTATATGTAAGATCTATAGTGCCGCATTCTTTCCATATTGAATTTTATATATTTGATTTTTTTCCGTATTGAATCGAATTCAAATTCAAATTTGAATTCAAATTTGGTAAATATGCTTTAAAGAACCGGATCGGAAACCCATTAATCAAAACAACAAAGTTAGTATCAAAAATATATTCCAGAATCCAATTTATGCTACCTTATAAGATGTATATCTTGTGAAGAATCAACCTCAAAAAGCCCCAATCCAAGAAATTGAAGGCTTTAATCAAGTCGACCTTGATCAAGCTAGCTTATCCCTGCCGAACCTTCATAGAGTGAAGACATCCCTATACCACCCCAATTGCTTCTTGAATTTGTTTTCCATGCATAAAGGCAAACTGTTGTTGTGAAATTAATTGAGAGAGAGTACCTTTAAGTATCCTCACTATCAACTTTGAAATGATCTTGTAGAGAGTGTTATAAAGCAAGATTGGCCTAGAATCCGCAAAAGTGAAAGGAGACACGCTTTTAGGAATTAGAGCGATGAAGGTAGAGTTTAGCCCCCAAAAATACTACCAGTCAATCTACTCTCCTCCACTGCGGCAAGAATTTCCAGATACATAAGGTCAAAGAAGTACATAAATAGCTTGGTGCCCCATCCATCTAGACCAGGGATTTTCTCCCTTTTCGAGGCCTTGGTCACCTCCAGCAGTTTTTCTTTGAGAACTGGTTTCCCCAGTCAGTCATTAGCCTCTAGTGAAGAAATTAAATGGAAGTGAGCTATCATTTCCTTTTGTGCTTCAAAGTCCTATTCCTTTACATTATATTGGCTCTTGAAATAACTAAAAGTTGTGTGTTGTAACCCTTCCTCTACCATGGTCACCTTCCCTTCATAATCACATATTCCCTTGATGAAATTCCTTTGTTTCCTTGAATTAACGAAAGCATAAAAGAATTTTGAATTTTTATCGCTCGTCTCCACCCACAATGCCCTGCTTTGTAGCCGCCTTTCCGATTCTTGTCGCAGCAAGATCTTGTTTTTATCCCCTAACAGCTCTATGATACGCCTCTTGTAATCAGCGGAGAAGAAAAGTGGGTTGTGTGGGTCGTTGAAGTAACACAATGTAGAGTGGATGGCTGTGAGCTCTTTTTTCTCTTCGCAAACCATCCTTTGGTTAAATATGTGTTTTGGCACGATCAATGCATTAAAAAAACGTGGTATGTGGTTTTGGTGATGTGCGTGTCTAGAATCGGCATGTATATTAACAAGGTCAATACACTAAAGCAGGTATGCACATGTAGATGGTTTTGTATTTTGATTACTTATTTATTCATTAATAAATTTTATCGATCCATGTGATTTGTAGGGATGGATATGACTACATGTGGAACTGTGCCTTCCATGCAAAATAATGAAAGTACAATTTCATAGTTTTTTTACAGTTCATGATTTTTGCTTCTTCAAAAAGATGCAAATAACATAGGCTTCACATATTTTCCCGTCTATACGCTATTAAATGTTGGTGGGCAGTGTATATCCACCGTTAGATTTAATTTTTTTAAAATCTAATAGTCTTGTAATCTATCAACCTCTACTAACATTGCAACAGTCTTATATTCTATCATTCTCCATTGAAATTACAACATTCTTAATAATTAGAACCCCAAGATAAAAAAAAAAAATTGTTGAATATCCTATAGAATTACGAAGTGGGAATGATTCCTCCAGATATTTTGTTGTTTTTGTTGAAAATAACATATGATCTTGTCTCAAATGACTTATGCAAAGTATATATTAATATATGATTTACATATATATAAATAACATAGCCATAAAACTTGTATTACAGTTCCTATGATTATGAACCAATTAGTATACTTTTCTTATCTATGTATATGTGTAATTGATTGCCTTCCCACTGATATTGTAGATTTGGGACACTATTTGATGCAAATACATTTCTTTTTATATCATAAATGAAATTTTATTGGTATAATTAATGAATAAATAAGAAAGCATTCCAAACATGCATAGATGGTTTTATAAACTACTTCTCTCAAGCAACTCAAGTTATTTTAGCAATTTCATATACAAAATCAAAATGAATATACCAAATATAGATGATGGGAATATAATGAGAAAATTTGAAATGTGATATATAAGATGCAATAGGGCCCCAAAAAACTAGATAATTTCCATAACGAAATCTAAAATTCTACATAATTAATAAAATATTACATATAATTCAAAATTAATTTTTAAAATAAACTTTAATATATAGATAAAAATGGTTTTTTCACTCATCTCTTTTGATTACAACAATATCATATGCTAGAGTAAGCTTATGTTAGCATTAGCTATACATGCGAGGAACCTATCAAAAGATCCCCAACTACAAATTATCTTATCAATGTTGGAACAAACCATAAAATGTGAAATCTAGTTATTCACCCATGGCTAAAAATAAAACTTAATAAAAAAGACTACTGCCCACTCAATAATCATCATCTTATCCCTAATATAAAAAAAATTCAAAATATATCCCTCCAAATAAAATAAATACATCATCGAACACAAAAAATACACAAACAATTTCCTTATTTTAAGTGTAATAAACCCAATTGGAGTCTTATCCATAAATAAAAGGGGAAAAATCCTATTCATGCAAATTTAATAGTAGTGATTGAACACCACCAAAATAATTTTCTTTTCAATGTCCTAATATGACAGTAATAAAGCTCATATATCCTTTATACCTCATAATATCTTTCTGATTTCATTGCATTCCCCATTTGATAATATTTGATTAATTCTTTGACTTGACACTCCTTTATTATAAATTGCACCATCAGTGTGTCGATCTTATGGCATAATTATACTGGGATAGGAAAGAGGTGCATCTAGTAGACCACAATACTTTGCAGGACAGAGCAAACGAGAGTAAGTTTGGCACCCAAGGACAACCATTTATTTGCCCATCCAGACAATTTCTTTCCATATCTTTCCAATATCCAATCCGAATCCCACACACCATATCTGTTAGCCTTTGAGTGGAATCCCAAGTACTGGAACCGTTCTTGAATAGAAACTCTCAGAATGCCAAACAACTCTCCAATTTCATAACTGCATGGATCATCGGCCTCCTTCGTTATCAGAAGCTATTTATTTTTGCATATATGTATAGCCTCGATGCTCGAATAAAATTTTGGATGGTCTGGTGGATATTTCTCCAATCCTGATTAATGTTCATGCTGACAAATAAAATATCATCCAAAAACATTATATGAGACACCCTTTCTTTCTTGGACACCATAAGTCCTCGAATCATGCCCCTTTTTCTGGCCTCTCTGATCAAATATCTCAAGAAATCCATAGCGAGGATATAATAGAGGGGACAAAGAACAGCATTGTCAAAGACCCTGATAAGCTTTAAAGAACTCGTTCGGAAACCCATTAATCAAAATAACAAAGTTAGTAGAAGAAATACATTCGAGAATCCAATTTATGTTACCTTGTGAGATGTCAATCTTGTGAAGAATCAGCCTCAGAAAGCCCCAATCCAAGAAATCGAAGGCTTTAATAAAGTTGACCTTGATCAAGCTCGCTTATCCCTGTCAGACCTTCATAGAGTGAAGGAATTCCTGTACCACCCCAATTGTGTCTTGAAATTGTTTTCCATGCATAATGGAAAACTATTCTTGTGAAATGAATTGAGAGAGAGTCCCTTTAATTCTCCTTGCTATGAACTTTGAAATGATATTGTAGAGAGCGTTACAAAGAAATATTGGCCTATAATCCTCAAAAGTGAGAGGAGTTTCCTTTTTAGGAATTATAGAGATGAAGGTAGAGTTTATCCCCCCAACAATACTACTAGTCAATCTAGTCTCCTCCATTGCCGCAAGAATTTCCAGATACATTAGGTCAAAGAAGTGCATAAATAGCTCGGTGCACCATCCATCTGGATCGGGGATTTTCTCCCTTTCCAAGGCCTTGATCTCCTCCAATAGTTCTTCTTTGAGGACTGGTTCCCTCAGTAAGTCATTAGCCTCTTGTGAAAACATTAAAGGCAAGTGAGCTATCATTTCCTTTTGTGCTTCGAAGTCCTATTCCTCTACACTATATTGGCTCTTGAAATAACTAAAAGCTGCCTATTGTAACCCTTCCTCTTCCATGATCAATTTTCCTTCAGAATCACATATTCCCTTTATGAAATTCATTTTTTTCCTTGAATTAGCGAAAGCATGAAATAATTTAGAATTTTTATCGCTCACCTCCACCCACAATGCCCTGCTTTGTAGTCATGTTTTTGATTATTGTCACTACAAGATCTTGTTTTTATCCCATAACAATTGTATGATACACCTCTTGTAAGCGGGTCGAGTGGGTCAAGTGGGTCGTTGAAGTAACACAATGCAGAGTGGATGGTTGTGAGCTCTTGTTTCTCCTCTTTTTTCCTCTTCGCAATCCATCACACATAGTTTCTTGGAGGAAAATTATAGAGGGTTTTAAAGTCGCAATCATGTCTTTGAGTGCCTGAGATTTTTAGGCCGCACCCAAGCCCCTTATGTTAAAGGAGATAAAGTTCATGGGGGGACCCTTGACACGGGTGCATCCCTCTATGGACCCTTGATGAGGAACAAACAACGACTTGAGAATTATTCAGAAGTAGGTCGCGAACCCTCAGTAAAATGGCCTCTAGGTCCTCCCCCAAATCCTGGTGAATAGGGCCAGGATTAAAACAACTGGACATTTTTTCAAATTTAGGAGTGTGCTTCTTCTTGGAGGTAGAAGAACATTTGTCCTTCGAACCCACCCCCCCCCCCCTTTCAAGCCAGGCTAGAAGAAGGACCTCCTTATGTCAAGGGGCTCTAGGCCGAAGGAGAAATCCTTTGGTAGATTACAGAGTTCCAGGTCTAGGGAATGGGAATCGAGGGAGATGAAAAGGTAACCTACATGGTGACCAGTGAGGAAAGGCCTTTGCTTTCAAAGGATGGTACGAATCTAGCTTTGACTACCCACCCTTTGTAGAGAGGGAGATGGTACTTGGTGGGTGTGATGGAGGGGACACATAGGATGGTGGTTCTAGATCGGAAACATGCGCATGACAAATATTTACCCCTTCATTTATCAAGGACAAGTCATAAAATCTCCCTTTCACTTTACCAAATGATACAAGAATAAAACCATTAACAGAGGGAGTGGTAGATGATAGAATACATGCGTTCAGTGAAGAGTTGTAGGTCTACCTCAGTGATAGGACAGGGTTAGGCTCCATGTTGTGAGCTGATGTTGGTGATGGAGAAACATGTAAAGGATCCACTCTGAACCACCATGGGTAGGTACGTCGTAGGTGACCCATTGCATGAAATTATAGGCACCTGAATGGAACCACCCAATAGTCAATATTAATGCATATTGAGGAGATCCCCCACCTAATCTCCATATTTTCCAACAAACCCCTACCAAAGTCCATATCGACCAAAACTAAAGCCATGCATTTGTCAATGCTATATGGATAGGTTATGTGCTCATCAAATTGTAAAAAAATCAAGCTACACCAATTTCTTGAAGATTCAATAGGGATATCACTTGATGATAAACATTTTGTCATCAATGCTTAACCGCCACAACATAGGGTAGTGTGCGAAGATGTTGGAGATTTCATAGGTGAATCTGTTGGAGATTCGATTCCATAATGTCTTCAACCCATCCGGAGTTAATAAAGTTGTCCTGTTATTATACAAATATCATTGTTAGTTGTTCGTAGAAATTACCCGTCGTGTTATTGTATGGATATACATGCTCAATGCAGATCAAACCCATGCCGTATTATTGTATGCATATACATTCTTAATGCAAGTCTTCCATAAAATTTCTTTACTGTAAGAATTATACATGCTCAACGCTAGTGGAACCCACTACCTATTCTCATGATATCGTATGCATGTACATTGTCAATATCGTAGGTTGGTTGGGTACATCTTCAATATATATGCAATATTAAAGAAATAATTGAGTTAATATTTATGATTAATATTTAAGCTAACAAATATATGGATAATTTTGAATAATATAATGAAATAAAAAGTAAATTCCTAGAGTTTCCCTACAAGGATGGAATCAGAGAAGTGGATTTTTCAGTCAAATACGATTAATAAGTTTTTTTTTTTTTTTTTGTGGCTAGCGGAATCAGTAATCCACCAGCTCTCATACTCGCGTGATAGGGGGTCGATCCTCGAAGGCTACCAACATAACCTCTAGGTGAAACCACATTTCCCCCAAGCATGATGCACATGAAATTTGAGGTTTGAACCTATGACCTAACCTACACAATGAGACAAAACCCTTAGGAGTGCATTCGTTGGCCAAGAATCCACACCCCTAGTGGCTTAATAAGTTTTCAAAATTGTAAAAAAATTTCAATCGAATTGTCAAGATGGTTACTAGGCTTACTATATATCCACCCAAGAGATATGGTTGCACTCAAAAATTTTGGTGTTGAGCTATTCTTTCCATTGTGCGTAGAATTTGATTGTGTGGGAGTGAAGAGAAAACACCTCTTTTCATTCCCACACAATCTACTTCTCTACAAACAAAAATGTATTCTAGCACACCTAGCATGTCAATTGTCATACCACCACTAATATGTTGTTGACGCGAGAATTTTTTTCAATTCACCAACAAATTTTCTTGTGCACTTTAACCAGATATAGAGATGCTCGAGACCTAACGACTCGGAAGAACTGGAACTAGTCAGATCCGATGAATCACTAGATGGTGGTTAGGGGGGATTTTCCCCTTCAATTTTGAAAGGATAAGTATCAGAGCCTCACACAAGTGAGATATTCAGTTCCAACAAATCATTGGACGGTGAGCAATATTTAACACCCATAGGACCTACTAACGAATTGGATTTCACTAAAGAGATTATTTTAACACAAGAAAAGTAACCGACATAAATCTATCTCACCAAAATTCCCGACTTTAGAAAAGTCTCCCCTTGGATCATGTAGAGGCTAAAATACTATGAAGAAAATCCCCTTAAGCACTTACCTCATCAGAATTTCCACACAATTATTTCTCTAGAGATGACATAATCGTTTCTAAAGGATGTCACATTCTCCAAATGCTAATAAGATATCGTGCTAACTTGTCATTCCTCATAGTTGAGGAAGAAATTCTTCATTTCAATGCCACACACAATATTTTTCCAGATAGATAAATAACTAAACTCAAAATATCAGCCATTGACAAGGTAGACTTACTGAACTGAACCAATATGATATAATACTTCTCTCTAAGCATAGAAAATTACAAGAAAAGATAGGAACTGAAAGGACGAACCTTTCTTTCAAGTGGTTAGCAATAAAGAAGCTACATATAGATATAGAAAGAAACGAGAGGCTATTTTTGTTTCTCTTCGTTTTTCACAACATTATGATCATGGGAATTCATTCAAATTCACCCTGTCAGACATAAAATGCCTAACATACATATATACCAGAGAAGTAGGGGACCTCAATCAATGAACGCGGTCCTTATATATGTGATAATGAAATGAGCAAGATGACTCAAAGGTTGTTTCATCAGAGTTATGCCTTGTAATTTTTGTATTTCCCAATAGCAAGCACCAACTATATTAGGTTATCTAGGGAGATGTGTTATCATGTAACCCAAAATAATCGGTCCCTTGACCTACCACTACAACTATTTACTTATCAATGTCAAACCATGTATAGGTAGCCCTGTCGACATATCCACGCATTGAAATGTGGGAATATCATCTTCCGTCTACGAATTTAGAAATATCAAGTTTAAATCCCCATCATTTGAATAAGTTTGATTTATTTCAGAATATACAAAGCGATGAACAATTTTATTAGTCATAAAATGGGAATCGACGAGTATTCTAAAAAACATATAGAGACACGGAAGGTTTAGCTTCCTCCTGACTCTGTAATAGTGTGATTTGCTATAGGAAGATCACCATATATGTTCAGGGTTGTGTGGGGTGATTATAAATAAATGTATCTGGACACATGGAACGACTAGTGAGAATCTCAGACAAGGAATGTTTGATTGATGGAATGTTCATTTGATTAAACTAGCAATTGCATCAAGTCATCTGAATTCTCTTACCTATCGAAATTAACCAAGATATTTTACTTTCATGATGTTAGCCGAATAATGTGTGAAAGGCTATGAAAAACCACATGTGCATACTTTAAAGAAGAGGAACATAATGACATCTATCAAATCAAAAAACACACACAACTTGATAATGAAGTTCACCCAGTCTAGGCTATGTCTCTGGGCCAGGTGTTAAGAGTGGGGAGGCCACTTCATTAAATGCTGCAAGATGATGATGAGTACATGATGTGTTATTTATCCATACAAGGAAGAACTCCCTTAACTAGAGTAGCATGTATCTCCTGAGATTCTCTTCTATAAAAAATATCACTCATAAAATCTCTCCTTCAGCATGAAAAACTAACAAACTCTCACATGAAGTAGCATACAAGGATCCTCCAAAAAAATGAAATACATGGATCTCAACATCAAATGATCATATCAACAAAAATCAAGAGAATACATATCATCAATGCACCTTATACCTCCAAGTCTGGGGACGACTTGGAAATAAACTACTCAGATGAATAAACATCTCGTGCCATCGTGTTCCTTGCAAAAATAGGTGAAATATGATTGTAAAATCGACCCCTTTCTGACTCGGTAAAATATCGGCTTCCTTGGAATCTCAAAGATTCCTCAAAATATTCTCTTCTTGGACATGGGAAAAAATTAGACTGCTCAGATTGATGAAATGGACTACGCCATTAGACTCTTAGTGAAAAATTGGTTCATTTGAGTGTAAACTTGGCATAGTTCTGACACCTTCAAAATTCTGCCCCAAGGGAATCTTAAAGATTCCTCATAAAGAATATTCTTTCAAATATACCCTAACATATGCTCTAACAATATTCCTAGAATCTTCTTGATTTTCATAACTTCATTGGCCTGCTTTCACCCTCATCTCTCATGTATTATCCATGGTTACCTTTGAACCATTTGAATGACATTTATAACAAAGAGTGATGGTAAATAAGACAAAGTGTGTGGTTGGCATAGTCATATTAAGTTACTTCTTGTTGAGGAGGTTTGGGTTCAAAATCCATAGAATCTTAATTTTGATTTAATATGGTTTTAAATCATAATTTTGGTTTTAATATAGTTTTTAAACTATGTAATATATGGAAATAGTATCTTCATATTGTAACAACTCCCAAAACCATGAGAATAAGAAACAAACTTGAACTTGCACCATGACAAGCCCAATTGGGCCTAATTTGAGGTGTCATGTTGCACCATGTGATTGACCCATGTGGCAGTGTGTCATTGATCCACATCATATTCCACCTACTTTCCATGTGCCGAATTTTGGTTTTGCCACGTCACCTGCTTGCGGGTCCACTTTGTTTGTTGACTAGGTTGAAAAATTAGCTTTGTGGATCCCACTACACCTGCTAACTTCATTGCCATGTGTCATTTGTATCGTCTTCCATGTGGAAAATAGTTGACTTTTACTTTGCATTTTTTTGTTGGTTGGTACAGACTTCAAACTTCAATAAATTTCTCATACAAACTCAGATTGAGGTGTCATTTGCACCATTGGAAAGCTTGTGATGAGTTCTAAAATTTGATACTATTTTTTTTAAATCTAAGGACTTTTAGTTTTGAGCCTTTCTGGAGCCACCTAGATCACCGAGAGGTGCAAAGGAACGTCGAAAGCTCAAGAAGGAAAGAACATAAATATAGGGGAAATTTTTTAAGTGTTTGCCAAGTTGAACAAATTCGACATCGTTCTTGCTTTCCAAGATAATTTTTATATTGTTTCTAATAAACATTATGGAAACTCTAAGTTTTTTTTTCAACCAACAAGGTCAAATAACACTTCTACATAGTCAATAAGAAAGAAGAGATTGATGCCTTAAGAGACTTGCAAATGAAATGGTTTGAGGAACCAACGAAATAAATGAATTGAGGAACGTTGGACATGTGATGTGGAATATGAATTGTTAAGAAAGTTAGATGTGTAATTAGGTTTAGGGATTTGTAAATAATGGTGCAATAAAAAAACACCTCTAGGAATCCAACAATGAAAGGAAAGACCCTACCATTGCAAAAATACCAACATTAAATAAAGCACCTCTCCATTTACAAAACGATGCCCTACACTAGGATTGTTGAGAACATCAATTCCAACATTGTTAGGTAATCTTGTTCATAATGAGCCAATGGAGCAACTTTGACTAGGAAAAGCTACAATTATTTGTCCTCTAATCAACAACAATCAGCGACTATAATGGAAATGGATCGAGAAATGATTAGGTTTAGGGATTTGTAAATAATGGTGCAATAAAAAAACACCTCTAGGAATCCAACAATGAAAGGAAAGATCCTGCCATTGCAAAAAGACCAACATTAAATAAAGCACCTCTCCATTTACGAAACAATGCCCTACACTAGGATTGTTGAGAACATCAATTCCAACATTGTTAGGTAATCTTGTTCACAATGAGCCAATGGAGCAACTTTGACTAGGAAAAGCTACAATTATTTGTCCTCTAATCAACAACAATCAGCGACTATAATGGAAATGGATCGAGAAATGATAACAATACTCCAAAATCAATCGATTTCTCTGCAAGGTGACAAATAAATTTTCTTACAAGTTCTAATTTTGGCTAAATATGATGACTCATATACTACCAATATGGTGCATGGAATGAGTTTGAACTCAAGGCAAGGAAAGTAAACGAATTCAAACAAAAAACTTGAGACTCGTGTCAACATTCACAAACAACCCCAAGCAATTATGGAATTAAGACAACAAGACTTTAATGCCACTGATAGTCAATCCATTGAATAACACCACATATTAAATACAAAATTAAATAAAATCTCAGACACACAAGTGACCTTTGGTTTCATCTTCCCACAAGTCATATTGTTTCTCCTATTCAAATATTACTCTCCATTTTATCCTTGATTAAATATTTACAACACTATAATCCCAAGGATTAGGTATTTAACACACAAGACTCATTTCTCTCTCGCACATTTCTGATGATGATATTTCAAAATTTGGGTGAAATTTGGTTCCATCGATTCTTCTATTAATCCTTATAAATCTCAACAATAAGTTGGAACTCAATGAACAAGAAAAGAAAAATGAGTTGTCCACCTTCCCAAATCACCATTATCTTAAACAGTATTTTTAATTTTAAGTAATATGCTATGATGGAGGCCAATAAACTCTACGGCTACAATTTTTCAATACAATCATTCAAAATTCATGATCCTTTCAGGATAATGGAAGCTAATGCATCCTCCCAAGTCATAGATTGGACATACACCCATTAACAATTCCCTAAGGAGGAATGTGAAAAGAATGATGTATATTATGAGTAAGTTGTGGAAAGGGGCAAAGTTTTAGTTAAAGCCTCTATGAAAGCAATAGAATCTGCATTGGAATAGGTACCAAAGAGTATGAGTTCCATAACCAAAGGGTACCGTTCTACTCAGCAACATGACAAAGGAAAAAAAGTTGAAAAGATCTATGATTTTATTAGAGACAATGAAAAATTGAAGGTTTATGGTATTGATTTAACATAGATAGAGAAAATTGATACCCAAGAAGACATAGTCAAAGATTACCCCAGTCACACTAAAAAGGAAAAACCCATCAAACCAAAAACTAGATTAGTCCATAGAATACACATCGAACAACTAAGAAACGATCCAAATATCTAGATCAATTATCCTACATCCACTCACTATTAGTGATAAAAGGGCCCCTTCCTATGGAAAATAAAGAAATATAGTTCCAATCGTGCCTTACAGAAATGTCTCAAAATTTTGAAAGAAACCCTTCGAAATCTTTGCATATGCTCTTATATGACCAAAAAAATAAATGTACCTGTTATCACTCTAGTAATTCTTTAAGTTGTGTAATTTTGGTTTTTAGTCTAAGAAATCTAGAGGTAACCACAAACCTACTTCAAACTAGGATCTAGCCTTCCTACGGTTCAGAGAGGGCTCTCTCTTTAAAGTTTAACTTTTTTTAATTTGTGAATATTAGGCTAGCTATGAAAGTGCACCTTTGGTTTGGTTTTGTTGGACTTGGTGGGAAAAAATCACTTGAAAGGATGGATAATGGGAAATCTATTTGTCCATTGGGCTATGGAGTCAAAATTAAGCTAACAGGACAATGATCAAATGGCAAAAAGGTCAAATGTCTTCAGGGAAAGATAGACAACCCTTAGAGATCTTGGAAAATTGGTTTTGTGAGATGGTATGATGGGATAAAGGGCACTTAATAATCCTTAAATCTGGAAAAGGGAAATAGTAGGAGAGGTCAAATGAGTGAGGGAGTAATTAAGAATTTCCTACACTGGAAATCAGAAGAAAACATATAAATGATAACTAGTTAAAAATAGGGTGCTATTAACATATCCTGTATTAATACTCCTAGTTATACATTAGGATTTAGCATAAACATAAATGGATGCATGTAACATAGAAAAGAAACAATGAAAAGTGAAGAAAATACTTCACTCCAAATAGCTCATCATAGGGATCCTGAAGTATGATGCCAATTTTCTTTGATCCAGCCTGCTACTCGAAATTTTGACACACAAAAGCTTTAAAAGTCCAATAAGAAATGACTATAACAATCACAACAATTTTATTCCACACCAAAATACTTCTAAAGATGAAGTATTTATACATAATGTTTTATTAAATATCCTAGATGACTTCTAGGAATAATATTAGGAAAATAAAATATCATTACAATAAAAATAGAGACAGTTGCTTAATAAATAAGCAAGCTGTCCTATTTTATCCATAAGAAATAAAAACAGTTTTGAGGATAAATCAAGTGGCTGCCTTAGTGTCCTCCTTGCTGGCCTTTAGGTATTTTCTGAAATCTGACTTGCATTGACTGATACTCTTTCTCGGATACTATTTATTCACTTAGAATCTTTATCTAATACTCTTTAACCTTTAGTCAAAACTGTCTACTACTGTAAATAAAAATCTATTTTGACTGTCATTTAGAAAACAATTTTATTTCTTCTTTTCTCCTGCTTGTCTTTATCCTTCACAGTACATCTGTAAGAGCATGCCAATCCTCATTTTTAGGAATCTGAATATTCTTTAATTTCCTAAAATGATCATTAGCTTTTGTATATCTAGCAAAGGTGGGCTTGATGACAAATAAATGCTTGATCTCATACTGTAAGTAAAATAAATCTTCAAAACTTTTCAGCAATACTTTCCTTGTGGGAATGCCTTGACCTGTTGGCTTGTTTAACTGTTCCTTGGCATATTCTCTTTTCTTCTTGTCATAATAATTTTGAGGCATAAATTTATCATTGATAACCATGATATCAGGAAGTCCCTTTTGCCTCAAATTTCTGAATTTAACCATAAATCTTGTTATAGCAGTATTCATACCTTCATATTGCCTCATTAAATTTCTCTTTGTGGTGACTTTCCTGATTTATAGGATAGTGGCAGTTCTATCTAATATTTTGAGCTCTTCCGATTCCTGTCTATTCTTGTTGTTGAGGAAATTGATTAATATTACAGCCTGTTTGGTTTTTTAGCTAAATCAGTTTGAGTCTTTTGGATTTCTATTTGGGCTGCCAATAATAACTCTCTCTTCTCAAAAATTACCTGAATTGAAGGCCATACATCATGGATGGATTCAATTACATTATTCCGTAGGTAATTTTTTATGTATGATATATGATCTTTGAGAGTTAATTATTTTTTTAACTACTTTACCTCTTCACTCAATTTGTTGGCATTTTGTTCATGTATTTTAACATTTATCCGAGTTGATTTATTTGTCTTTTCAAGATTTTCAATCATATTTTTCAACCTGTTAATTTCATTTGTCTTCAAAGACATCTCTTCCATTGCTTTTACTATCTTACTGGCATCATCTGTAGGCTGTACTACTGTGGTAGATGATTCAGTGGCTGATGTAGTGGAAGAAGTCACTGGCACTGCAGTGGCCAGTGGTTCTTTGGGTGCCAACTTTTCTCCTAAAGTTGAAGGCACTGCTGCAGTGATGATGGGGATAATTGTAAGAATCATTGGTTCTTTGAGTGCCTCTTTTTCTTGGACAAGTTGGTCCATTTGTGCTTCCATTTCCTTAATCTGAGCTGTTAGCTGAAGAACTAAACTCATCATTTCATCTTTTTCCTTTTGTTCCTATAAAACTTCCTTTGTCTGATGATGCTCCCTTTCAGGAAGTTTGAGTTGTTTCCTTAAGGCTGTTATATCCTCATTTCTCTTTTTTACCAATGCTTCTACTGCTTTAATGTTTGTAGGATCATATCCTATCTGCAATACTAAATCTTCTAAGGCTTTTATCCTTATATCCTTTGCATATAATGAAGGTTTATCCATCTTCATTTGATCTTGCATATTAGAGATGGTGTTTTGAAGTTTATGAGCACTCATAGCTTTTGTTGTTACTTTGGAATAGAACATCTCTGAGGTTTGCCTGTGAAATTCTATTTGATCTAATTCATGGATTTTGTCTGTAGCTACTTCCATATCAACTTTATTATAGTCAACAACTATCTTTGCAATTGATACTGTGGGCTGTAATACTGACATAATCAATTTTTTACTTGAGTAATCAAATGCTGATAGGATCTGTTTTGATTACCTGGATTTTGTTTCAAAAATTAAGATTAAATTTCAGTTTTGATTTCCTCATTCTTCAACTTCATTTGTTTGTAATTCTCCTTAATATCCAAGTCTTTTTCCTTAGCTGAATGTGAGGAATAATCTTCCATAATTTGTTGCCTTTCCATCAAATGTGTATCTTCATTATTTAGTTGTTCTTCATTTTGATTTGGCTCACTGATAACTACAGTAGCTACATTTGTCTCTGGCAAATCAGTGTTGGTATTTAAGGGTTGTGTTTCTTCAACATCTATTGTCACTTTACCTTTACCTGTTGTATCTAATTTTGGCCTTTTGTTGTAAATGATCTTGAACTTTGTTTCTGTTGTATTCTTTGCCACATATGCTCCTTCTTCCCTTATTATTTTGATGGATTTATCTGGTTTATTTGCAGTCTCTAAGGTATGACTAGTATTACCTTTGCTTACTGCATCTATTAATGTGTTTTCCATCAATTCAAGCTGATTGGAAAATTTTTCTATTTCTGGTCTAGCTTCATATATAAAGGGTGTTAGTTTGCATTTTACCCTCAGCTTGCTCAAGATACCTTATCGATCATGGTTCAAAGGGAAAATATCTTCAAATTTATATTCCATTAATTTATTTGCTGCTTCCTTTTCTGCATCTTCGTGGTTACATATGAATGGCCCAATTTGATTTTTAATTTTGAATTGGATCTTCTTCTTGGCTACCATGAAGTTGATTGAATCAAAATTTAGGATCTGCCTAATATACTCCAAGGCAAAGATCCTCATTGATGGATGTTTGGGTAACTTGTAGGGCAACAAGTTTGACCCAAAAACTCTAATTTCAGTATATTTCTCATACAAATACTAGTCACAACCTTTACTCTGCTCTGATAATTGAAATATTTTCTTCATTTCCTCACTTATTATAGGCTGCTCTGTTTTGGTCAACATGGTGGTCACTGGATGTAAAAACAACTCTGAAAACTCTGAATAATTGAAATCTGTACCTTTTTTTTTCTGAGTATTGATGTCCAAAAGATGACAGATAGAGGTTTTCCTTCTATGTCCAACTTTTGAAGTGATTGGAAAGCTATTTGACTAGAAGTAAAGAAACATGTGGAAAATATAGGAGGTATATCTGAATACTCCTTCAAGTTGTAAATTAGTCAATTGATAGTGAATACTATCAACAATAAAACCAGCATAATCAAAGATAACTAAAGGTGGTTGACCTGGAGAAAAGGTGGACAAAAATCCCAATATAGACTCATCAGTGTGCTTGTGAGTGAAATGCCCAAGTATGAAGGAAAGTATGGAGATTACATGCCTTGAACCTTCAGGAAATTTAGGAGTTGAATATGGAGGATTTAACTTAGGAATTTCAACATGCAGAGGCATAAAATTCTGAAAAATCATGAACCTTTTAGGAAAATCTAGGCCAATGTATAGCTTAGTGAGGGCCTCAATAGACAAAGGGACTGCTTGGGGGTCTGGTTGAAGCTGTAAAATTTGGTTAATTGAATCTACAGTGATGGTAAATAGGACCTCTTTATTTTGCATTCACAATAGCTCTTTGTCCAGGTATATAGTACTGGCGACATAATTTGATAATCTCTTGATAAGGGTGAGTCAATGGGACTACATATTTGGGCAGATTGGATTCCAAAATATGAACTTCTTCATGGCCATATATAGACTTCTAAAAGCACCAGTTATGTATATCTAATAGATTGAATTCAACTATGGGATCAGGTATTTTGTAATCAATATCAGCAAGGGGAATGTGTTCAATGTCAACAACTGGGGGTTGTAATGGATTGACCACAATTGCAATATTTGGAGTCATGGCAGGAGTAGGTTTAGGAGTTTTAGAACCTTTAGGCTTGCTTACACTCTGTTGTTTAGGCATCTTGGTATGCTTCTGCAATTTTAAACAGTTTGCAGAGGAGATTTTACTATAGCAGAGGTTTAATTGGGAAAATTTGGCGAGATAGAGTTTCTTTCTGGGTTTTCTTCTCAATTAGGTTTATCAAAGAAGTTTTGAGGCTTTAAAACTAGTCTAAAACAGAAAACAGGGATTTTTTGAGTTTCTTGATTGAGAAATGGGGCCAAAACTCTGTCGAAAATGGTTACAGAGGGTTTAGGGTACCTGCAAAGGTTTTCTGGCCTTTTAGAGCATGAAATGGATCATTAGAATATGAAAAATTTGATAAATTTCCTTGAAATAGTGTGTAGCAGAGAAACAGGGCTTCTGGGAAAATTTTGCCAGAGTTTGGCTTGTTTTTGGGACTTTTTGGCAATTAAATTGTAAAATTCGGGGATTGTTTGTTCTTTAAAAGTCTTTGAATTTGACTGCAAGTTCATTTTCTTAGAAAAATACACTACAAGAAAAAGACCCTCTAGCGGATGTTTTTGAGGAACCATAAAGAAAAATACCCCATACATCCGTTTCTAGCGGAGGTTACTAGAGGAGGTTGGCGGCTAGAGGGTTTTGCAGATGTTTTCCTATCGGTGCTCTTATCATTACAACTTTCCCCAGTGCTCTAAAAAAAAGAACGCATCGGTGCGGACAAAATCACTGGCACACCGGACATCTGCACTCCATACACACACACCCGATGCATCATAATATAATAGAGCACGGTGCCTCACAACTCGTCTGTGCCGGTGCATTATAAAACACAGCGCCAACACCGAAACCACCCAGTGCGGTAGAAAGCAACCACACCGGTGCATCATAAAAAACGCACCAAAACACAAACCGACCGATGCGTTTGTAGCAAACAGTACCGATGCACCTATAAATAATGCGCACTGGTAAAAGGTTAAAATAAAAAAAAAAAATTTACGACAAAAAACGAGTATTTTCATTTTTTCAGTGCTCCTGAGCTATCAATTACCGGTGCGCACGATACCACAGAACGCACCTGTGCCCACCGAAAATTGGCACCGTGGACAGCGTGCGTGAAGTACACACACCGCCAGAGCATCCAATTACTGTAACGTACCAGGGCATCAATACTCTTCCGTGCCGGTGGATCATAAAACACCGCGCCAAAACAGGAACGAGCCGGTGCATTCTTCTCTAATAGCACCGGTGCGCCTGAAACCGTACGCACTAAAATAGCGTTATATAAAAAAAAAATAAGGCCAAAAAACTGGTGCTTTCCGACTATTACACACCGGTGCTTTACAATTATGCCGCCCTGGTCCATCATGAAATTTTCATGCTGAAACTGAAACATCCCGGTGCGGTTATGTTTAACAACACCGGTGCGCTTAGAAAACCCTGCACACCGAAACAAGGTTAATTAAAAAAAAATTACGACCAAAAAAATTCATTATTCACTTTCTTCAGTGCTCTAGAGCTCTCAAGCCCTGGTGCTATTTCCTTATTTCTGAGCCGCCCGGATATGGGTGCTCTCATTGCACCCATTACACGCACTGCTGCTCTGCATTGGCCACCAATCTCCAGCTTGCATTTTGAAAAACAGTGGGCATATTTTATTTTCCATATTTTATAGCCAATATGCCTCCTCGATGGTAAAATGTACAGGTATTTTTCTGGTTTTTCTATAATTAAGCCTTTTAGTGGATTAGAAATTGGAATAAACTTAAAAATAACGATTTAAAAAAAAATTTGTCGCGCGGTGCACTCGAGCTGTTCGGCTCGCACCGAATAGTGGGGCTACCTGTAAAATTTATAGGCAGCACCGCTACCGGTGCTAACGGTAACCACACTGTTTTCGGGGTAGTGCCGAAAGGCACCCCGATAAATTTTAAACTAAAAATAAAAAAATAAAAAAGGCGGTGCGCTCATTTATCCAGGCGCACAGTTGACCCCAACAATCACAGTGCAGTGTGTTGACTGCATTTTCCGCCCCAGTTTATGTCAGTGCACCGCATTTTGCATTCAAAGAGGGTCAATGGTGCAGCTGGGTAAAAGACCGCACCGTCAACTATGTCATTGTCATGAAGTCGGTGCACTGACATGAATATACGTGCCGAGGCATATATTTTAGTCAGTGCACTGCTATTTTGAATTATGTACAGTCCACGGTGCTTGAAAAATAGACATCAGCATCGACTCCGATGTGGACTGTTTCATTAGGGGCCCTGAGGATGGTGCGCTAAAATATTAGAATGCATCGGAATCATTGCATGACTTTTTTTATGGAGCACCAACTTGTATGTTTGTTTTTTTGTAAAAAAAATTATGTATGTATATTTATAAATACATTTCTGTTTTAATAAAAAAATTGATTTAATATGGCAATGATTCAGAGAGAACAGGAGCAACAACAACAACAACAAGCAGAACAATATGACATGATTCGCCAATGGGAGGCGAGAGAGAGGGAGAGAGATGGATTCCCTCACCCTATTACTGCAGATACCCAGGAGACTCTTAAGCAGGTAGGCCTCCTCAAGTTCTATGAGGAGGCTATTTCCGGCCTAAAGGCCCATAGTGTGCTTTTGGGACATCTTATCGGTAGGTGGAATGCCCACCGACAGGATTTTCAGGTTGGTCTTAACTAGTGGTACACACCCACTGAGGAGGAAATTTATTTTATTACAAGACTATCAAGGAGAAGGGTGGATTTTCCCTCATTCCCAGACGTGCCACCTAGTTGTGTTGCGGGGAGTCAGTTAGTTTACTCCCAGAGATACATTAGAGCACATGTATTGTCTCCTTCATAGTTTTAGGTACTTGGAGGTCAGTTATGTATAGGTGCTTTTGGTAGATAGGACGTGCAATGCCTCTCTATTATCACTTCGATCATTTCGCACAACACCAGTGATGGGAAACACATTAGTTGCTCGCTTTTATATTACGTTGATTCTTTAGTACAACAACCACGACTCGTCAGGCGGTATGCCATTTTTTTTGCAACAATTTTGTACGACCTTAGATAGATTTTGTGCTCATGCACAAGGGAGGGTAAACTTCCCTTTTGCTTTAGAGCTATTTTGTTTATTTTTTGAGAGGTTTCCAGAGATGAGAGCCAGTTTTGTTCGAAAACCTCGTAGGCTGATGTTGGAGGCCCGGATGCACATGTGGGGGCAGATGATGCCCATGAGGGGAAACATTATGTTTCCAGTGAGGATATCACATGATTCGCTGGACTTACTAGCCAACATTGGCAGGCTACATCCCTTCATTATGGTCCCATGTCCTTATGCTGGACTAGATTGGCGAGGGTATCCCAACATCCTCTTCAGTCTTGATGAGCCACCAGATGATAGAGGCAATATTACTGCTTTATTTATATTTATTTATTCTAACATGTTCTTTAACTTGTTTTTATTAAATTGTGTAATGAAATTGTCTAGTTATTGTTGTGTACTTGTATATATTTTGCAGACATTGGGTCTTTTGATGGCGATGAGATGTCGGATCCACCACATGATCCAGGTGTCGATCTTGATGATTATGATCATGAGATGGCTGATGCACCAGATCAGGATGAGGCTGGTGGCGTAGCAAAGAGACATGCTGATCCTCATGCACCTCATGGTGCATCGGTACCGGCTTTTTCTAGGCGTGGTCAACCAGAGGCCAGATACTGGATGGAGTTGGGCAGCCAACTCTGTGGATTGATTTCAGATGCGGGCATTAGCCCCGCTCATTACAGAGATATACGGGGCGATGATAAATTGATACGGATGTGGAGAGGCATGCCGTATGACATGTATGGCCTGATGCAGCATGTCGTAGGAACTACGAAAACTGTTACGCGATTGAGGAGGATTCTCTGTAGCTATAGGCGTAGTCGAGCTGCGACACATGATGATGGGCAGTTTGCCAGCAGCCACTCAGATGCATCTCGTGATTGTTCACCTTGCAGTCACCTGATGATCAGCATGAGGCCCCACTGCTAGCATCTGACACTAGTCATCATGGAGATGAGGTTGGACCATCGGCCACGTCTAGTCAGTAGCCGGCAACATCCACCATGAGTACTAGCCACGATCATCATGAGCAGGATGGACCATCAACCGCTGAGGCTACAGTACTATTGACTGAGTAGGCCACCTCCACTACTACTGCACCTCGTATTGATCATGTTCTACCACCAGCGGATGCATCCATCACTACTAGTGATCATCATGATCATGAGCAGGCTAGTCGACCACCAACTGTCGAGGCTGCACCCAGCTTTACTAAGCAAGCCGCCTCCACTTCTACTAGTGTTATTGATCATGTTGTTATACTACCACCAATGCCTGATCCATGACATGATTTATATTACAGTTGTATATTTTTAACATTATTCAGTTATATATATATATATATATATATATATATGGTCCATGTATTTTATGTTCATGTTGCAGTTGTACTTAATTTTCATGTTGATGATCATCATGATGTGGTGCATATTGTTAGTCATGTTAGATATGTTCATTTAATGTTTAGCTTGCAGATAGATGTGTATATGTGATAGGTGCATGAGTTATTTGACATTATATTGAGATGTATATTTGATGTTTTTGTTGTGATGATGTTAATATATAATGTTAATTTGATGTTAATTGAATGTGTTTATTAGTTGAATATGATGTTTGTATGATGGTTATCATGATCGTGATGATGTTTATTAATTAATTTAATATTATTAAATGACCATGATATTTATTAAATATTATGTCGTGAATGTAATTGTAATTTAAATTTTAATTCTATGTAAAATTGTATTTGTATTTGTACTAATTGTAATTTTAAGCGTAATTGTATATAAAGTATTTATTAATGTAAAATTTTAATTGTAATTGTAATATTTAATTTATTCTGAAATGATTGTAATTGTATATATGAAAAATTGTAAAATTGTAATTTTAATTCTAATTGTATGTAAATCTCACAAATTGTAATTGTATTTGTAATTGTAATTTTAATTGAATTGTATGTAAAATATTTGTAAAATTGTAATTGTAATTGTATGTAAAATTAAAATTCTAATTCTAATTCTAATTGTAATTCATGTATGTGAAATTAATGTAAAATTGTAAATGCAATTTTAATTATAATTGTAATTGTAATTTTAATTAATGTAATTGTATGTAAAATATTAATTTGTAAAATTTTAATTCTATTAATGTGAAAATTTTAATTGTATTAATGTGAAATGATTTTATTAAAATATTTAAATTTGTAAATTTGCAAATAATTGTAAAATAACAAATCTAGAATAATACTAATTTTTGTAACATAAAGTTTAGAAAATAATGAAAATAAATTCATGTACTTTATAATTATCATTATTTTATTATGATCTTACATATATAAAGTTTAGAAAATAATGAAAATAAATTCATGTACTTTATAATTATCATTATTTTATTATTATCTTACATACAAAAATAAAATAAAATAAAATTAAAAAGTCCGGTGCGCTTACCATCTTAACAGGCCCCGGTGCATCGTATTAATACAACGCACCAGCACGTGTCACATTTCCGTGCACCAAAAATGAATAAACGCAAATAAAAAAAATGCAACTCTATTTTGTTTAAGTTAAAAAGAAACGATAATTTGAAAAATGGGCGGCAAAATATTTTCGAAAATCTAATTTCATTATTTCACTATTTTTGCTAAAACTTTTCAGTCAGATTTTTGCAAGAGAGCACAAGGGCACCGTGGATGGCGAAATACGCTCGAACAGAAGTATTCAAACAATCAGAAACAAAAAATCTGGTGATTCAAGCCCTTTATCATAGAATTCCAAACCATTTCGTGATTAAATTTGATTATTTTTTTTTACTTTTTTCTGCAGTTTTTTATTTTTTCCTGCAGTTTTATCCATTTTTACCCTGAACCCTTCATTTTTTTGATTCTACGCTTTCTTCTCCATGTTTCTGTGATTTCAGAATTAGGGTTTTTCATTTTAGATTGACGTCCAACCCACGGGATGACTTGCATAGTCGGATCCCAATCCATTCAGTCATTGCGTGAATTTTTGAAAAAATGGATTTTTCTTTATCAGTGCGCCTTGCGTACGCCACCGCACCAGTGCTCTGTATTATTACAGTGCAGTGGCAAGTCCTGTGTTGTAAAAAAGTGAAAACATTTTTTTAAATCTGTGCGCCAAATTTGAAATAAGGCACCGGTGCTCTGTTTAACTAGGAAAGCACTGTACGGTGTATTACACTGTTTCGGTGGTGCATTTATAATACCCCATGCACCGTTAGGTTTATTACACTGTTTTTGCAGAGCGTTTATAATACTGAAAGCACCATACGGTGTATTATACTGTTTTGCGGTGCATTGTTAATATATCCACGCACCGGCAGCGATGCGGATTTCATGAAAGGCACACCGGTGTCTCGAGATTTATTTTTCTAGCTGAAAATTTGAGAATTTATTTATAAATATATTAATGAATGATATGCTATAGGTTTCATATTGATAAAGAAATGACTGACAAGGTACCAAATAACAAAAATACTGTTAACACATCAAGAAAAGCAAAAAAGGAAAGTTCTTTGTAAATTATTTATAAAAAATATTATTTTTGAACTATATGTAACTTTAACTAATATGTATTTTTTACTGTGTATCATGCAGAGCCACAAAATGACGAAGCTTGATATGATTATC
Organism: Pinus albicaulis; assembly: GCA_034641835.2. NCBI lineage: Eukaryota > Viridiplantae > Streptophyta > Pinopsida > Pinales > Pinaceae > Pinus > Pinus albicaulis. Next base: position 420,107,785 of record CM076569.1, on the reverse strand, counting down.
TATGATCTACGACCAGAAGAGCGTAAAAGTTTAATGGAAAAATTGCAAAAAGATGAATCAGGTGAATGAAACAATACTATCGATCCAATATGAGTTTATTTTTTTAATTATCATTAATATTATACTTAAAATTATTAGATAACATGTGTCAAACAGTATACTAATTCACATATGTTTAATGTTCTATAGGGACCAACAACCCAGAAAAGGAATGTTGTTCTAAGTAAAGAAAAAAAAATAGAACATGCAAATGAAAACGAATTGCTCCTTGGCTCATCTGGAGTGGTGCTGGAAGTTAACGAAAGGGGGAAAAACTTTTACAAAAGTTTGAGGGATCTAGTGGAATGAATACAAAAATGTGCTTCAAATGTAATATGTAATCATTGAATTTTTCGATCATTACGTACAATAAATAAAAAATTTAGCATTAAATATTAATTTTCAATAATTTTCTTGCAGAAAAGAAAAGAAAATGGAACCCATTTAGCACATAAAATAGGACGACAAGGAAGAAAATGGTTGATCTCTAAATTTGTGAGTAATTGTTACTTCCTTATAACAACTTAACTAGATTTCATTTTTGTATTTTTTAAGTTGTTTTACAAAAATCATCATTGAATGTCTTCAAACAGGTGCTAACATACAAAGAAGAACCATCAGACGAATTGATTGAAATTGGGTTAAATATGGTTTGTGAGTATATGTTGGCATATCATAATTTAGTTGTGGAATTTGTAAGCATCTATCAATCTTGTTTTAATTAGCTCCTTCTATAATTAATAGAAAAAAAACATCTTTTATATTAAATACATGATTTGTTATAGGGTATAAAACTTGCAGGAAACAAAGCAAGGAACTGTGCCAATAGATGAAATTTTGAAAGATGACATGGTACATGATTTTTAAAGAATGTGTATAGTTTATAAGTCAATTGTTGCTATGTTACGTCATTTTTTATTTTTGATTTACATTGTGTATATTATTTAATATTGGAATTTTCATTATTCTCACCAATGTATATACACTCATTTCAGTTTATTTTTATGTTTGTAGATGGAAATTGAAGAAGAAGAAAAAAATCAACGTCGTGAACACAACATTCTTGAAAATAATCCAAGTCATGGAAGTAGCTCTAGCAGTCACAGCAGTTCAAGCGAAGAATGATGATCACTATGTATTTTTGATATCAAAGCAAGGCGTTTTATTTTTTGAAATATGTTAGTGAAAACAGACATTTTGTTTAATGTAATGGACATAGTGTCCCAATTGAAAGACAAAGGGATACAAATAATTGTCCAATTCTGTATGATAAAGACTATCTTTTATATATATAAATATATATAATCATAAAATATGTTTTAATTTATTCTTTTGCATTCTCCATTGTCGCTATTGCGTTCTCCATTGTCGTTCTCAAATGCACTAATAAAAATTTAATTCAATGAATATCGTTATAAGATTATATATATGTGTCAATTTTTGATGAATAATGAATTTTAAAAAACCACAATAATTTTGATATGATATAACAAATTAATCCAAACATCACATTCAAATGAATTAATAAAAATGTAACTAATATGAATATTGTTATAAGATGTGTCAACTTTTGATGAATAATGAATTTAAAACAATCACAATAATTGGACTGTCAGAGGTGGATGTTTCTAAAAAAAACAAAATGAAAACCGGTGCGTTTATGTGTCTATACGCACCGGTGCATTTATGATTCTATGGGCATTGCACTAATACCGATTCTAGTTATAAATATCGGTGCATTTGTGTGATAATGCGCACCAGGGTGTTTATGTGTTGGAAATATTGTCATTGATGGCAAAGAAGGCAGTAGATGCAGAGATAGGAAATATTGTCATTGATGGCAAAGAAGGCAGCAGATGCAGAGATAGGAAAAGGTCGAGCAGAAGAGGTACAGGGAAGGCAGAGGCAGAGGTTGAGCAGCAGAGGTACAGTGAAGGTAGAAGCAGAAAGGCAAAGGAAGAGGCAGAGGCAGAGGCATTATCATAGAAAGGCAAAAGCAGAGGAAGAGCCGTTATTCCGAGAATCACTACCCCAGCTGGTAGATGCACTAAACATAAATTCCGGGAACCGTAACCAAGGCGGAAGGATACATAAACACAATTTCGAGAACCGTAACCCAGGCGGAACCCGAGCATAAAGGAGAAGAGTGGAACCTTGAAGGCAGAACCTTACGAGCAGAGTGAACAGTAAGGCGGGATCCAGTTTTCATCGCACCATTTTTGACGGGCAAGCGATATTCAAGAAATCGGAGCGATTCCATAGAGTGGGCGACACGTGGCCCTAAGCGAATTCGCAAAACCACTTCCACAGCGTGCCATCGCACATTATTGTCTGTGCATCTTCACCGTGCGATATCCGTTGGATCGTCAAGGCCGGTGCGACAGCTTGTCCACTATTGGATGTGGAAGGTTGTTAGCGTTGGGGCCCATGCATATGTGTGTGTTGATCATTATTAAGGTTTGCGGGTTTAACCAAGGTATAGTATTGTGATTTAAGCACGTAGTTAAAGGGCGAAATTGCATGTTGGGCATTATTATAGTTATATGAAAGAGGTAAATTTGGGCACATAATTTATTGGGCGCTTATAAAACTAACAGTGGGATTAAAATATATGGTCGAGCACTGGTTGTTTAAAAAATGTCTGTGGTAAGGCTGTTCAAAAGCCGTTTTCACTTTGAAGACTTTGGAATATGTGAGTCCCGATATATATGTGGTCCCGTATGAAATATTATGAAGATTGAAATATGAAAGATATATATATGTTTGATCAGAGCTGTGGGTCTGGATGTGAAATATTATCATATCCAATATAATATACGTCATCGGACCATAGAGTCATAATGTGGCTTTATATAAAGTTATATATGCGTAATGGAGATACGTTAAGTTTAAAACAAGCTAAATATTATAAGGTGGGACCCATATGAATCGCATCGGAGAAAAACTTGGCAGCGAAACATGACAATATAAGTTGCGATTGCGATGAAATTCCGAACCCGATGGGCGTATAAACTGTGAATTTATCGGTTTGAGTTCCAGTATAATCGCATCGGCACATTTAAATGAACAGTGGTCAATCGCATCGGAAAGAAGCAGATCGTCGGAGCACTATATTAAAGATTGCGATTGTGATTAATCACAATCGGAAGAACTCGAAAAGTGATTCATCGCATCGGAGGAAATCAAAAGACCAAATTGCAAGAGTATTATGAATGTTGCTATTGCGATTGAAATGCATGAGTGGAGTATAGTTGGCATGTGGGGTCCATCCAAAGATAAGACTAAGAACAGTTTTGCTCCAAATTAATTAATCCAAAGTGAAAGAGGAAAGGAAAGCACGGCGGCACATATATGTATATATAAAAAAATACATACATATTTCCAATATGTGGACAGTAATGCATCGCATCGGATGATAGAACAAGTTAAAAAATTTTATTTGTATAATGTCGAGAATCAATTAGGATGATATAAAAAGCACAGTTACATATGTATGGCATATGGCCGTTACCCTGTGACAGAGAACAAGGAAACAAACAGAGCCAAAAAGGACAAAGACACAGTCAAAGAAAAGACAAATGCGCAGCAAGCCAAGAGGCTAAATGAGTGAGCTGGAGTTTTCATTATAATTAAATGTAAACAATTTTGATTTTTATTATTTGTGATGCATTGGAAAGTCTCTGGAAGAGAGAAAATATGCCACTGTAATATTAAAATAAGCACCTACAGTTACATTTTTCTAAGTGAGCTGAAAAGAGATGAGAAGGTAGAAGGGAAAGAGATATGGCTGTCCATTTCGAATTTCCAGTAGAATATAAATAGCCATGAAGCTAATTTTTGTAGATAACAGGGTAATATCCAAGGGGAAAAAGTTATGAAAACAGAGAATGAGAGAAGAGGAGAGTGTGCAGAAGAATTGAAGAGAGTTGAAGAAAATAAGAAAGCTGCAAGAGGTGAGAGAGAGTAAGGATAGAGAATGAAAAGCATAGAAGATTGAGGCAGAGAAGATAAGATTGAGAGGAGGATAAGGAGATGCTACAGAACGGAGCTGATATCTGAGGTAAATCAACAAACATTCTGGTGGATAAATTGAGGAAGTTGGAGCTTCCCTATCAAGTTGAAGCTTGATAGCTGTCAGTTGTAGCTGACTGAGGTTGGAGCCTCCTATAGGTTGGTGCCTATAGAAAATTGGAGGGAGTTGGAGCTTCCTTGCAAGTTGTAGCTTGCAGAATTGAGGTTGGTGCTTCTTGTAGGTTGGTGCCTGCGGAAAAACAGTGGTGAGAGGGAGTTGGAGCTTGCCTTTGCATCACAACAATAATAAGATGTGGTTTTCTCCCTTTATGGGTTTCCACTTAAATCTGCTGTCTCTATCTGTATTGTCTGTGTACTGAGATGATTTACCAAATTTGCTTAATTTTTGCTGCTCTCATAATAAGTTTGAAGTCACATTAATTTAATGCTTGCCTCATCATATTAAGACTGTTCATGCACTAAGGTTGATTATAAAAGTAAGCTGTAAATTAGCTGATGAAAAATATAAAAAGCTCATATCTGTGTTAAACTGATTCACCCCCCCTCTCAGTTTAACTAAGAATTCAAAAATTGGTATCAGAGCAGGTTCGTACCAGTTTAACAACTGAAAGGAGATTCTAGGTTCTCAGGATGGCTAGTAAAGAAGGATGCTCAACCAATAAAGCCCCTTTCTTTACAGGTGCAAAATATGCTTTCTGGAAAATCAGGATGAGGACATACATAATGTCTCTAGGAATAGAAGTTTGGGGTGCTGTGGAATTAGGATATGCCCCAAAGGCAACTGACTCAGAAAAGCAAACCAAACAAGATTTTGTAGCCAACGCAAAAGCCATGAATGCCATCTTAAATGGATTATGTGAAGCAGAGTTTATCAAAGTAATGCACAAAGACACTAACAAAGAAATGTGGGACACTCTAGAGAATATTCATGAGGGAGACAAGAAGGTAAAGACTGCCAAACTTCAAGTCTATAGAGCCCAGTTTGAGGACTTAAAAATGGTTGATGATGAAGACATTGCTAACTTCTTTCTAAGGGTTGCAGAAATAGTAAATAACATAAAGGCTCTAAGTGAAACCATAAAAGAAGTTGTAATTTCTCAAAAGATTCTAAGATCTCTTCCACACAGGTTTAATCCCAAGGTTTCTGCAATAGAAGAAACAACTGATTGGGAGACGTTGATTATGAACCAGCTACTTGGAAATATAACAGCATATGAAATGAGACTCTCACAGTAGAAGCCAAGTACGAGGGAGGGAGCCTTTAAAACAAAAAAGAAGAAAGAAGAAGAGGAAGACATATGCTCTTGCTCGGATGAAGAAGAGGCAAAATTTGTCAAGAAATTGGATAGAGGCTCAGGTAAATACAAAGGTAAAATTCATTTCAAATGCTTTAACTGTGGAAGAGTTGGACACTATGCTGCTAAGTGTCCTCACAGGAAAGTAAGGAATCAGGCTCAAGAGAGAGAGAAAAATACATCAAAGAACTGGCAGAAAGGAAAGAAGTTCAGCAGAAAATCCTTCTATGCTCAATAAGACAGCAGTACATCTGAAGATCCAGATGAAATCTCAAGTGAAGAAGGAACCTATGAATTTTTATTGATGGCCATAGAAGAACTTGAAGGTCTCCTGCTAGAAGATGAAGAAGAAGAAGGTGAAGTCGACCTTGAGGGGGAGCTAAGAAGTGCTCTAGAAGAGATTGATAGACTCAACCTGAAATGCAGAAAACAAAAGGACATTCTCCTCAAGTATGTACGAGAAGAACATAATTCAGAAGTCCTCATGCAGTTAAAGGTAGAGCTTGAAGAAGCCAAGAAGATAGAAGACATGTTACTTCAGAAAATCAAGGATAAAACCCGAGAACAAGAGAAGCTGGAAGAAGAATTTGTATGTCTGAGGAAGAAATTACAAAATGGTCAGAGGAAAGAGTCTACAAATTCCTCTCAAACAACAAGCTCTAGTAAGTTGAACGAAATTCTTGGTGCTCAAAGATCTCTTATGATAAAAACTGGAATAGGCTATGAAGGAGAATCAAGTAAAAGAAAAGAAAAGGAAAATAGAGAGATTATTTTTGTAAAAGCAAAGAAGAATGATGAAGCAGCTCAAAAAATTCCTACAAAAGAAGAAACCTGTAATGAGAAAGACAGAGATAAGAAGAAACCACTAGTAGCAAAGAATGTAATACATACTAAGACCCCTGAGTATGTCAAATTTGGAAACCATCAAAGGAGATTCTTTCCTCCTATGAAGAATACCACCTGTTATGTCTGCCACAAGCTGGGACACATTGCTGCATATTGTCATACAAGGAGGAGTAAGTCAAACCAGCAAAAGATGCAAACAGTGAAGAGACTGTCTCAGGCAAACAAATGGAGAAAACAACCTTACATCAGGTATGAAAATAAATTCTATGGTTATTGTTTTTATTGTAAGGAATTTGGCCATAAAATTATTGAATGTAGAAAGTATGGACAAAGATTGATGTTCAACACCTCAAGGAGGTTTATGAATCAAAGAAATTTTGTTCATACTCACAATTCTGCAAAAACTATGATCAAATATTGTATATGCAATCAAGTTGGACATATGCCTTCCAAATGTCCTCTGAAAGGATGTGATTCATAATCTCACAAAATATACCAAACAAAAGGATGCCTCCAGTGGAAAAAGAAGGAGAATAAATGTGACCTGGCTCTAACTGCTCAAGATCTGAAAAGCCAGTGGTATTTGGACAGTGGCTGCTCTAAACACATGACTGGAGACAGAAGCAAGATTATAACTCTTGATGAAAAGAAATCTGGCAATGTTACCTTTGGCAATGATAAATCAGGAAAAATAAAAGGAAAAGGATCAGTCAGCCTAGACAATGGCAGAGGAAAGGCCCAAGAGGTACTACTTGTGGATGGGCTGAAAGAAAATTTGCTAAGTGTCAGTCAAATGTGTGATAAAGGCTGTGAAGTTCTTTTTAGAGCACAAGATTGTGAAGTCAGATCAAGCACCACAGGTAAGAATCTGCTCAAAGGAGTTCGAATAGAGAGTAATGTTTACATTGTGAAAGAGGAAGATGAAGCATGTTATCTTAGAAAACTTGAGGAGTCATGGTTATGGTATAAAAGATTGGGACATCTCAGTTTCGATCACATCATCAGACTAAGCAAGAAGAAAGCTGTCAGAGACATGGTAGAAATAAAGAGGCCTTCTAATACCATACGCAAATCATGTCAATTAGGCAAACAGACTCGCACATCCTTCAAGGCCAAAGATGAGTTATCAACAAGAAGACCTCTACAACTTGTGCACATGGACATGTGCGGACCTGCAAGAGCTAAAACACCAAGTGGATAATCCTACTTCATGCTGATAATAGATGATTTCTCCAGAATGACATGGGTTGCATTTCTCAAGAATAAATTGAAAGCTCTGGAAAAATTCAAAATATTCAAAGCTTTAGCAGAAAATCAGATAGGATGCAATTTGAAATGCATCAGATCAGACAGAGGAGGTAAATTCATTGATTATGACTTTGCAGATCTATGCAATTAGCATGGCATAAAGAAAAAATTTACTATTGCAGGGACACCTCAACAGAATGGAATAGCAGAGAGACAAAACATGTCTGTACAACAAATAGCTAGAGCCATGATGCAAGAGAGTAATATTCCTCAAACCTTCTGGGCAGAAGCAGTACACACAGCTGTGCATATTCTAAACAAAGCCCACTTAAGGCCAAGCAGTGACAAGACTCCCTATGAACTATGTCATGGGAAACCAACTTCAATTAAACACTTTAGAATCTTTGGAAGCAAATGTTACATAAAGAATAATGATGAAAATCTTGGGAAATTTGATGCAAGAGAAGATGAAGGGATTTTTCTAGGATATGCTTCCAAAAGTAAAGGGTACTGGTGCTACAACAAGACTATTCGAAAAATAGTAGAAATTATTGACGTGAGATTTGATGAAGAACTTCCAAACAATACAAGAGATACAGATTGCTGCAGTCCATCAGACAACCATGAAGAAGAAAACCAAAATGATGATGAAACAAGAAAGACAACAGAAGATGCAGAGCTGAGCTCGAAAGCCCCCTCAAGATACGCTCAGAAGAATCATCTTGAAGAATAGATCATAGGAGACAAGAAAGTAGGGGTTCAAACTACAAGGCAGCTAACAAAACAGACAGAAGAAGTATACATAGCCATGTTATCACAAATAGAGCCAAAGAAGTTTGAAGAAGCTAGCAAGGACAAGTATTGGGTGAAGGAAATGAATGAAGAATTGGACCAAATTGAGAAGAACAATACATGGGAACTAGTTCCTAGACCAATTGAGAAAAATATCATTGGCTCAAAATGGGTATTCAAGAATAAAATGAATGAGCAAGGACAGGTAATCAGGAATAAAGCCAGACTAGTTTGCAAAGGATATTCACAAATTGAAGGACTTGATTATGATGAAACATTTGCTGTTGTAGCCAGAATGGAAGCCATCAAAATGTTTCTGGCCTTTGCATGCTACCAAGACTTCAAGGTATACCAAATGGATGTGAAATTTGCATTTCTGAATGGAGATCTGGAAGAAGAAGTCTACATGGAACAACCAGAAGGTTTCTCTTTAAAAAACAAAGAAGACTATGTGTGCAGACTGAAGAAGGCCCTATATGGACTGAAACAGGCTCCTCGTGCTTGGTACTCAAGACTAGATAAATATTTACAAAAACAAGGCTTTAAGAGAGGTGGAGTAGACAACAATCTATACATAAAAGCCCATGAAAATGAACTCTTGATTGTTGTAGTATATGTTGATGACATTATGTTTGGAAGCAACAGAGATGAACTAGCAAAAGGGTTTGTTGAGGAGATGAAATCAGAGTTTGAGATGTCCATGATTGGAGAACTCAGTTTCTATTTAGGACTTCAAATTCAGCAAAAGAACACAAGCACATTCATCTCACAGGAAAAATAATTAAAAGAAATGTTGAAAAAGTTCAAAATGGAGGACTGCAAACCTGTGTCAACTCCCATGATCACGGGATGCAAGCTGTGTGCTGATGATGGGCCTGCAGATATAGACCAAAAACTCTACAGATCCATGATAGGAAGTCTATTGTATCTGACATCATCAAGACCAAACATCATGCTAGCAATAGGACTAGTGGCTAGATATCAAGCAGCACCTAAACAAAACCATCATCTAGCAGTCAAAAGAATATTTAGATATCTACAAGGAATAGCATAGTATGGACTTTGGTATCCTAAAGGCAAAAGCTTCACTTTGACAGCATACACAGATGCAGATTGGGCCAGCTGTGTGGATGACAGGAAAAGCACAAGTGGAGGTGCTTTCTATCTAGGAGAAAGTCTGGTGGCATGGTTAAGCAAGAAACAAACATCTATCTCTTTGTCTACAGCAGAAGCAGAATATATAGCAACATCAGCATGTTGTACACAAGTCATGTGGATGAAGCAAACCCTCCAAGACATGAAGGTAAGCATTGATGAACCTATCTCAATCAAATGTGATAATACAAGTGCTATAAGTATATCTAAAAATCCCGTGCTTCACTCAAAAACTAAACATATCCCAATAAAGTATCATTTTCTCCGAGAACAAGTGGCTCAGAAGATAGTAAAACTGGAGTATGTACCAACAAAAGAACAGATAGCAGATATATTTACCAAACCGCTTGCTAGAGAACCATTTGAATATTTGAGAAATAGACTAGGGGTAGTATCTGTAGATGCTACTCTCTGATATGAAGAGAAAGCACAGTTTCAGGGGGAGAACAGAAACGAGAATATCATTCCAGGGGGAGATCAGCTAGCTAGGTAAGGATAAAACAGGTCCTCAGGATCAAAAGTATTATGGCAAGAATACATCCAGCATAAGAGATCCAATGATAAAGGCTAAAAGGGTCAGTATTTTAGATCTAATCCAAAGTTTGGAGCAGCACGATATAAAGTCAGAAGATCTCAGTGAGAGGAAATACAAGAAATGTTGAAAAAGGATAGAATCTACACTACGAGATGTGCAACCCCTTGCCATTGATGTCAAAGGGGGAGGAAGAGCAGGCAAACAGAGAAAGTGTATTGCCATAGAGAAAGTGCATTGCCATCAATGCCAAAGGGGGAGACTGTTGTAAATATTGTCATTGATGGCAAAGAAGGCAGCAGATGTAGAGATAGGAAATATTGTCATTGATGGCAAAGAAGGCAGCAGATGCAGAGATAGGCAAAGGTCGAGCAGCAGAGGTACAGGGAAGGTAGAGGCAGAGGTCGAGCAACATAGGTATAGTGAAGGCAAAAGCAGAAAGGCAAAGGAAGAGGCAGAGGCAGAGGCAGAGCCATTATCGCAGAAAGGCAGAAGCAGAGGCAGAGCCATTATTCCGATAATCACTACCCCAACTAGTAGATACACTAAACATAAATTCCACGAACCGTAACCAAGGCGGAAGGATACATAAACACAATTTCGGGAACCGTAACCCAGGCGGAACCCGAGCGTAAAGGAGAAGAGCGGAACCTTGAAGGCGGAACCTTACGAGCGGAGTGAACATTAAAGGCGGGATCCTGTTTTCATTGCACCACTTTTGACGTGCAAGCGGTATTCAAGAAATCAGAGCGATTCCATAGAGTGGGTGACACGTGGCCCTGAGCAAATTCGCAAAACCACTTCCACAGCGCGCCATCGCACATTATCGTCCGTGCATCTTCACCGTGCGAAATTCGTTGGATCGTCAAGGCCGGTGCGACAACTTGTCCGCCATTGGATGTGGAAGGTTGTTAGCATTGGGGCCCATGCGTACGTGTGAGTTGATCATTATTAAGGTTTGCGGGTTTAACCAAGGTATAGTATTGTGATTTAAGCACGTAGTTAAAGGGAGAAATTGCATGTTGGGCATTATTATAGTTATATGAAAGAGGTAAATTTGGGCACATAATTTATTGGGCGCTTATAAAACTAACAATGGGTTTAAAATATATGGTCGAGCACTGGTTGTTTAACAAATGTCTATGGTAAGGTTGTTCAAAAGGCGTTTTCACTTTGAAGACTTTGGAATATGTGAGTCCCGATATATATATGGTCCCGTATGAAATATTATGAATATTGAAATATGAAAGATATATATATGTTTGATCAGAGATGTGGGCCCGGATGTGAAATATTATCATATCCGATATAATATACGTCACCGGACCATAGAGTCATTATGTGGCTTTATATAAAGTTATATATGCGTAATGGAGATACGTTAAGTTTAAAAAAAGCGAAATATTATAAGGTGGGACCCATATGAATCGCATCGGAGAAAAACTTGGCAGCATAACATGACAATAGAAGTTGCGATTGCGATGAAAGTCCGAACCCGATGGGCGTATAAACTGTGACTTGATCTATTTGAGTTCCGGTCTAATCGCATCGGCACATTTAAATGAACAGTGGTCAATCGCATCGGAAAGAAGCAGATCGTTGGAGCACTATATTAAAAGATTGCGATTGTGGTTAATCGCAATTTGAAGAAATCGAAAAGAGATTCATCACATCGGCGGAAATCAAAAGACCAAATCACAGGAGTATTATGAATGTTGCGATTGCGATTGAAATACACGAGTGGAGTATAGCTGGCATGTGGGGTCCATCCAAAGATAAGAATAAGAACAATTTTGCTCCAAATTAATTAATCCAAAGTGAAAGAGGAAAGGAAAGCTCCGTGGCACATATATGTATATATAAAACAATACATACATATTTCCAATATGTGGACAGTAATGCGTCGCATCGGAGGATAGAACAAGTTAAAACATTTTATTTTTATAATGCCGAGAATCAATTAGCATGATATAAAAAGTACAGTTACATATGTATGGCATATGGCCGTTACCCTGTGACAGAGAATAAGGAAACAAACAGAGCCAAAAGGGACAAAGACACAGTCAAAGAAAAGATAGATGCGCAGCAAGCCAAGAGGCTGAATGAGTGAGCTGGAGTTTTCATTATAATTAAATGTAAATGATTTTGATTTTTATTGTTTGTGATGCATTTTCAAGTCTCCGGAAGAGAGCAAATATCCCACTGTAATATTAAAATAAGCACCTACAGTTACATTTTTCTGAGTGAGCTGAAAAGAGATGAGAAGGCAGAAGGCAGAGAGATATGGCTGTCCATTTCGAATTCCCAGTAGAATACAAACAACGATGAAGCTAATTTTTGTAGATAACAGGGTAATATCAAAGGGGAAAAAGTTACGAAAACAGAGAATGAGAGAAGAAGAGAGTGTGCAGCAGAATTGAAGAGAGTTGAAGAAAATAAGAAAGATGCAAGAGGTGAGAGAGAGTAAGGATAGAGAATGAAAAGCATAGAAGATTGAGGCAGAGAAGATAAGATTGAGAGGAGGAGAAAGAGATGCTACAGAACAGAGCTCATATCTGAGGTAAATCAGCAAACATTTCGGTGGACAAATTGAGGAAGTTGGAGCTTCCCTATCAAGTTGAAGCTTGATAGCTGTCAGTTGTAGCTGATTGAGGTTGGAGCCTCCTGTAGGTTGGTGCCTGCAGAAAATTGGAGGGAGTTGGAGCTTCCTTGCAAGTTGTAGCTTGCAGAATTGAGGTTGGTGCCTCCTGTAGGTTGGTTCCTGCGGAAAAACAATGGTGAGAGGGAGTTGGAGCTTGCCTTTGCATCACAACAATAATAAGATGTGGTTTTCTCCCTTTATGGGTTTCCACTTAAATCTTCTGTCTCTATCTGTATTATCTGTGTACTGAGATGATTTACCAAATTTGCTTAATGTTTGCTGCTCTCATAATAAGTTTGAAGTCACATTAATTTAATTCTTGCCTCATCATATTAAGACTGTTCATGCACTAAGGTTGATTATAAAAGTAAGCTGTAAATTAGCCGATGAAAAATATAAAAAGCTCATATCTGTGTTAAACTGATTCACCCCCCCCCCCTCTCAGTTTAACTAAGAATTCAACATTATGTATCTATAAGCACCAGTGCATTTGTAGATTCCATGCGCACTGCACGAATATCGATACCAATTATAAATCTTGGTTTCTTTCTGTGATACGGAGAACCAGTGCCTCATAAAGATACACACATCGGTGTGCTTATATGACCTATGGGCACCACTCAAATCCCAAGATCAATTAGAACGGCCCCATGCATTGTATCACCAACACCAGGCATGGTGCTGTTGTTTTCCTTAACGGTCTGATGCATTCTCCTTAGACAACCTCGATGCGTTGTCTACCAATACGCACCAGTGCGTTAAAACCTGATAAGAGCACCGATGAAAAAACATTTGTAATAACCTCTGGCCACCCATTTTTTTTTAGTTGTGTTCAATTTCCGTTAAAAGCTCTGCCAAAACCTTCATTACCAGAAACGGATGTGGTAGCATATGCTTTTTTGACAATTTTGGCCAATTTTATAACACTAAAACCTTCCTTTATAACCTCCGCTAGAGGGTCTTTTCGTTGTAGTGATACCTGTTTGTATCACAGGTATCGGCTTTAGAAGATTTTCTGAGGTTCTGGTTGATTTGAGGGATATAGTTGCTTATCTGGAACAAGGCACAGCTTCTCAGCAATCTTCACACATTTACTAGGTAAACTTTGGAGGTTTCGTGCATAAAAATGGCAACCAGGGGTTTTAACAGGGTTTTTGCAGTCGGGGAGGCAATGTAGTGTTTTAAACACGCGAGATAAGTGAATAAATGCAATACCAAAGGTTTTATTAAAACATTACAGTTGCATTAAATGCAGGTCTTGTTGGTGGGGGAAGGCATTTTCAGAATGTAAAGTATTTTAAAAACCAGTGGTTATCACACAGACTTCTGGTGGTAAGTGGTTTTAGCCTCTACCCACACGATCCAGTAAGGAGGGGCCACGTGGAAGAGAGAGGAATGGGTGAAAACACCCATTTTGCGTGGATATGGAATTTGAAGGGTCAGGCATATTTTTCACGCAATATCATCCTCTGACCGTCAGATTTGAGAGTTGGATGTGAACGGTGGAGATCATTTCGGGAGCTGCATCGAAATGGAAAGGTGGGACTGGGACTTTGCATAGGCGGAAGGGTTAAGATGTGCGGGGAGATATATATAAGGTTTTAAACATATGTATAATGTTTTACCCAATGTGTATGGGTGTGGGCTTTTATTCATAGGAGGCCAAGGTTTATAAATAAAAGTTTGTTTAATTTCAAAAACTTTGGATTATATGAATATAGGCGGGGGTAATAATTTTGTTTTTAAAACATTTATGAGATGTTTTAATAAAACAAATGTGGGGCAGGTTTTATTTTATTATATAGTTTTTTTTAAACCTTTTGAATAGTTTAAAAGACCATAGAGGTGGGGTATTTGAATAATGATAGGTTTAGACCAAAGGGTTTATGGCTTGGGATTTTTTATTTGCGCACATGGGAATAATAGATTTTGGTCTAAACATTAAATAGTGGGTTTTTGGGGTATTTTAAATATAAAGGAATTAATAAATACGAGAGGGTACTTCTTAGGGGTTTAATAAAAATATGTTAAAAGTTAATATGAAAGGGTAGTGAAATGTAATATAAACACATTTTATCTCCAAGTAAAGTGTATATGATAGACAAGGAAAAGGAGTGTTGTTTTTTTTTTTAAATTTTTTACACTTTAACTTAGGACAAATTGTATTTTTGGGGTTTTATGAATGCTTTTGAAGGGATGAAATTAATTATTTTTAGGGTTACAATTTTACTAAGTAAGAATGTGTCTTTACCTAGGAAAAAGGGGTTTTAATGTATGAATGAAGGGTTAATGATGATAAATGCGGGTTTAACATAAGAACTCAATATTTTTAACTAGCCAGTCATTGAACCTTGGGTCCGGTCCAAAAAAAAATCAGAGAAATGTTCTGAGCCTGTTTGACTGATAGCTTACAATACTGAAAACTCATAGGGCAGGGGGAATTAGTGATTTTTCCCAATGATGTCTTATTTACATGATTTAACCACTACTTTCTACCTACCCAACTTTATTTCTAACATTTTTTCTTCATTTTATAGGTTCATTTAGACTTGCAACCTTAAAAAAAATTCTTTCAAAGCATAAAACTATCTAAATCTACCTTATTTCATCCGAGGGCTCAAATTAAACTATTGAGCTCCTCATTATTCTCTACCTATCTACTGATTTGTCAAGTTTAAGTTGTTTGACAAATATTTATTCTCTATTTAGAACATGAAATTGAAAGCATGAAAAGTTAATATTAAACTGTTTAAATGATCATGGATTATGGCATTTATTAACACTCTACACATAATCATTATTCTTTCAGTAAAGTTAAAGTAGTGGCATTTGGACTTTCTCACTTTCGGGTCTTATTTTTATTTTTTATTTTGGGGTCTATATTTTTCTAAGTCCTTTGATTTTTCTTTTAGGACTTTTACCCTCTTTTTGACTTTTTGTTATTTTCATTTTTTCAAAATATGGGAAAACAACGTGCAGAAAGCAAGGTATGTACATATTTACAAGACTATCAAAGTCAATTCAAAATTTATGAACCTTATTATTATAGGACCCTAACAGTGGCTCCACATGAGGATGACATTTCCTGGTGAAGTATCAAGAACTTTGAGACTGGTAGCCTTTATAATTTGACTGTGATGACCCTATAAATGTCTTTTGATATCTGCAACTTATTCATACTTATGATATTCACCTCTCAAGGCTTAGGGCCTTCTCTTCAGGCTTCAACTTTGCTAGGGAGACATCCAATCCAATCTAAACTTTGCAATGTATATGTACAATGATCAAAGTGAATAAAAACTAACTATTTGTTAACTTAGGAGAGTAGTAGTGCTTCAAGATTCTTCCATTTACTAGTCCTCTTTGTGAATCTGTTCCATCCATTTCTTTCAGAAAGAAAGCATTATTACCTCTATATCCATAAATCTCATAAGGTCCTTTCCACAGAAAATCAAATTTTCCATGTTTTCCTTTGTCTTCTCTTCTGGAATCCCACTTTAACTCTTTATCTCCTATGTAGAAATCATCCTATTTAGTATTTTTATCAAAAAATTTCTTGATTTTATCCCGAATGACTTGGGATTTGATATAACCTTCTTCCCTTGTTTGTTGTAAGTGAACTGTTTGATTGATTCTCCTTTTAATGTCATTTGTTTCCACTTGTAACTCTTGGATAATTTTCATCACTGGTACACCTAGGGAGGATGGAAAAACAAAATCCATTCCATAGACAAGTTGGTAAGGGGAAGTACCAATGGATTTTTTAGTAGTACACATATTTTCCCATAAGGAATTGACTAATTTCTTATTCTAAGTCTTTTTATTGTCTTCAAGTAACTTTTTGATGATATTTACAAGGTTTTTGTTTGAGGATTCAACTAGGCCATTACCTTGGGGGTAATATGCAGTGGAATGACCTAAGGTAATATGGTATTTGTGGCAAAAGTCAATAATTTTCTTGGATTTTAATGCTGCTTCATTGTCAGTAATTATCTTTTGGGGACATCCAAATCTTGAAAGAATGTTGTTTTCTAGGAAGGAAATAATGACAATATTTGTGGCTTGTCTGGAGGGTATGGCTTCAATCCACTTAGTAAAATAATCAGTGGCTATTAAAATCCACTTATGTGGCCTGAAGAAGGAGGGTGAATTTCACCAATGAAGTCTAAACCCCATTGTTGAAATGCAATTTCAGTTGAAATAGGCTTTAAGGGGAGGGGTAATAATTTCTTCTTACCCTAAAAAATTTGGCATTTATGACATGAAGTTACATACTTTTTGACATCAGCAAACAAGGTAGGCCATTAAAAACCAGTTCTCAGGATCTTATCTGCTATAGTTTTCCAATATAAGTGTCCTCCACAGTCAGCTGCATGAAATTCTTCAAGCATTTTGTCAGCTTCTTCCTTTAGTAAACAATTTAATAAAATCCCACTATGATCTCTCCAAAAAAATACATTGTCTAGAATGCAAAATCTTACTGCTTTAAGTTTTATGAATCTGGCTTTGGTTCTTGATAAGCCAGGAGGAGATTGTAAGTTTTGGAGTACAAATATGATATCTGTATACCAAGGTGAGTCTGAGAAGGCTTCACTGATCGATGGAGTCACCATCTCTTCCTGATCATCTACTTGAGCAATAAAATTTATGTCTAGGGCATTGGAGTTAGATTCAACCATAAGTCCAGCTAACCCTTGACCTTTAATGAGTTTTGTGGGTTTTATCTCTATGTCATATTCTAAGATAGTGGCAATCCATTTACCTCTTCCTCCATCAGGACCATCCTGAGTAAGAATGTCTTTTACTACAGAATTTGGGACATAGGAAATGATATGAGAGTAGAGAATATAAACTATGAAGTATTTAATGGCCTTAACCAAAGCTAGGGCTTGTTTTTCCATAATTTTGTACTTCAAAGGGGAATCTCTAAGGGTTTTTCAAATCCTTGGTCATTTTTCTATAGTAAAACTACAACAATGGTGTGTTCTGAAGCAAATGAAAAAATTATGAAATCTTTCTTAAAATTAGGACTTATTAGGACTGGAGTTTTGGTCAAGGCTTGTTTTATAGAGTCAAATGATTATTTATCCTCAACAGTCCATTTAAGAATTGAATCTTTTTTTTAGCATGTTATTTAGTTCTCTAATTATCTCAACTAAATTAGATATGAATCTTCTTAAAAAAATTATCTTACCTAGAAAGGCCTGTAATTATTTGATGTTTCTTGGTGGAATGATGTTCATAATTGCTTCTATCATAGCAGGATCTATTATGATTCCTTCTTTTGAAATTATGTGTGAAATTAACTTACCTTCTTCTAGTCCAAATAGACCTTTCTTAGGATTTAAAGAGATGCCATATTTCCTACACTTAATAAAGACTTGTCTCAAATGATCCAAGTGTTCATTATTTGTTTTGGAAAACACATTAATGTCATCTAAGTAAATTACTAAGAACTCATGTATTTCCTTTGCAAAAGCTATGTCCATATCCCTTCGAAAGGTTGCTCTTGCATTCATTAGACCAAAAGGAATTTTTACATACATAAAAGTGCCCCAAGGAATACTAAATGTTGTTTTAGCTTGATCTTCTTTTTGGACTAACATCTAGTTGTATCCTGAAAAACCATCTAAAAGAGACATCTCAGAATAACCAACTACCCTTTGTAATATATGATCCATTTTAGGTAAAGGATAATTATCCTTCAAGAACACCTTGTTTAGATTCCTAAAGTCAACACATAATCTTATTTCTCTTGTTTTCTTCCTTGTTGGAACTAGGTTTGAAACCTAATCAGAATATCTGATTGGTGCAATGATCTGTGCATCATACATTCTTTTCACTTATTTTTCTATCAAAGGTAATAAAACAGGGTTAATTCTTCTCAAATTTTGTTTAAATGGCTTCTGATATTCTTTTATTGGAATTTTATGTTGGATTATGCTGCTATCATAGGATTTGAGATCGTCATAACTCTAGGCAAAGACATCTCGATATTCCTTTAAAAGAGTAATGTATTTTTCCTTCTCTTGTTGAGGTAAAATTTTGGAAAGTTTGATTGTTTTGGGTTTTAACTCTGTTCCAATGTTGCATTCTTCTTTATCAGATCTAACTGGCTTCATTTTTGGTTTTCTAGCTACATTATTTGAGTCAAAAAGATCTTCTAAGGGATTTAAACCTTTAGGTAAGAAATTATCCCTAAGATTCAATATGTCTAATTCAACTTCAATAATTTCTTCAATCTCTACTTTCTCTAAGCTATCTATATAAGCTTGACTAAATCTAGTTGGTTTATCAAACTTATTCTATTTACATCTAAGTTATTTAAATCTATTTCACAATCCAGATCATGATTTATAGTACAATCTGTATCTATATTACAATTCTCAAATTCTCCTTCATTGTTCATAAACTTGTAAATCTGTTCATCCTGAGAATTTTTTTTCCAATACTTAAGATTATCTGGAATTATTGGCCTATGCTTGACTTCAGCAGTATATCTGTGATTAGGTTGGAATGGTAAATTGCATGTACTAGCAAAAGTTGCAAGACAATAAGCTTGTATATTTTGTTTTCTAGGTATATAGCAAATTTACATTCGAATAAATCATCAGTTAAATCTATGACAGTGTCCCTATATCTGCTTAGACTAGGATTGTAAATAGAATAAATTCCATTTACTTATTTTATGATCAACTCTGAATCTCCCATTATTAAAATTCTTTTACGTCTTGAGTTCCTAATGATTTTGAGTCCTAGAATGAGGGCTTTATACTTAGCCATATTATTTGTACATTTAAAATTGAGTCTGAAAGCATGGCCTTCTGAGTGATTAGTTTCCATATATGTTATCCAAACTCCTGCTCCTACTTCTAACTTATTCACTAAACCATCAAAGTCTAAATTCCATAGAGATTCATGAACAATATTATCATTATTTGGTGCTCTTTTTTTCTCTACTAGTTCAGTTTGGATTTCATTAATTTCAGAGTTACATAGGATAAAGGAATCAAGGTCAATTGGTGTAGAGTAAATTGGATAGTTTATGGATCTGTCAACACCACTGACCATGTACTTCATCAATGTTTCCCTATATAACTTTTTAGGCTGGCCAAAAATTGATATAGTAGCATAAGACATGTCCAATTGTAGAGATCCATGTAACTATGCTCCCCATGAGCGAGAAAGGAACATTCCATATTTAGGTGGGATATCAGCTACTACAATGTCCATTAATATACTATTACCAGGGTATTGAACTAGTGTTACACACAAATCTTTGATTAAATCAAGGCATTAAACTTTACTTGAATCAAAAGAAAACAAATCTTTGTATGGCCTTGTAATTTGTAGATTGAGAGTTTTCATTATGGCTTTAGGCATTAGATTATGGGAAGCTCCTAAATCTAGCATGGCATTGTGTAAAATTTGTCATGAATAGTAAGACTGATATAAAATGGAGGAACTACTCATCTGCATGTTTTCCATTTACATTTGGGCCAAAAATCAACTCTGGCTGATCATCATTTAGATTTATGGAGTCTTCTCCATCATTCATATTTAATGCTTCAGTTATGGTTGATTTATACAAGTCATTTTTTACCAATTCAGCCAAAGGAATTGGTATTTTAAGCTTTGAAATTTCTGATTGTATGTTGAATGTAGGTTTAACTTTACTGATTTGAAACAATTCTTCTTTCGTAACTGTATTCTGTGTTGGTTTGTCTTGTTTTTATACAGTTGTTTTTTCATTTTCAAGTGTTTTGGGATTCTCTGTTTGTGTTTCTTGTGTTTTACTACTTCTAACCTTCTTTTCAGGTATTGTTTGTGAAGCAGTAGATGTTCTTTCAGACTTAGAATTATCAGCAGATGTTTTTGAAGTAATAGTTTTTGGATCCACTATTTTAGGATCAGCAGAACGTTTTTTAGGATCTAAAATTGTTTTTTTTACCGAATTAGAAGCTTTAGCAGCAATAGATTTTTGTGAATCTTTTGCAGCTTTAGCAACTTCATTAGTGATATCAATAATTTTAGGGCCTGATGCTTTTTTAGGACTAGAAATGTTTTGGGAAGAACTTGAGTTTTGGTTATTTCCCCTTCAGAGAATTTGCAGAAACTTTGTTTTGGGAGCTTCTATTGTTTTATGATTCCGAGTTTGAGAAGTTTTCTTGGTAGAAGACTCATTATTTTTCTTGTTTCTAAGGTTATATTGATTGTGTATTTCATTTATTGTATAATCACAACCTTGTTTATAATTAAAGGATTCACTAGAATCTAATTTGAGTTGTTGAGGTTCAAATAATTCTTGATCTTCCTAAGTAAGGAAAATAGTATTATTGTCATCTATGCCCATTATATTGATAGCATCCTCATCATCATCATTATCCTAAGAACTTTCAACATAGTTCTCTTGGAATGGGGCCCTTATTGTTTGGTCTGGGGTTGTTTCTTTTGCTTTTCTAGAATTTATGTTTTTTCTAAAATTGGGATTTCTGATTTGTTGTTGGTTATCCCATTGAGGTCTTCTCTCTATATTATCTAGTAAATCAATCACCCTTTCTAAGGTTTTAGCTATCACATCCATTTTTGTGTCTGAATTGACATTTTATTCTTTAATGATCACTCTTCTTTCATTTCCGAGTCTAGCTTTTCTGGCTAAAATGTTCACTTCTACACTAACTGCATCTGTTTGCATTTTTTTCTAGGGTGTCTACATCTCTTTAGATTAATTGGTAAGCCATATCTGTATCAAATCCATCAGAGAATTTGAGCAGAACTGAATAAGGAGTAGGTTTAAGATTTGCAGGGATAGAATTATAGACACTATTATATCTGGTGCAGTAATCTTGGACTGACTCATTTGGAGCTCTTTTCAAAGAATCAAATTTAGACAGTATTTGGAGGGGGTTCTTTTTCTTTTCCCATTTATTTAAAAACAATCTATGAAACACAGCGAAATTAGTTATACTACCAGCAGCTAAATCTTTAAACCACTTCTTAACTTCTCCAGTCAAAGTTTGTGCAAACAACCTCATTTGAACATCTGAGTCATCAGTTTCATAAATTTCAAAGAATTCTCTCATTTTAGTAATATGTTGCTAAGAAGTATATATATTGGGTGGTGCCATCAAACAATGGTATTTTATTTTGATAGTCTTGAGGCATATCATGAAGTTTTTGTGGTAAGACTAGGGGAGCATATCTAGCAGCCATAGCTTGAAGCTTAGCTTGGCTAGGAGGCAAGGTAGAACTGTTTGGAGCTATACTAGAAATGATAGCAGATGAACTAAAGATTGTAGTTGAAGTACTGGGAAATAAAACTAGAATGTGTATGGAACTACTAGGGAATAAGGATGACGTATTTAGGAAATAAAAAGGTGAACTGATGGACATAGTGGATGAAGTGATTAGTGGAAATAATACTCTAGGTTGTAAATGTAACCTAGGGATAAATGGATCTATAGATGAGCTGGTAGTGGAATTTATAAATGATGTAACAGCATAAAGAGATGAATCTCTAGTTGGTATTATTGTGGTATGTAATTTAGAAATTGGAGGTTTATTTGCACATGTCAAAAAATGAGCTAATTCAATAGCTTCATCAATATATTTAAGAATAGTAAGATTAAGTTGTTAAATTTTAGTTTGATCTTGAACTTTTTTTGTTCTAAAATCTGCTGTAATATATTCCTGTTTTGTATTCAAAAATGAAATAAAAATAGGGTCTAAGATAGCAGTCTTCAAATCACCTTCAAATTTTCTTCTAAATAAAGAATTCTCAAATTTCAGATCAAAATAAATATGTTGCAGACTTACTAACTCTTGTGGTAATGAATTGACTCTTTTTAATTATACTTCAGCTTCTAAATTTTTTGATTGTTTTTTCTTTTTACCAATTCGGTTTGGGTTGTCTACTATAACTGCAGGCTTAGGATCCAGGTTAGACCTACTATAATAGACTTTTCAAGAAGCCAAAATTACTTTTTTCAATATACACAACTAATAAAAACAATCTTAAAGTAAAAGGATGTATAAAAAGATTTTCTTTAAGACTAGTTTTAAGACTGAGGATTGGTTAGTTCCCCAGTATGGTCTCTGCTAATGTTATCACTCTAGTAATTCTTTAAGTTGTGTAATTTTGGTTTTTAGTATAAGAACTCTAGAGGTAACCACAAACCTACTTCAAACTCTAGGATCTAGCCTTCCTAGGGTTCAGAGAGGGCTCTCTCTTTAAAGTTTAACTTTGTTTTAATTTGTGAATATTAGGCTAACTATGAAAGTGCAACTTTGGTTTGGTTTTGTTGGATTTGGTGGGAAAAAAATCACTTGAAAGGATGGATAGTGGAAAATATATTTGTCCATTGGGCTATGGAGTCAAAATCAAGCTAACAGGACTAAGATCAAATGGAAAAAAGGGCAAATGTCTTCAGGGCAAGATAGACAACCCTTGGAGATCTTGGAAAATTAGTTATGTGAGATGGTATGATCGGGATAAAGGGCACTTAAGAATCCTTAAATCCAGACAAGGGAAGTAGTAGGATAGGTCAAACAAATGAGGGAGCAATTAAGAATTCCCTACACTTGAAATCATAAGAAAACATATAAATGATAACTAGTTAAAAACAGGGTGCTATTAACATATCCTGTATTAATACTCCTAGTTATACATTCAGATTTAGCATAAACATAAATGGATGCATGTAACAGAGAAAAGAAACAATGAAAAATCAAGAAAATACTTCACTCTAAATAGCTCATCACAGGGATCCTGAAGTATGATGCCAATTTTCTTTGATACAGCCTGCTACTAGAAATTTTGATAGACAAAAGCTTTAAAAGTCCAAGAAGAAATGACTATAGGAATCCTAAAAATTTTATTCCACACCAAAATAATTCTAAAGATGAAGTATTTATACACAATGTTTTACAAAATATCCTAGATGACTTCTAGGAATAATCTTAGGAAAATTAAATATCGTTACAATAAAAATAAAGACAATTTCTTAATAAATCAACAAGCTGTCATATTTTATCCATAAGAAATAGAAACAGTTTTGAGGATAAAGCAGGTGGTTGCCTTGGTGTCCTCCTTGCTAGCCTTTAGATATTTTCTGAAATCTGACTTGCCTTGAATGATACTCTTTCTCGGATACTCTTTATTCACTTATACTCTTTAACTGATACTCTTTAACCTTTAGTCAAAACTGTCTACTACTGTAAATAAAAATATGTTTTGACTGTCATTTAGAAAACTGTTTTCTTTCTTCTTTTCTCCTGCTTGTATTTATCCCTCATAGTGAATCTGCAAGAGCTTACCAATCCTCATTTTTAAGAATCTAAATATTCTTTAATTTCCTAAAATTCTCATCAGCTTCTATATATCTAGCAAAGGTGGGCTTGATGACAAATAAGTGCTTTATCTCATACTGTAAGTAAAATAAATCTTCAAAACTTTTCAGCAATACTTTTCCTGTGGGAATGCCTTGACTTGTTGGCTTGTTTACTTATTCCTTGGCATATTCTCTTATCTTCTTGTCATAATCCTTTTGAGGCATCAATTTATCATTGATAACCATGATATCAAGAAGTCCCTTTTGCCTCAAATTTGTGAATTTAACCATAAATCTAATTATAGCAGTATTCATACCTTCACATTTTCCTTTAAGCTGCCTCATTAAATTTCTCTTTGTGGTGACTTTCCTGATTTCTAGGATAGTGGCATTTCTATCTGTTATTTTGAGCTCTTCCAATTCCTGTTTATTCTTGTTGTTGAGGAAATTGATTAATCTTATAGCCTGTTCTGGTTTGTCAGCTAAATCAATCTAAGTCTTTTGGATTTCTACTTGGACTGCCAATAATAACTCTCTCTGCTAAAAAATTACCTGAATTGAAGGCCATACATCATGGATGGTTTCAATTACATTATTCCATAGGTAATTTTTTATGTATGATATCTGATCTTTGAGAGTTAATTATTTTTGTAACTTCTCTACCTCTTCACTCAATGTGTTGGCATTTTTTTCATGTATTTTAGCATTTATCTGAGTTTATTTATTTGTCTTTTCAAGATTTTCAATCATCTTTGTCAACCTGTTGATTTCATTTATCTTCAAATACATCTCCTCCATTGCTTTTACTATCTTACTGGCATCATCTATAGGTTGTATTACTCTGGTAGATGATTCAGTGACTGATGTAGTGGAAGAAGTCACTGGCACTGTAGTGGCCAGTGGTTCTTTGGGTGCCAACGTTTCTCCTGAAGTTGAAGGCAATGTTGCAGTGATGACTGGGATAACTGAAGGAATCACTGGTTCTTTGACTGTCTCTTTTTCTTGGACAAGTTGGTCCATCTGTACTTCCATTTCCTTAATCTGAGTTGTTAGCTAACGAATTAAACTCATCATTTCATATTTTTCCTTTTGTTCTTGTAAAACTTCCTTTGTCTGAGGATGCTCACTTTGAGGAAGTTTGAGCTATTTCCTTAAGGCTTCTATATCATAATTTTTCTTTTTTACCAATGCTTCTGGAGCTTTAATTTTGTAGGATCATATCCTAACTGCAATACTAAATCTTATAAGGCTGTTATTCTTAGATCCTTTGCATATAATGAAGCTTTATCCATCTTCATTTGATCTTGCATATTAGAGATGGTGTTTTGAAGTTTATGAGCACTCATAGCTTTTGTTGTTACTATGGAATACAACATCTCTGAGGTTTGCCTGTGAAATTAAATTTGATATAATTCATGCATTTTTTCTATAGCTACTTCCATATCAAATTTCTTATAGCCAGCAACTGTCTTTGGCACTGATACTGTGGGTTGTAATATTGACATCATCAATTTTTTACTTGATTAATCAAATGCTGATAGGAATCTGTTTTTATTACCTAGCTTTTGTTTCAAAAACTGAGAGTAAATTTTTGTTTTGATTTCCTCATTCTTCAACTTGATTTGTTTGTATTTCTCCTTAATATCCAAGTCTTTTTCCTCAGCTGAATGAGAGGAAGAAGCTTCCATACTTTGCTGCCTTTCCATCATCTGTGTATCTTCATTATTTAGTTGTTCTTCATTCTAGTTTGGCTCACTGATAACTACAATAGCTACATTTGTGTCTGGAAAATCAATGTTGGTATTTAAGGGTTGTGTTTCTTCAACATCTATTGTCACTTTACCTTTACCTGCTGTATCTAATTTTGCCCTTTTGTTGTAAATGATCTTGAACTTTGTTTCTGTTGTAGTCTCTGCCACATATGCTCCTTCTTCCCTTATTCTTTTGATGGATTTCTCTGGTTGATTTTCAGTCTCTAAGGTATGACTAGTATCACCTTTGCTTACTGCATCTATTAATGTGTTTTCAATCCATTCAAGCTGATTGGAAAATTTTTATATTTCTGGTCTAGCTTCATGTATAAAGGGTGTTAGTTTTCATTTTACCCTCAGCTTTCTCAAGATCCCTTGTGGATCATAGTTCCAAGGGAAACTCTCTTCAAATTTATATTCCATTAGTTAATTTGTTGCTTCATTTTCTGCATCTCTGTGGTTACATATGAATGGCCCAATTTGATTTTTAAGCTTGAATTGGGACTTCTTCTTGGCTGCCATGAAGTTGATTGAATTAGAATTTAGGATCTGCCTGATATACTCCAATGCAAAGATCCTCATTGATGGATGTTTGGGTAGCTTGTAGGGAAACAAGTTTGACCCAAAAACTCTAATTTCAGTATATTTCTCATACAAATACCAGTCACCAACTTTACTCTGCTCTGATAATTGAAATATTTTCTTCATTTCCTCACTTATTCTAGGCTGCTCTATTTTGGTCAACATGGTCGTCACTGGATGTAAAAACAACTCTGCAAATTCTGAATAACTGAAATCTGTACCTTTTTTCCTGAGTATGGATGTCCAAAAGATGGCAGATAGAGGTTTTCCTTCTATGTCCAACTTTTGAAGTGAAATTGGAAAGCTATCTGATTGGAAGTAAATAAACATGTGGAAAAGATAGGAGGTATATGTGAATACTCCTTCAAGACGTAAATTAGTCAATTGATAATGAATAATATCAGCAATGAAACTCACATAATCAAATATAACTGAAGGTGGTTGACCTGGAGAAAAGGTGGACAAAAATCCCAAGATAGACTCATCAGTGAAATTCCCGAGTATGAAGGAAAGCATGGAGATTACATGCCTTGAATCTTCAGGGAATTTAGCAGTTGAATATGTAGGATTTAGCTTGGGAATTTCAACATGCAGAGGCATAAAATTCTGAAAAATCATGAACCTTTTAGGAAAATCTAGGCCAATGTATAGCTTAGTGAGGGCCTCAATAGAGAAAGGGACTACTTGTGGGTTTGGTTGAAGCTGTAAAATTTGGTTAATTGAATCTACAGTGATGGTAAATAGGACCTCTTTTTTTTGCATTCATAATAGCTCTTTGTTCAGGAATATAGTACTGGTGACATAATCTGATAATCTCTTGACAAGGGTGAGTCAATGGGACTAGATATTTGGGCAAATTAGATTCCCAAATATGAACTTCTTCATGGTCATCTAAAGACTTCTCAAAGCACTAGTTATGGATATCTAATAGATTGAATTCAACTATGGGATCAGCTATTTTGTAATCAATATTAGTAAGGGGAATGTGTTCAATGCCAACAACTGGGGGTTGTAATGGATTGACCACAATTGCAGTATTTGGAGTCATGGCAGGAGTAGTTTTAGGAGTTTTGGAACCTTCAGGCTTGCTTACACTCTATTATTAATGCATCTTGGTTTGCTTCTGCGAGTTTAAACAATTTGCAGAGGAGATTTTACTATAGCAGAGGATTAATTGGGAAAATTTGGTGAAATAGAGTCTCTTTTTGGGTTTTATGCTCAATTAGGTTTATCAAAGAATTTCTGAGGCTTTAAAACTGGTCTAAAACAGAAAACAGGGGTTTTCTAAGTTTCTTGATTGAGAAATGGGGCTAAAACTTCGTTGAAAAGGTTTACAGGGGGTTCAGGGTACCTGCAAAGGTTTTTTGGCCTTTTAGAGCTTGAAATGGATCATTAAACTGTGAAAAATTTGATAAATTTCCTTGAAATAGCACATAGCAGACAAACAAGGTTTCTGGGAAAATTTTGCCAGAGTTTGACATGTTTTTTGTAATTTTCGGTAATTAAATTGTAAAATTCGTGGATTGTTTGTTCTTTAAAAGTCTTTGAATTTGATTGCAGGTTCGTTTTCTTAGAAAAATAGCTTTATGTATCGCAGGCATCGAATTTAGAAGGTTTTCTAAGGTTTTGGTTGATTTGATGGTTACAATTGCTTATCTGGAGCAAGGCGCAACTTCTTAGCAATCTTCACAGGTTTACTGGGTAAACTTTGGAGATTTTAGGCATAAAAATGGCAACCAGAGGTTTGAACAGGGTTTTTACAGTCGAGGAGGCAATGTAGTGGTTTAAACACGCGAGATAAGTGAATAAACGCATTACCAAAGGTTTTATTAAAATATTACAGTTGCATTGAATGCAGGTCTTGTCAGGCGGGAACGCGGTTTCAAAATGCAAAGGAATTTAAAAATAGACAGTTATCGCGTAGAATTCTGGTGGTAAGTGGTTTTAGCCTCTACCCATGCGATCCAGTAAGGAGGGGCCACGTGGAAGAGAGAGGAATGGGCAAAACCACCCATTTTGCGTGGATATGGCGTTTGAAGAGTCAGACATATTTTCACATGATATCATCCTCCAACCATCAGATTTGAGAGTTGGATGCGAACGATGGAGATCATTTCAGGAGCTGCATCGAAATGGAAAGGTGGGACCGGCCTTTGCATAGGCGTAAGGGTTAAGATGTGGTGGAGAGATGTATATAAGGTTTTAAACATATGTATAATGTTTTACCCAATGTATATGGGTGTGAGCTTTTATTCATAGGGGGTCGAGGTTTTATAAATAAAAGTTTGTTTAATTCAAAAAACTTCAGATTATATGAATATAGGCGGTGGTAATAATTTTGTTTTTAAAACATTTATGAGATGTTTTAATAAAACATATGTGGGGCGGGTTTTATTTTATTATATAGTTTTTTTTAAACCTTTTGAATAGTTTAAAAGACCATAGGGGTAGGGTATTTGGATAATGATAGGTTTAGACCAAAGGGCTTATGGCTTGGGATTTTTTATTTGCACACATGGGAATAATAGACTTTGGTCTAAACATTAAATAGTGGGTTTTTGGGGTATTTTAAATATAAGGGAATTAATAAATATAGGAGGGTACTTCTTAGGGATTTAATAAAAATATGTTAAAAGTTAATATGAAAGGGTAGTGAAATGTAATATAAACACATTTTATCTCCAAGTAAAGTGTATATGATAGACAAGGCAAAGGAGTGTTGTTTTGTTTTTTAATTTTTTACACTTTAACTTAGGACAAATTGTATTTTTGGAGTTTTATGAATGCTTTTGAAGGGATGAAATTAATTATTTTTAGGGTGAAAATTTTACTAAGTAAGAATGTGTCTTTACTTAGGAAAAAGGGGTTTTAATGTGTGAATGAAGGGTTAATGATGATAAATGTAGGTTTAACATAAGAACTCAATATTTTTAACTAGCGAGTCATCAAGCCTTATGTCCGGTCCCAACAAAAGTAAGAGAAATGCTTTGAGCCTGTTTGACTGATAGCTTAGAATACTGAATACTCATAGGGGAGGGGGAATTAGTGATTTTTCCCGATGATGTCTTATTTACATGATTGCACCACTGTTTTCGACCTACCCAACATTATTTAGAACATTTTTTCTTCATTTTATAGGTGCATTTAGACTTGTAATCTGTTGAGGCCTCAAAATTCATTGCAACAACATGTGGTGTTGGAAAAATACTGAGAGGGGGGGTGAATCAGTATTTAATAAAACTTTTTACTTTTCCTTTCTAAAAACCCATACGCGACTTTTCAGAAACCAACTAGCGTATATACGCGGAAATCCTTTACAGAACTCGCGTATGCACAGAGATCTAATTATGCATTCAAATTTTAACTCAGATCATTGCATTATTCATTTATCAGATATTTCAGGAAACAGTAAACAGGTGCAGAAAGAACAGAATAATCATCACACATAGGGAACACACATGAACACCAGGATTTTTAGGTGGAAACCCAATTCAGGAGAAAACCACCGCTGCCGTCATCTCAGTCTTCAATATTTATTATAAGGAAAAACTTCTTACAATCATGTACTGGTGTAGACTTATACCAGCACGCAGGCACCCACCTATAGAAGGCTAAAACCTTCTCTCGTTTACCAGCCTCACTTGGAAGGGAGCTACTACCCCCTGATATTAGCACCAACCACTGCTGACAGAAAGCTTCTATTATCAGACTGAAGGCTTCAACCCTCAGATCCACTGCAGACCACGTTTCATCAATTTTCAAACTGGATCCAACAGCTCCAACACAACCCTTCACTTCTCTACAAACATACTTTTCCCAATGCTACAAACAGAACAGTGAAACCACCAGAATATCAGAGATAACCCAGACTTCAGAACAGACTTTAGAAATGCATTCAACTTTGAGATCTCATTAATTCAGATGCCATATGCGCTTTCAGTATATCAGACCCGCGTATGTACGCTTGTTTCATAAGACGAACCCGCGTATACTTCAGTAAATTCTTCAAACAAACCCTAACTGCCCATATGTGCTTTTTTTTTAATAGAGCCGCGTATACACGCGCTTTTCACGAACTGAACATGCGTATAGATCTATAAAAGATAATTTCTGCAGAACAGTCCAGATCTATGAACTTACCTAGATTTCTTCAACTTCTTCAATAGATTTGCGCCAGGTCTTCATCACTTCTTTTCAGATCATCCAAGAGATTCACCATTTCAAGATCTAGAGATCTTGAACCTTCATTATATTAATAGATGCATCATAGATTCAGATTTATCAGTTAAGAGCAGAGTTCAAGAATACAGATATACTTCAGAGTGAAGTATTCATTAAAGCCCAGCCACCTACACACCCTTTACACTATGGAATTCTTCTCCTTATATAGATTTATCCTTTGTCAATACCATGAGTCAAAACCACATTACTTCCGATGGTTTTCCTAGACGAGATCAAAAAGACAATCCAGCGCTCAAAACAATGGGTCAATACCATAGTAATGCCCCTTGGTATTCTAATTTTGGAGCGCAAAAGCCCATACATGACTTGGAACGAACTTTTTCGCGTGCATACGCAACTTCCCTTAAGCAAACCCACGTATGACTTGTGACATACATTTTTCATCATTGATCTAGCACATACTGAAATTCCTTTCATCATTACATCTGAGTTGCTTTGTAGACACATCATATCACATATTTACATATTTACCAAGTCCATCAAGTCAGGAATAACTTCATCAAGTGGGTTTCCATCAAGGAAAACACATTGCATCATATTGCCAACATGTGGGATGACCACCTGATCTGGACCTTAAAGAAATTCCTTTTCCATTTGGAATGGTGGCTCTGATTGGTTTAACTAGGTCCAGTTACCTTCTCTCAATCTCAATTGACTTAAAATATGACTTTTATGTATCAATGGGAAAGATACATCAGATCATTTCTCTTGCGGATAAGACAAGAAAAGTGATCCTTAAGCTAATTTGGGCTTAGCCAAGCCACAACTAAAGTTTTGCCTCTTTGGGAAGAGGAATTTTTAGGAATGTAGAATTTAAACTAAATGCAATATTATTCTAAGATGCAAGAAAAAGAAACTATTTTAATCCTATCTCAATTAGGCAGATATAGATCTATCCCAACTAAGAGCAAGATGTTTTAAATAAATGAGATTTAAATATGTTTGTTTTAAATGAATATCAAGTTAATGAAGTAGTTCAATTAACTGATATTGTGAATACCAAACACATTCTATCTAGAGACCTCTTAACTAAAATAATCAATTAACAACACTCAGGAAGTAGTTCTCAAAATAATATTGATCATTTAATCAATAACTTGAATAATTAAAAAATAACATGTGGAAATAATTCACAACATATCACTATTCAATAAATCACTTTTACAAGACAGATTTCTGAGTAAAGAGTTACTCAGAAATCAGAATTCAACCCATAAGAGTAGAGACAAATAATAACATAAATTGAGGCAAATTACTCATATTGATAGAAGTGCACAAGCATGCTAGTAAATTGACACTTTTTTATTATCATCAAATGAAACCATCATTTAAAATAAAAGTATTATAAATACCAATTTATTAAGTCCATTTCTCCAGCTCCGGTCTCTAACATATTTTTAAAATAACTAAACTTCTGCTTTCAAAATTAGAGCTACAGTAGTGCAAGACTTTGTTCATTATACATAATTTAGAATGTAAAAGAAAAACCTCAATAATCTCCATATCTGAGATTCATCTCCTCTCACCCTACAACTCTAAATTCGTATTACAGAAGTGTTTTTAGAATTCCAGAATTACAGAGGAGATAAGCCATTATTACATTTTGCAATCTGCTATTTCTAATATTTACAAAAGAATTCTTCATAGGAAAGTTTGTTGAAGAGTGGTTTGTCTCCATCAATTTTCATTGGTTTAAAATCATATTATTCAATTGTTGGAGCCTTCTCATTGATTGAGAGCTTCTTCTTCTCATCTCTTCAATCGTTTTCCTGCAAAAAAAAAATCAAAACAAAATTAAAATGTAAAAATAAAATCAAAATGCAAAAAGAAATTAAAATAAATCCAATCAAAACTTAATTAAATAAATAATTGAGAAAAGAAATATAAGCTTTATTTTGATTTATGTGCTGATATAACTGGCCAAGGATATCATTGACAAATGGATCTGCATTTAGAAGAAGTTGTGGGCAAATTAAAATGCAAAAAATAAAACTCAGAAAATTAATTTTGTTAAAAATTCGAAGCATGATCTTCTGCTGAATTTTAGACCCAATAAATGATCAAATCTGGAAATGAAACAAATTTAGAAATGTTCTCTATGATTTTATCTATCTAATGAGTTGTCCTGGGCCTCATTTGGCCAAGTAAAACTCCATTTATGAGCTTCCAAAGTTGGTATAATAAAATTTCTAGAAATTTGGAATTTTCTGTTGCTTGGGTTAAAAATAAAATTTTTTTAAATTAAATTATAATCCTAAATTAGATTATAATATTTAATTAATTAATGCTAATTAATTAATTATGTTATTAATCTTAATTTATTATAAACAAAAATTAATTAATAAAGAGTATAAGATAAAGAAGATAATATTTCAAAACAGATTTGAAATATCTATGCCAACAAAGAGGACACCAAGGCATAGATATTATCTTCACAACGATTGTAAAGAGTATCATAGGTAAAGAGTATGAGATGAAAGAGTATAAGATAAAGAAGATAATATTTCAAAACAGATTTGAAATATCTATGCCAACAAAGAGGACACCAAGGCATAGATATTATTTTTCACAACGATTGTAAAGAGTATCATAGGTAAAGAGTATGAGATGAAAGAGTATAAGATAAAGAAGATAATATTTCAAAACAGATTTGAAATATATATGCCAACAAAGAGGACACCAAGGCATAGATATTATTTTTCACAACGATTGTAAAGAGTATCATAGGTAAAGAGTATGAGATGAAAGAGTATAAGATAAAGAAGATAATATTTCAAAACAGATTTGAAATATCTATGCCAACAAAGAGGACACCAAGGCATAGATATTATTTTTCACAACGATTGTAAAGAGTATCATAGGTAAAGAGTATGAGATGAAAGAGTATAAGATAAAGAAGATAATATTTCAAAACAGATTTGAAATATCTATACCAACAAAGAGGACACCAAGGCAGCCAGCTACACCCAATCCACAAACAATTTTCTATTTTATTTGGATAAATATGACAACTTGCTGATTTGTTAAGCAGCTGTCACTATTTTCTTGTAAAAATATTTTATTTTTCCTTAGATAATTCCTAGAAGCATTCTAGGATATTTTGTAAACATTTTTGTATATATACTTTATCTTTTGAAGTATTATTGTGGAATAAATTGCTAAAGATTTCTATAGTCAATATTTCTGTACTTGAAGGTTTTGTGTTGCAAGTTCGAGTAGCAGACTGGATCAAATCATCTAGCATCATATTTTAGGATTCATGTGATGAGCTATTGAAGTGAAGTACTTTCTACTTGTCATTGTTTATCTTCTCATGTTTTCATGCATCCATTATGTATTCTAAATTTGAATGATAAAATAAGAGTATTATTTCAGAATTTGTTAAAAGCACCCTGTCTTTACTGTTTATCATTTCTATGTTTTTTGCTGATTTTTAGAGTAGGGAACCCTTAATTGCTCCCTCATTCGAATGACCTCTATCTACTCCTTCCTTATCCGGATCAAAGAATCCTTCATTGCTCTTTATCTCAATCAAACCACTTCACCAAACATCCTTCCAAGATCTTCAATGACTTGTCTATCTTTCCCTGAAAATATTTGCCTTTTTGACCTTGATCCTAGTTCTGTCTACTTGAATTTTGACTCCTTAGCCTAATGGACAAACAAATCTATTACTATCCATCTCACTAAGTGATTTTTTCTCACCAAACCAAACCAAATCAAAACCAAATTGCACAATCATAACTAGCTTAATATCATATAAATAAAAAAAAAGTTAAATCTTAAAGAGAGAGCCCTCTCTGAACCCTAGGAAGGCTAGATCCTAGAGTTTAAAAGTAGTTTTATGGTTACCTCTAATGTTCTTAGACTATAAACTAAAATCTCACAACTTGAGAGTTATTACAGTGATAACATTGGGAAAACACGACCATACTCTAGATATATGCCTGATGTTTTGGTCCTCAAAAACAAGTATTATGACACTTCAAACAAGGCACCATAGTGGTTCAGAAATCATAGAATATTTCGTCTTTTAAGACAAAATATCCTTCCACAAGTAAATGCATAGAAGAGACTCCAAACTGAGTTAAAAATAGAGTGAATTTTTCCTCTAAAATGAGCACACAACGATTGTAATTAACTCTTTGATTAGGTTTTCCCACCTAGTTATAGAGATCATAGTGATTATGCCAAATATTTGATTTAATGCCACAATGAGCTCAGTCCTGGGAGTGCTTCTATCTTTTGATGTGATGAAGCCATCTTAGTGATTGTATTTTCTCTTGCTTGGGCTCATCCTCACCTAAGCTCTTATAACATGTTAATTTTAGGTTAACATGTTCTTTGTGTAGGACAGTTACTGGAAAGATCCATATTAGCCCGATTTTCCATTAGCAATCACATAAGATATCATTATAATGGAAATAACTGAAGAAAGTACATAGATAAAAGATGCAGAAGACAAGTCAAGATAAGTGTATAGAAGGATATGGCACAAGCCAGGGAAAAACCCCAAGACGTGGACTACCCAACCATTATGCAACAATGTTTCTATAAAGCTTTGTGACATGAGCAAGAACTGATCTTTAACTGAATTTTCCCTCTCAAGATCAACTGATTC
This sequence comes from Pinus albicaulis, assembly GCA_034641835.2. NCBI lineage: Eukaryota > Viridiplantae > Streptophyta > Pinopsida > Pinales > Pinaceae > Pinus > Pinus albicaulis. Next base: position 420,072,679 of record CM076569.1, on the reverse strand, counting down.
TTAAACATGCAGTAAACCATGTCAAGTGTAGGGTCTACATCCTAACATACATAACTTCTGTCCATAGTGAAATTGATGCAATCCAAGGTGAACTTGTCTATGATAATGTGATCTATAGTCTGTTTTTTCATATCAAAAGATAAATTCAATGATTGAGAGATGCATGGTTTAAAATTTAAATTCTCGTGGGGTTGTTTATATGTATTCTTCCACAAGTTAAATTGTATTGCATAGTCTAGTAACTGTGTTCATGACCAGAATTAAGCCTTAAAAGTAACAGAGTTTCAACTCTTCAGTGCTGTTGACGGGAAAATTTGTTCGGCCAACAGTAGGGGATCTCCCCGGTAGAAAGTCCCAATTAGACCTTAAACCGTTTGGAGTAGGGATCCCGTCCGGGGTGTGGGTCCGGCTGCCACTTAAGATGACTTCCCTTCAGTCTCAAAAGAACCTGTTTGAACCTGCGGACATACACTTATTCACATGATACAGAATACAGGATTGATGTGTTAAACAAGAATCAAACACTATGCGTACCAAGATTATAGATAAAGCACGTACACCTCAAGAGATGTCATTAGCAACACATCTTTTGTGGGGTAATGCTTGTAAGGTAGTCTGATCACAAAAGAAATAGTTCTTTATGATAAGATACCTCTTTACTTCCTGAAAGATAAAACGAAATGCTAACAAAATAGTTCATTAACATTCATTAATGGAACAGATGATAAAATGAACATCATTGATACAACACAGATAGCCATGACGCATAAATGATGACATGAAGAGTGCAGCTTCATTAATCATAGGATGTTCTGAAACTGTACAAGGAATACACACAATGTTCGCATAGCAAAACACATCATAACCATAGGGTGTTTTAACAAGAATCTATATTCATATGCTCAAGTGTAGAATCTTTCAATACAATTGCATCTAACTCTTGAGTTTCCCAAAAAAAAAAGCCCATATACAAGATCCCGTAGGAGTATTTATAATGCCAAAACTGCCCGTTGGGTTTCCCTGACTGTTCACCTTCTTGACCGTTGGGTTACCTTGCGACCCGTTCTTTCTGCGACCTGGCTGGTATGCGCGACTTGCGACCTGGTAGGTGATGCGACCTGCGACCTGCCTTGTTGGTGCGACTTGTGACCTAGCTCTTCTTGCTGCTCATGACTTGCTGCTACCGGGCTGTGGAGATGGACGCGAAATGTTAAGGTCAGGGACGTCAACCTGTTGCTCCTTGAGGAAATCCTGCCATGTCCGATACTCTGCCGCTATGGGAGAAACTAGAAGTACCTCCTCCTTCAATCGATGCACACATTCCAAAGCATTTGGTACTAAGGTTTCCCTTTTCTGTCCGATCTGATTTGAAAGCGATGCAAGCTTGGTATAAATCCGCGCTGGAGTGGCAATAAATTGACTCAGATGCTCTTGAGATGCTGAGGGCTCTGGATCAGCAACGACTTGCTTGATAGGTTGCAAAAATGATTGGATGTCCTGGTCCACTTGTTCCCAGGTTTTCTCTTCGTCTAATGCCCCAAGCGATGGAATGTGGTGCAACGTATGCATTGAGTCGATACCACTAATCAGGTGGTTGTACGAGGACATTACTTTGTCCAGGTCCTTAGACAGTTTGTCTCTAGATTGTATCGCCATGCGGAGTTGAACCTTTACATCCTGCGTGTGAATCCAGTCCCTCTTAGGAAAATTTTCAGGTGCCTGAGGGTACTGTATTGTCCAACCCATCATCCTGTCTAAGGCCTGTGAAGCCTCTCTGAGCTGCTCGTGTCTTTGCCTGGTTTCCGCTCGTGCTCTTGCCAGTGGAGCGACTGTTTGTTTAATGGTGAACATTTCACCATATACCTGCCTCATGGTCACTTCCAACACCTCGCACTCCTTGAAGATGGCCAGCGAGACTTCATTTATTGGTGGAGCCTGGTTTCGAAGTTGCTGGACTTCTGCTTTCAATTCTGCTTTCTCCTGCTATGCTCTCTTCTCGCGTTGCTCAGCTGCGTGCAGTCTATTTTGTAGAGATACTATTTCTCTACTCATTCGGGTTACATTCTCTTCCGTAGCCGCAGCGAAAGCAGTACCCGCTGATGCTATCATTACAGGATTAGTCCTGGTATCAAGGACTATGTCTTTGCCTATTGCTACTGTGGATGCGACAGAGGGACTTTGCGCCAGTGATCTCCTCTTCTCTTGCCAGATTTTGAACGAAAACTGGTCGAATGTGAGTCTGGTCAGGTCAAACACATCTTCTTCCTGTCCCCGGGGCGATCCGACGTCAGAGAGCTTGGTACGGCCCAGCGGTATATCGAGGGGAGTCACCTCAAGATCGTCCAGCATGTCGTCCTCCCTTTCCTCGGTGTTCTTTTCTTCTTCTTCCTTTTGCCGGCGTTCAGCTTCTGCTGCTGCTTCTATTTCGGCCTTCCTCTTCTGCTCAGCTGCAGTAGCCTATTCGGCTTTCTTTTGGCGTTCAGCCTCTGCTTTGTCCAGCTCTGCCTTAAGTGCCCATTCTGCTGCAGCCTGTGCCTCCTTGCCTTCTTTTTCTTTCCTGGCCTCTTTGGCTTGCTTCTTCTTTTGTGTTGTTGTTGCACTCTTTTGGCGCGCTTCCTCATCCTCTTTTAGCTTTTTCTCCCTTTCTTGCTGGGCTTTTGCCTCTGCTTCCTTCTTTTTGATGGATGGAATAAGCCCTGTGTTGGTTCGAGATTTCTTGGGTAAAGAGGAAGAGGTACCTCCTAACTGACGACTTCTACCTTCTAAGCTCTGATCATCTGGGTCTTCTTGGACCACGTCTGCTCCCGGGGAAATTTGTCTTTCAGCATTATACCAGTTCTTTCTCTCATCTTCCGCCGGGCGCTCAAGATGCTGATAAGTCCACTTGAATTTAGCTCTCAAGCAGTGTTCAGGAACTATTTTCTCTGGGTCATAGGTTCGGTGTTCAAGCGCCCCGAGCTGATAACTTCTCATTTCTTCTACTTTCGCTGCTACTTCCCTGAAGTCTTTAACTGTGTATGCACCAATGGTGAGGGGTAGCGTGGGCCACGGCTTCTTTTTGCCTTTAGACAGGATGCTGGAGAATCCGTGTGACATTTGAAAACACACCTCCTGAATAAGCATTTTGTCTGTCACAAAGCGAGGCATAGCATGTGGCACCTTGTAAGTTCCCAAAGACTCGGATGAAGGTGTATCCAGGGAAAGGGAACCAGTGTGCCACTTTGACTAGAGTCTCCTTGGCCCGCCACGACATGCATGGGGCGTCTTGGCCAAATAAATGTCTGTACAGAGAGGGGATAAACACTTGGGAAATCTGATCCATATCCTGTTTGTATTTGGACTCCCAAAATACCTTGAGTTGTAGATGAATTGCGCGTGACTGCTCGGAGTCCCAGTTGTGCGCCCATCCCTCAAACTGTACTTTGGCGCAGACAACATCTAGTAGGTAAGAGGCCATGTAAAATTCGGCAGGCATTCCTTCATCCGGGGCCAATGCTGAGTTCAAGTTGGTCTGCATTGAAGTCATTAGTATACCGGCCCAGTTGAAACAGGTGCCATATGTTGTCACATACTCCATGATAGTAGCCCAACTACCGCTGAAGGTGGAGCAATCTTGCGCCCGTAAAGTCTGCAGAGCATGGCGGCAACCAATTTGTAAACCTTCCTCAGGCTCGCCACTGGGTACTCTTGGTCTTTCTTGATCTTGAACTTCTCGGGCTCCTCCCACCATTGTCTAATAGTGTCAACTATTGGAACGGCGTGAGCAACAGCCCATTCTGGAGAGAAATGCTCATCTGGGCGAGGCAGTGAGTAGTAAATGTGCGCATCCGCGCCTACCAATGTAGCGAAAGCTCTGCCTTGGTTGTCCCTGAGCACAAAATTCTCGGGGTCCGTCTTTTGTATGATCCAATCTATGACCTCTGGACATGGGAATATGGCTGGATGCGCCCCTGCCAGATGTAGTTTGGATCTCTTTACCGCCAAGTATACTTCCCGGTCTGGGAGATCTTCTGGGAATTCCTCCTCTGGTATGGCGAACTCATGATAAAATTGGTACCATATCATGCTGTCGTCTTTTGTAAAAGTATAGAGTGTATCTCTGTATATTGGGGGTGGGGACACCACTTCCAGCTCATCAATCTCTTCCACTATTTTCTTGTCCTTTCTCCGAGATAGCGCGGGCGCCATGTCACTAGAATCTGATAACACAGGTATGCACTCTATGTCTTCTTGAATTTCACCTGTCAAATTCATAAAGGAATCCCATGATAAGAACGACATGGTGATAAAAACCAATTACAATTTAGTGATGAAATTTAGCTGCGCTAATGCAAAACTGGGCTACTGGGTCGCTGGGTCGCGGATTGCAAGAACAGAGTCCGGGCGCGACCTTGCGACCTCGCGACCAGGTCGCTGAGTTGCTAGGTCGCAGATCTCTAGAAAATTGGAAAGATGCGACCTTGCGACCTCGCGACTAGGTTGCTGGGTCGCAGGGTCGCAAATCCCAGAAACTGGAGAAAATGCGACTTTGCGACCTCGCGACTAGGTCGCTGGGTTGCAGGTCGCAATATGGCTTGCCCGGGGGGTTTACGCGCGCGCGGCCTTGATCCTCCTTTTCTCCCTCCTCTTGAGGATTTACAAGTTGGCTAGGTCCAGGTGGAGCTGTGGCAGTATTTTAATAGCAAGGGATGATGCCATGGAGGTGTGAATCAGAAAAACAGTGAGGTTTGGACAATTTATGCAGAAAACAGATTCATAAAACCCTCAGAAACATAAAAGCTCAGTCAAAAGACAATTTAAAGGCCTAAGGGGAGATGGGTTTGGTAAGAAAAGCATCAAAACGGAAACAACAGGAAGAAATGGCAACTTACCAGGGAAAAACGTGCCAGTTCAGCTGTCAGAGGCGTTTTATTACAAATCGCTGAATGTGTAAAATGCGACCTGCGACCTCCCTTTTATAGAAAGTCGCACGTATGAGCAATAAATGCAGGTCGCTGGGTCGCAAGTTGATTAGTTTCGGAGTTTTGCGACCTTGCGACCTTGCGACCTGGCGACCTGGGGTCGCTGGGTCGCAAGGTCGCTGGGTCGCGCTTTTCATGAAAATTGTAAAATTGCGACCTTGCGACCTGGCGACTTGGCGACCTTGGGTCGCTGGATCGCAAGGTCGCATTTTCCATTAAATTTGGATATTTGCGACCTGGCGACCTGGCGACCTGAGGTCGCTAGGTCACGGTTTTCATCAACTGTTTAACTTTGCGACTTGGCGACTTGGCGACTTAGCAATTTCTCTTTAGTTTTAGGGGGCTCCAAAAATTTAAAATGGTGGTCTTTTTTGGAGGGTGTTGTAGGGGCTACAACAAATGGCGATTCACTGGACGAAATCAGAGTCTCTGCTGATGGTTAGTCTTGGCGGGGGGAGGGAGGGGCCTATGCTGACTGTTTTCTTTTACCTTGTGGTTGACATCTCCTAACTTTGGGCACCTAGCTGGGTTGCTCAATCTGCTAGCCTGTTTGGGCGCCATTCAACCAAATTCATTTCATCAGGTCTCCAGACTGGAAGGGTTGGAGAACTTCAGGCGGCTACAGGGTCTAGTATGATTATTTTGTCCTCATCGTGTTGCTCCGCTGCCAGCGAACCTCTCGGCCCCGGCGGAGTCACTGCCTAGGAATCGTGAACGTTGCTCCACTGCCAGCGAGCCTGGTCAGTACCCCGGCGGAGTCGTTACATCACCTCTCTGCGCAGGAAGCCTTTCTCGATCCTTTACCCTTTATTAGTGTGCTATTGCACTTATTTTGAATGTGCCGGAGGCACTTATTTGAGATGTGCTCGTGGCACTTATTTGAGATGGCAATTTAGCCTGGGCGGATGAGGGATCCCGACTTATTTTGCTTGCAGAGAGGTTGTTCCTGGTCTGGCATGAGGACTTTGGTTTTTCCCAGACGACCTGTCGTAGCCTAGAGTACCTCTTTTCCCTTCTGGTCTGGTTACCACTTACACTGCATTCTCTTTTGTGGACACCCTCTCACACTGTCGAGATAAGCTTTCCTGCCTGATGACTCGAGCTCGGTGATATGCTACCTTTAGGTGCGGAGAACAAGCCAGCTTTTGCCGCCTTTGAGTTTATCGGAAAAGGCTTTCCATCAGCGCAGAACCTGTTGCAGTATGCCCATTTGCGTGGCTCTAACAGATCCTTCCTTAAGATTTTATTTTATTTTATTTATTTATTTTTTTTTTTTTTGAAACAAAGGTGAGACAAGGAACTATGGTACAAAATAAGACAGCCCACCAAGGGCTGCTAAGTGAAATAGTGTTTGAGGTCATGCCCGTTTACTGGGAGGACCTCGACTTGTCCATCAAGGGTTTGCAATTTGAATGTGTGTGATCCTATCTTTTCATTAATTTGGAACGGGCCTGTCCAAAGTGCTTGGAACTTGGCATGCTTCCCCTTTTCCTCATGGGCTTTATCCCACTTAAGGACCAGGTCTCCTACTTCAAAAATTTTGTTTCCCGCGGACTTTTTATCAAACCATCTTTTGATTCGGCTCTGATGGATGGCAAACTTCTCCCGGGTCTTTTGCTTTTCTTCCTCCAATTTCAGCAAGGTATCGATTCGAGTCTGTAAGGTGGGACACGGGGTACCATGACATTCTTGGGACAGTTGGAGGGCCGGGAGAGATAGATGAGAAGGGAGGACAACTTCTTTTCCATACACGAGGAAAAATGGGGAGGTGCCTAAAGAGGACTTGGGAGTAATACGGTCAGCCCACAGTGCATTGTGAAGGGCATTATTCCAGTTGCGCTGGTGGGATAGCAGAGTCTTCTTAATAATACGGATAAGGTTTTTGTTAGTGGACTCAGCTAATCCATTTCCCTGGGGGTAGTAATTTGCAGAATGTTTCAGAATAATACCATTTTCCAGCGCAAAATCATATAATTTAAAAGATGAGAAATAAGTCGCATTATCAAAAACTAAAGAAGTCGGAACGCCAAACCTGGTCATGATGGAATGCGTGAGGAATTCTATTACCTCTTGATCGTTGATTCGGTGTAACGGTGTTGCCTCGACCCACCTGGTGAAGTAATCAGTGGCTGTAAGGATATACCGATGTTGTTTAGAAGAGTGAGGTGTGATTTCACCAATTACATCCAAACCCCATTGTTGGAAAGGTTCCTCTACTGCTACTGAGAGTAGGGGTGCGGCTGGCCGTGCTTCTCGGTTGGCGAACTTCTGGCACTGAATGCATTTCCGAACATATGCATGCGCATCTCTGAAAAGAGTAGGCCAATAGTATCCTGCGCGCATTATCTTATGGGCGGTAGTATCTCCAGAAAAATGACCTCCAGCTGGCCCGTCATGCAACTCAGTTAAGATTTTCTGCGCTTCGTCAGTTTCCAAGCAGCGTAACAGGACCCCATCGTGGTGCTTCTTGAACAACTTACCTTGGATCAGTTGGTGAGATGCGGCTTTGAGTCTTATTGCACGTTTCTATCGGGCAGTAAGAGCAGGGTCCATGGTGCCTTGGGCCAAATATCTTGAAATATCAGAATACCAAGAAGGGCTATTTTGCTGAGGCACATGGTCGCTCTGATACATCTCGATCTCTTGTTCCCAACATTCCTCTTCAATTTCGCGAGCGCTTGCAGCCTCTGCAGCCATTTGACATAAGCCCTGTCCTTTAACGGTATGTGCTGGTTTGAACTCTAAATCGTATTCTTGTAAACACGCCATCGAGTTACCCCGCCTTTCGCCTAGCTCTTGCTGCACGAAAAGTGAGCGGACTGCTGGGTGCGGCACAAAAACCGTGACGTGATTTTTCAAGATGTAGGGCCTAAAATGTTTTACGGCCTTGTAGACCGCATAGGCTTGCTTGTCAATTTCTGGATAGTTTAACTCAGCTCCCTGTAGACCGGTGCTCATAAAAGAAATGGGCCATTCATCGTTGTTGTCATCTTTCTGCGTGAGGACACCCGCAAGCGAGGAGTCTGAAGCGAAAGTGTATAGGATGAAACCTTTATCAAAATATGGACTTTGGAGGGAAGGAGTTTCAGCTATAGCCCTTTTGATTTTATCGAAGGCCTCTCTCTCTGGGGAATTCCATTGGAATACAACATTCTTTTTAATCATTCCCTGCAGTGGTCTGACTATTTGCGCAAAATCTGAAATGAATTTACGGACAAAATTAATCTTCCCCAGGAAGGATTGCATCGCTTTCTTGTTGCTTGGGGGCGGGATCTGAGTGATAGCTTTAGCCCTTTCCGGATCAACCACAATGCCTTGCTTCGTGATAATGTGGCCTAGCAAGTTTCCCTCTGCCACAGCGAAAACGCTCTTTTTAGGGTTGAGTGATATTCCGTACCTCCTGCACCTCTTGAAGATTTGCTTGAGGTGGCGTAAATGATCGCCCCTGCGTTTTGAGAATACAGTAACATCGTCCAAATAAACCACCACGCTCTGTCCTATTAAACCACGGAAGGCTATATCCATGGCTCGTTGGAAGGTTGCCCCTGCATTGATCAAGCCAAAGGGCATGCGTCTGAAAGCGAAGGTTCCCCATTTTGTCCGGAAGGTGGTTTTCAGTCTGTCTGGTTCAGCTACCAGCACCTGGTTATAGCCGGAGAAGCCATCCAATAGGGAGAACATCTCAGATCCAGATACAGCTTGTAATATCTGTTCCATGGGAGGCACCGGGTAGTTGTCTTTGTTTGAGGACCGATTCAGATTACGGAAATCTACACACAAGCGGATCTCACCAGACTTCTTTCGTACGGGTACCAGATTCGACACCCACGTGGAGTGACGAACTTTGAAAATAATGCGTGCATCCAAGAGCTTCTTAAGTTCTTTTAGAATCATTGGCTCCAAAGCTGGATGCACTTTTCTGAGTTTCTGTTGGAAGGGTTTAACCCCTTCCCTCATGGGTATTACATGTTGAATGATACGGGTATCGTATGTTCGTAGATCTTCATATGTCCAAGCAAATACATCACGATACTTCCGGAATAACTGGGTGAAGGCCCGTGCCTCTTCATCACTGCAGTCTTTGCCAAGGTTAACAAACTTCGGGTTCTCATCTGACCCCAAGTTCACTTGCCGATGTGCCAATATGGAACTTTGCACTTTGGTGTTCGGAGGCCTGCGGAATCGGTTTTGCAGATCAAAAAGCTTTTCTAGTGACACCACCCCCTTGGGCATAATGTTCTCTTTGCGTTCATCGTTCTCTTTCTGTAAAGCACGCTCATGTTCTTCCTCATCTATCGCCGCGTCCTTGAACACTTCAGTATTGCACATAAAGTCCAAAATCTGTTGATCATCGTTAAAAACGCGTAAATTAGAAATGTTGTCTGGAACAGAGGGTCTATATACAACTTCAATAGAAAAACTGTCCCTTAAGGGGGTAAATCTAGCAGCAGCATTAGCCAGAGTATCAGCTGCTGCGTTGTGCATTCTAAGAATAGATTTAATCCCAAATGCATCAAAAGCAGAAATCAATCGCCATACCTCTTGTTGATACGCCTTTAAATGTGGCGATAAACAGTGAATAGTGTTGCGTACCTGGCGAGTAATGATTTCGGAATCTCCAATTACCTGTAAACATTTTACCTTCAGATCCAACGCCTTCTTAAGTCCGAGGATTAATGCCTCGTATTCAGCAGTGTTATTGGTACACTGAAACTCTAAACGACATGAGACTAAGAACTTGTTCTTGTGAGGGTCAAGCAATATGCAACCTGCGCCAGCTCCGTCATGAGTCTTGGAACCATCATAATACAAGGTCCATAGGTCACTTTCCGGCTCCTTCAAAGTAATAGGTTGCGGAGGGGTTTCCGTTGCTGGTGAGACAGGGGTGACTTGTTCTTCCGCGACTAATGCTAGTTCAGATTGGACCTCGGGGCCTACGGGAGACTGAGGGGGTTGGTAGCATCCGAAGATTGCTTCCAGAAAGCACATGCCGAGCTCTTCTTGTGCAAAGCTGATGGGTTCATTAACGGCATCCAGATCAGTGACGGTGTGTTTCATATAAGGTTCACTTTCTACCCTGATTTGATTGTTCCGCCCCTTGTAAGCAAGCCATAAGTGGGACCAGTCAGTGGCGAAGTAGCCTTGTAACTTGCTGGACCAATCCCTACTAAGCAATAGGCCGTATGCTTCCGGGATATCGACAATCACAATGTCAATGCATTGATGGACCCTTGAGTCTGATGACAAGCGGATAATGACATTGTTCAACTCTCCTACGGCTGGTACTTGTGATCTATCGAGTTGTATGATTTTTGCATCAGTTTTCTCCGGGCGAATGTTAAGTTTCTTACAGACAGATAAAGGCATGACGTTTGTAGAGGCACCAGAGTCGACTAGACAGTTGTGGACATTGAATTTAAAAATCTCGAAGGACAAAAGGAAAGGAGGTGTGGATCCTCTTGAGTTGGTATTGATGGCGTTCACTATGAACTGAACATCTGGTCCGGCTTGCGCAGACGTGTTGCTCACAATCTTCGTAGCTGAAGTATTTGCGAAAGCCTTAAGAATGAGCTCCTTTTGATTAGTAATGCGGGCCAGCTCATAGAGAGAAATGTTTGCTCTTGTTTTCTTCATATCTTCAACAATGTTATAGCCGGGCTCTGGTTGAGGGCTAGGCTTGGCGGAAGTCTTAGAGGATTCTGTCGGAAGTTTTCTCTTTTGACTCGCTCGGGTAGTGTTGTTGGGAAGTTTCTCCGGGGAAGATTGTTTTTCGTTTCCTGGGGGCAGGATTTTCCTTAGGAAAGCCCTTTTCTTGTCTTCATAGGATTGTTCGGGAACAGGTCCTTTGCTTCTGAGGCTATAATTCCGTACGGGCTGATCTTTGGGAGCATCCGCCATGTAGATATCAATGGGGGTAAGGTTTTCTCCACCTCAGATTATGTCAAAAGCAAGGATAGAAGATCCTGGTTCTTCGTTGGAGGGTGGATCCTCATCATGATCTGAAACATCATCCTCCGTCACATCTCCTGGAGTTTGGTCATCTAAAAGTTGATTAACTACTGCTGTCATGCTGCCAATCCATTGAGGGCACGTTTTTTCAGAGTGGGCAGCTTGGTGGAACGAGCAGAAGTTGTCTTTCCCTATCTCTTCCACATTGAGAGCAGCATTTGTGTTAGGCGGAGGTCTGTTAGTGTTGGGATTACTTTTCCTGAAGAAAGGTTTGGGTGGTTTAGTGCTAGTTGTGGCTTCTGTGCCTTTTCTCCTTAGGTCAGTGACTTCGTTCGTTAAATGCTTGAGCGTTTTTGCCATGCTTTCAAAATCAAATGCATCCCTATCCCTATCAGTGGTCTTAGGAGTGGAGGACTGACCTCTTTTTGTGTTAGGCTTGTGATCATCTCTCCCTTCATGATCGATGGCTCCTATCGAAAGCATGTCTTTTTCTATGGCAAGAGCAGCCTCATAATTAGCCGTAAGGGTACCGCGGGCTTCACGTTTGATGAAAACGGCAATGTCTCTAGGTAGGGCCTTGGTATAGTAGTCAATGGTGATTGAGTCATCCAACGCTAGGTTGGGGGGAAATTTCTGCAGTATGGTAGCGAAGCATTGGTTGAAGTCCTTAACCTTTTCCTTTTTATGACACTTGATGGTGCTTAATTCAGTGAGAAGCATGGAAGGAGTTTTATCTTCTGAAAACTTATGCAGGAACGTGCGACGGAATTGGTCCCACGAAGTGATAGAGGCATTGGGGAGAGAGCGGTACCATGTGGCTGCCTTGTTTTCGAGGGTATGGGGAAACAGTCGACATGCGACATCATCAGATTGGACTCTCATGATTTGCAGAGACAAATAGAAGCTGCTGATATGATCTTCAGCTAAGGTGCCTTTCTCAGGGTCGAACTTAGGGAGATGTTTCTCCGGATGCCTAGGTAGATCTTGGAGCGGGCCCAGAAGATTTAATGGGGATTGAGCCATCCAAGCTAGGGGTTGGACTCTCCTAGCCCGCTGGTGTTGTCTAAACTCATGTTCAGATTCGTCTCCTGAACCTCAGACCGATGCTTCTGACTCGTGACGGGAGTTTTCGTCTTGGTGTCTCCCACGGTGCAGAAAATCTCTAAGATATCCCAAGTTGTGTACGGGGGGCCTCATTGGGTTTGGATGACGATTGCGAGCTTGGTTTCCTTGACCTCGGCCCCTATCTCCTCTACCTCCGGCCCCTCGGCCTCTATTTCCTTCTTCTTCATTTCTGCGAGCCCTATTCCTTTCTCCTTCATTTCTACGAGCCCTATTCCCCCCGTCTACATTTCCTCGGCCTCTGTCTCCCTCACCATCCCTGGGTGGGAGGTGTGCCTGGTTGTTGTTTAGTCGAGTCTGGTTAGGCTGGGAGTCAGGGAAAGGCTCGGTGTCAGAAAATTCTTCGCCCTCTTGGAGAATCGGGTCATTTTCTTCAACAGCATTTGCGAGGTCTTCCAACATGAGATTTACGAGCTCGGGTATGGTACTCGCAAGGGCACCATTTCGGGTGATGTTCTCGGGCGGAGTTCTAGTATGGGCAAGGTATTCCATGATTGGAGTAAACCGTAAGTTGTTGATAAGATCGCGGGCAGCTGGGCGCAAGGCTCTCAGCTGCGCCCTAGTGATTTCAAAATATCGAAGCTCCCTCCCTGGAATATCTTCTAGAGGAGGAGGGATAGTTTCATTGTTTATGACCTCCCCTTGGGGAGTTTGTGATGGGATGTTTGTTGTGTGCTGGGAGGCTGCCATTCGGCCCTCCTTCTAGCGCCAATTCTGTTGACGGGAAAATTTGTCCGGCCAACAGTAGGGGATCTCCCCGGTAGAAAGTCCCAATTAGACCTTAAACCGTTTGGAGTAGGGATCCTGTCCGGGGTGTGGGTCCGGCTACCACTTAAGATGACTTCCCTTCGGTCTCAAAAGAACCTGTTTGAACCTGCGGACATACACTTATTCACATGATACAGAATACAAGATTGATGTGTTAAACACGAATCAAACACTATGCGTAGCAAGATTATAGATAAAGCACGTACACCTCAAGAGATGTCATTAGCAACACATCTTTTGTGGGGTAATGCTTGTAAGGTAGTCTGATCACAAAAGAAATAGTTCTTTATGATAAGATACCTCTTTACTTCCTGAAGGGTAAAACGAAATGCTAACAAAATAGTTCATTAACATTCATTAATAGAACAGATGATAAAATGAACATCATTGATACAACACAGATAGCCATGACGCATAAATGATGACATGAAGAGTGCAGCTTCATTAATCATAGGATGTTCTGAAACTGTACAAGGAATACACACAATGTTCGCACAGCAAAACACATCATAACCATAGGGTGTTTTAACAAGAATCTATATTCATATGCTCAAGTGTAGAATCTTTCAATACAATTGCATGTAGCTCTCGAGTTTCCAAAAAATAAAAGCCCCTATACAAGTTCCCGTAGGAGTATTTATAATGCCAAAACTGCCCGTTGGGTTTCCTTGACTGTTCACCTTCTTGACCGTTGGGTTACCTTGCGACCCCTTCTTTCTGCGACCTGACTGGTATGCGCGACTTGCGACCTGGGTAGGTGATGCGACCTGCGACCTGCCCTGTTGGTGCGACTTGTGACCTAGCTCTACTTGCTGCTCATGACTTGCTGCTACCGGGCTGTGGGGATGGACGCGAAATGTTAAGGTCAGGGACGTCAACCTGTTGCTCCTTGAGGAAATCCTGCCATGTACGGTACTCTGCCGCTATGGGGGAAACCAGAGGTACCTCCTCCTTCAATCGATGCACACATTCCAAAGCATTTGGTACTAAGGTTTCCCTTTTCTGTGCGATCTGATTTGAAAGTGATGCAAGCTTGGTATAAATCCGCGTTGGAGTGGCAATAAATTGACTCAGATGCTCTTGAGATGCTGAGGGCTCTGGATCAGCAGCGGCTTGCTTGATAGGTTGCAAAAATGATTGGATGTCCTGGTCCACTTGTTCCCAGGTTTTCTCTTCGTCTAGTGCCCCAAGCGATGGAATGTGGTGTAACGTATGCATTGAGTCGATACCACTAATCAGGTGGTCGTACGAGGACATTACTTTGTCCACGTCCTTAGACAGCTTGTCCCTAGATTGTATCGCCATGCGGAGTTGAACCTTTGCATCCTGCATGTGAATCCAGTCCCTCTTAGGCAAATTTTCAGGTGCCTGAGGGTACTGTATTTTCCAACCCATCATCCTGTCTAAGGCCTGTGAAGCCTCTCTGAGGTGCTCGTGTCTTTGCTTGGTTTCCGCTCGTGCTCTTGCCAGTGGAGCGACTGTTTGTTTGATGGTGAACATTTCACCATATACCTGCCTCATGGTCACTTCCAACACCTCGCACTCCTTGAAGATGGCTAGCGAGACCTCATTTACTGGTGGAGCCTGGTTTCGAAGTTGCTGGACTTCTGCTTGCAATTCTGCTTTCTCTTGCTCTGCTCTCTTCTCGTGTTGCTCAGCTGCGTGCAGTCTATTTTGTAGAGATACTATTTCTCTACTCATTCGGGTTACATTCTCTTCCGTAGCCGCAGCGAAAGCAGTACCCGCTGATGCTATCATTACAGGATTAGTCCTGGTATCAAGGACTATGTCTTTGCCTGTCGCTACTGTGGATGCGGCAGAGGGACTTTGCGCCAGTGATCTCCTCTTCTCTTGCCGGATTTTGAACGAAAACTGGTCGAATGTGAGTCTGGTCAGGTCAAACACATCTTCTTCCTGTCCCCGGGGCGATCCGATGTCAGAGAGCTTGGTACGGCCCAGCGGTATATCGAGGGGAGTCACCTCAAGATCGTCCAGCATGTCGTCCTCCCTTTCCTCGGTGTTCTTCTCTTCTTCTTCCTTTCGCCGGCGTTCAACTTCTGCTGCTGCTTCTATTTCGGCCTTCCTCTTCTGCTCAGCTGCAGCAGCCTGTTCGGCTTTCTTTTGGTATTCAGCCTCTGCTTTGTCCAGCTCTGCCTTAAGTGCCCGTTCTGCTGCAGCCTGTGCCTCCTTGCCTTCTTTTTCTTTCCTGGCATCTTTGGCTTGCTTCTTCTTTTGTGTTGCTGTTGCACTCTTTTGGCGCGTTTCCTCATCCTCTTTTAGCTTTTTCTCCCTTTCTTGCTGGGCTTTTGCCTCTGCTTCCTTCTTTTTGATGGATGGAATAAGCCCTGTGTTGGTTCGAGATTTCTTGGGTAAAGAGGAAGAGGCACCTCCTAACTGACGACTTCTACCTTCTAAGCTCTGATCATCTGGGTGTTCTTGGACCACGTTTGCTCCCGTGGCAATTTGTCTTTCAGCATTATACCTGTTCCTTCTCTCATCTTCCGCCGGGCGCTCAAGATTCTGATAAGTCCACTTGAATTTAGCTCTCAAGCAGTGTTCAGGAACTATTTTCTCTGGGTCATAGGTTCGGTGTTCAAGCACCCCGAGCTGATAAATTCTCATTGTTTCTGCTTCTGCTGCTACTTCCCTGAAGTCTTTAACTGTGTATGCACCAATGGTGAGGGGTAGCGTGGGCCACGACTTCTTTTTGCCTTTAGACAGGATGCTGGAGAATCCGTGTGACATTTGAAAACACACCTCTTGAATAAGCATTTTGTCTGTCACAAAGCGAGACATAGCATGTGGCGCCTTGTAATTTCCCAAAGACTCGGATGAAGGTGTATCCAGGGAAAGGGAACCAGTGTGCCACTTTGATTAGAGTCTCCTTGGCCCGCCACGACATGCATGGGGCATCTTGGCCAAATAAATGTCTGTACAGAGAGGGGATAAACACTTGGCAAATCTGATCCATATCCTGTTTGTATTTGGACTCCCAAAATACCTTGAGTTGTAGATGAATTGCGCGTGACTGCTCGGAGTCCCAGTTGTGCGCCCATCCCTCAAACTGTACTCTGGCGCAGACATCATCTAGTAGGTAAGAGGCCATGTAAAATTCGGCAGGCATTCCTTCATCCGGGGCCAATGCCGAGTTCAAGTTGGTCTGCATTGAAGTCATTAGTATACCGGCCCAGTTGAAACGGGTGCCATATGTTGTCACATACTCCATGATAGTAGCCCAACTACCGCTGAAGGTGGAGCAATCTGGGCGCCCGTAAAGTCTGCAGAGCATGGCGGCAACCAATTTGTAAACCTTCCTCAAGCTCGCCACTGGGTACTCTTGGTCTTTCTTGACCTTGAACTTCTCGGGCTCCTCCCACCATTGTCTAATAGTATCAACTATTGGAACAACATGAGCAACAGCCCATTCTGGAGAGAAATGCTCATCTGGGCGAGGCAGTGAGTAGTAAATGTGCGCATCCGCGCCTACCAGTGTAGCGAAAGCTCTGCCTTGGTTGTCCCTGATCACAAACTTCTCGGGGCTCGTCTTTTGTATGATCCAATCTATGACCTCTGGACATGGGAATATGGCTGGATGCGCCCCTGCCAGATGTAGTTTGGACCTCTTTACCGCCAAGTATACTTCCCGGTCTGGGAGATCTTCTGGGAATTCCTCCTCCGGTATGGCGAACTCATGATAAAATTGGTACCATCTCATGCTGTCGTCTTTTGTAAAAGTACAGAGTGTATCTCTGTATATTGGGGGTGGGGACACCACCTCCAGCTCATCAATCTCTTCCACTATTTTCTTGTCCTTTCTCCGAGATAGCGGGGGCGCCATGTCACTAGAATCTGATAACACAGGTATGCACTCTATGTCTTCTTGAATTTCACCTGTCAAATTCATAAAGGAATCCCACGATAAGAACGACATGGTGATAAAAACCAGTTACAATTTAGTGATGAAATTTAGCTGCGCCAATGCAAAACTGGGCTACTGGGTCGTTGGGTCGCGGATTGCAAGAACAGAGTCCGGGCGCGACCTTGCGACCTTGCGACCTCGCGACCAGGTCGCTGAGTCGCTAGGTCGCAGATCTCTAGAAAATTGGAAAGATGCGACCTTGCGACCTCGCGACTAGGTCGCTGGGTCGCAGGGTTGAAAATCCCAGAAACTGGAGAAAATGTGACTTTGCGACCTCGCGACTAGGTCGCTGGGTCGCAGGTCGCAATATGGCTTGCCCGGGGTGTTTACGCGCGCGCGGCCTTGATCCTCCTTTTCTCCCTCCTCTTGAGGATTTACAAGTTGGCTAGGTCCAAGTGGAGCTGTGGCAGTATTTTAATAGCAAGGGATGATGCCATGGAGGTGTGAATCAGAAAAACAGTGAGGTTTGGACAATTTATGCAGAAAACAGATTCATAAAACCCTCAGAAAGATAAAAGCTTAGTCAAAAGACAATTTAAAGGCCTAAGGGGAGATGGGTTTGGTAAGAAAAGCATCAAAACGGAAACAGCAGGAAGAAATGGCAACTTACCCGGGAAAAACGCGCCAGTTGAGCTGTCAGAGGCGTTTTCTTACAAATCGCTGAATGTGTAAAATGCGACCTGCGACCTCCCTTTTATAGAAATTCGCATGTGCGAGCAATAAATGCAGGTCGTTGGGTCGCAAGTTGATTAGTTTCAGAGTTTTGCGACCTTGCGACCTTGCGACCTGGCGACCTGGGGTCGCTGGGTCGCAAGGTCGCTGGGTCGCGCTTTTCCTGAAAATTGTAAAATTGTGACCTTGCGACCTGGCGACTTGGCGACCTTGGGTCGCTGGGTCGCAAGGTCGCATTTTCCATTAAAATTGGATATTTGCGACCTGGCGACCTGGCGACCTGAGGTCGCTAGGTCGCAAGGTCGCTAGGTCGCGGTTTTCATCAACTGTTTAACTTTGCGACTTGGCGACTTGGCGACTTAGCAATTTCTCTTTAGTTTTAGGGGGCTCCAAAAATTTGAAATGGTGGTCTTTTTTGGAGGGTGTTGTAGGGGCTACAACAAGTTCTTATATGTCATAGAACTTATGAAGTAAGATAGAGTTGCAAGTCATAAAACATAAATGTGAGATGGTTTTTGGCTCTCAAGTGCTTGAAATATCTATAATTTTGACTTTGACCTAGAAAAGCTCAGGGTTTAAACATAATTTCATTCTCCCATAGCATTGTTGAATTTTATTTTTCATTAAGTGCTTACTAATTAGGGGAATTTTGAGGTATAAAGTGGGCCTCCTAAGGAAAATGTACAGTCAAAATTCACTTTATGATAACCAATCACATGTTAGGGGATGACATCATCCCTAATGGTTGAGGTGGCATTGCTTGAGTTAAAGGTACTTACTTGTCACATTCTCAATGGTGGATAAAAAATCATGGTTAACCATGGTAGTGCTCTAAGTACCTTTAAAGTCAAAGTAAAGTACTCATGATAAATGCCATTTCACACTTTTTGAATAAAAATATATTATTGTCGTTTCATATTTCTTGAAAGAAACAATGCATATCCCTATACATTTATTATATTATATTATATTATTTTTATATAGTATATTAATTAGATGTTATTATACAATTTACATAATATGAATTTTAATTAATATCATATAATATAATTAAGAATTTATAAATTTGTATTTATATTTTATTTTAAGTTATTTAAGTACAAAGGACAAATGCATTAGTTGTTCAATGATAATGACTTTTTCTTGAAAAGCTCATCCTTATTTATAGTCACATGAATACAATTTTTCTATTAATTTTATTTTGGTACGACTTTTGAATTGAATTTAACTATGATTACATGGATTGTAGTGTAAAAAGTGAATTGAATTACCAAGTAAAAATAATAGCAATATCTTACTGAATTTTCACAGTGATTTCGTTAAACATGAATTCTTCTTCCTCCCTGTTTTGTACTATGTAGACCATGCTTAACTGATGGCAATGGCCACATGCATTTCTAGTAAGTGTTGCCTTTCCTTCCAATGTCTTAGCTAAGGGCCTGAAATATGGCCTATGGGTTGGATAGAATACACATACTAAATACTTCCTTGAAATAGGCAATTGTCTGCATAGTTCCTTCCATGGATGAATATAAAGCTACTTTGTATCTGTACATTAACTTTATCCATCGGGGAATATTTGTTTTATGAACATGAATCTAATGGTGAGATTTGTGTGAAGCCTTCTTAAAATTCTAGAATGCTAAATTATTGATTACAAATGACCTCACATCATCCATAAGGTTTAAACAGGGCATCAAGTAACTACGACAGTAATTATACTTGAAAATGTGAATCCCAGGTTTTCTCCTACAAGTAAAAAGAACAACCTCTACCTACATATGCCTTGATCCACCATTAGTGGTTTTGACGTGACAGTAGGTTGTCTCCTACTGTGTCATTGCTTAGTAGGAAATCCTCTTATATGTAGAATTAAAGAGTTGTTTAGTTGAACTTGGAACACAAGGCTAATGTTAGATATAAGTAATGCATCATTGGTTTCTCAGATTTTGAACCAGTGAGACTCACGGTCCCAAAATAACTCCAGACTTATTTTCCTGTTCTCTCTGTAGCTAGAGAGGCATAGGATGTGTCCTTGTTTCCTCCTAAAAATGGGGATGTTTGGGAAACATCCTCCATGGATATCCCTTGTGCAACCTGGCAGCAGTTTCGCCCTGGTTCGCCCAAAAATTATTCACTAACTAGTTCAGCTTTCAAACCATGAAAAATGACAAATTTTATCTATTCAGTGGGTTATAATTTTGTGTTAAACACAACTAGCCTATGTTAGATTCCATGTTAATTTTGTATGGGTTTACCAACAAATCCTTTTTTCACCTTGAATGGGGTCAAGCTCTTGGGAAATTGCTTTGGGAATAACATGAGACCGTGAACAGTGAGAATTTCTTGGGAAATGTCACTTGAGGGATATAGTAAAGCCCCGAATGGGGTTAATATCTTTAGACATGTCGTTTCAGTGGATAAAGTAAATCCCTAAAGATTCATATAAAAGGTTGCTTATTCCTAAGGGACCTATGATAAAAAGACATGACAAGCTGTTGAAGGCCAATGACCATTTGGGAATTAGCAACCAATCAACCCATGACAACATTTGAGTTGAGCAACTAAAACTAAAAATAATGACTCACGATGAGAAATCTATTGGGAAGTGGACGTTTCAACATAAGAAGACTATTGAAGTGAGGGTAGATTGATCTTACCCTATGTATCCCATTGTGTTGATATTTACAATCTGAGAGTTTTTTCAGATGGTGAGAAGCCCAGTGAGTTTACTGATTAGGTTGTGGTTACTTAGATAATTTACTTTATCTTGAAATTTCTCTAATGTCATTACTTGTTTTGTCCTCATTAACTTCCTCAATGATCCCAAGACAAGGGTAAGAATTTTTTTCTCTGTATTGTTGCATTTAATGTTTTTCCTGAGAAAAACATCTTCCCCTAGCCCTCAATTCATTAGACATCCATTTATTGACCCCATTATGCATTTTCTCATTAAACCACTCTAAAACAGGAAGGACTTAGTCCACTCCTTCTTACAACCTTCCAGAATACTAGTGCTTAATTTTCAATTGCTAGACACTTATAGGCTGATGTGGAAGACTAGTAAACTGGGATATTGCAGGCAGAGATGGCAATACAGAAATAATACAAGTAGGATAGGATTGTGAGATAAAAAAGTTGAACTGCTAAATTCTTGTTAGAGGCAAACTGTAATATTTATGTCTCTTTCTTAAGGGGGATAACTACCACCACTATAAAATTTCTGCTATGAAGAATCCTGTGAGCATTAGACACCACCCTAAATGAATGAAGTTAAACATTAGCACTGGATGAGATAGAGTCTCTGCGGACTAAAAATGACACAATTAGAGTTTTTGGGATCTATGGCAGAAACATTTTTTCTTGTTGTTGTATATGGATTTGGGATTTTGTCATTGAACTTGGAGACATCATAGCGTTGCATATAGACACCATATATTATAAAAGGAACTAAAAAAATGATAAAAAATGCTTGGCATCATGCTATAACATATCATGGCCAACTCACTGTCTCCTTTCTCATACCATAAAATATCTTAATGTAAGAAAGACCATCTTAGGAAAATTCAGACAACATCAAATAATACTTCACTAGTTGAGATTGTTGCCTTTAAAAAATGGCTCTGGCCTTCCTCATTGAACCTTGATCCACCTCTTATGATACCATGAAGATCCAAACCATCATGGATACTATAATTGGTTATTATCCAAAATGTATAAGCATTGTAAACATACATGGATGTCAAAAACTATTTTTAGATATAGGCTCATACACATAATTGCAATCTTCACTGTACCAAATTCACCAACCAAGATTACTAAAACAGCATGATGTCCCAACTTTTAACCTGATATTTACCATAAGCACCATCCAAGAATACAAAAAAATCAATAAGGTAGTGTGCACTACCAAAATCAATCAGTTATCAAGATTATTATGATTATTTTCTAATAACAGCATTCGATTATTATAATTTGTGGTTGGACTAATCCCATGATGGCAGAAACTGGCAAGGAGATACCTGTCACTAGCATCAGTGAGTTCATCTTTAATATCCTCATATCCACCCTTAAAATCATAAACCAACCTAATTAAGTTGAAAAGTTTATTTGTAACACATAATCACTTGCAGGCTAGCAGGAAATTATCGTTGCATTTGAAGCAGAACAACTTGCTTTGGTACTCTGCTAATTCAACAGGTTTAAATTTAATTTGATTTCTAATATTCTCTATCCTTGTTGGGTTAGTGGCAATGGAAGCTGCAAAAATAGGCTATAAGGATTACTTAGTAGTGAACAAGGACCTCCAACTGAACTCTACCCAATTGTGTTCGCTTTGCCCCAGTAACTCATAGAAATGACACTAACACTCACTAGATTTTTAGGATGTTGTGGCACATGAAATTAAGTCAATCTTATCATAGATTCAGTCCAGGAAAAAAGTGACATGAAGAGGAATTAATAGACTGCATAACAATGGTTGCTTCTCAGATGTCCAAATGCATGTTGTTCCACAATTCCTACATGATGCATTTCAAATGTAGCACAATCAAATCATATCTTTAGGAAATCCTTCTTTAGACTGTTTGAAGGAAATTCTCAAGGTTTTGAATATAGATCTACAGTCAAATCTTCAAACTACCTATGTTGAACACAAGACTTCCAGCCACGAGAAGTTAACCAGGTTGGTAAGAGAAAGGTATTGTCTTAGCTCCCATAGGGACTCAAATCTCACAAAAGTGGCCAGCTTGTCCCTACTATTTCTCTTTTTTCTTCAAGTTAGTTTTACTATATTAATCCTGGGTCTTTCATCCTTATTGGAATTTATGTATGAGCAAATTTTCTTTTGATTTTTGTGCATGGGCTTTATGTCTTTCTGTTTCAAAATTGTATTGTTGGAAAGTAATTTGTATTTTGTTGTTGTCATCAACACATCTTCATATATATGTTGATTATTCTGGATACTTTTGAGCTTCAACAGGAAAACAGATATTCTACTACATTAACTTGGATAATCAGTACAGAATGGTGGGGGGAAGAGCTCCAGTCATTAAAGAAGCTGTTATAGTGGTTGGTATTTTTGTACCTGTTTACTTGGGGGTTTTGTTTACATAAACAAGTACTTAATTATCTATATATATCTTAATGATATGTAGGGACTACTTTCATTTTCATTTGTTAGAATGTGTGGTTAATGTGCATATTTAAATGATAAGGATTACATTTAGTAGTGCAGATGGATTTCTTCCCAGCCTTTCATTTTTAAATAAAATCTAGGTCTAGAGCCCTTTTGATTGGCTTATGTGGCAAGCTGCTCCTTGCTTCTTTCTTTGTGTTGCTAAAGAATTAGAAATTCTAATAAGCTATTTGTAGTGTTAGAATATTTGCTACCAGTGTCAGGCCCAAAATCAGAGTAGTTAATTGTATTCTTTATGAAGTCTACACTTTGTAAACCTAAGCACTCTTACTGCAAATGAAATTATGTTCCTTCTTTATAATTGGGTTCATATAAACTCCCTTTTAAATTATATTTTCTCGTTCCCCCGTTTCTAATTTTTCTTTCTTTATTTTACATGTATTAACTATGATCTATGTCAGGTTAATTTGTTTCTTTCATCCATCATTAAAAAATATTTGTCTTCCAATTATTCCTTATTCAAACTCTGCTTGTTCCTATTTCAGAGCCATGTTAAACTTGTCTCTTTTCCTGTGAGTCAAACACACTAGCATCAACTCTCATTTTAAATGATTTCACTGCTAAGTTTTTTCCAATTCCAAATCACTCACACTCTAGCGTCACTAAATTGTTTGCTAGGCCAATCTTTACAATTTTGTTTTTTTCTAACAAGCTATTCACTGTATTATTTTGGGATTATTAGCATGTCATGAAAATATCTTTATAAGATGCTTAGATTTGATGTTCTTCTGGGACTGCAGTTATATCCATGTGTGTCGATTCTTCTTTCTTTGCTTATGTAGGACAAAACCAGATAAAGTTGGAAGTCAATCAGGAAAATCTCTACAACTTATTGGAGTAATTGCAAGCCTTTATTGCCTATGGTGTGCCAGCCATATCTACTGGCGAAGTCCACATCAACTAGCTATTGGTGAAGAAGTTGACCTTGGAGTACTTATATTTCTCACCATTTATTTCTTTCTTCCACATTTCTTTTGCATCGCATCTATTCATCCTAATGAGTCTTCACAGTTAAATGAGGAATTGCCATTATGAAACTGAAACTCAGTCTTAATGAGATCTGGATTTGATACTTGAGTGTTGACTCAAGAGTCAAGACAAATCATATTTATCTAAGGGTGTCATGCCTAGCTGCTGTCCAAAGGAGTTTCGTGTGGCATTTTTATGGGAACTATTTGGTTCTCTTCTTTCCTCAATTTCACCACACAATTAGCAGATTCCACCAACTTTGAAATGAAGTGGACAGTAATACTACCAATGGATTTCCATTGCTTTATATAGTACTGAAACCTTGGATCATACACTAATTACTTATATATCACATTCCACAACTACTATATTGCTCAGGGTAGGTTGTGTTCTCTCTCCACAATCATTAAAGACTGCGTTGTGTTTCTTATTGGCCGATCAAGAAAAAAGTAGTTATGTTGGGTCAAGATTCCATGCTCCACAAATGGGTAGGCCTACTACTACAGGGTAAGTCACAGGGTACTGATCTTGTGCATTGTCTTGGAATTATTAGTGACCTTTGCAGTGCCTTTGGAATGGTCAGGTAGTTTTCCATGGATGTTAAGTGTTGATCAAATCGGTGAACTTTCCATAGCTTGATCCCAGAAATGGAATGTTTGTTTTGGTTCAGTTTCCATCAATATTTATTCTACAGTCGTACCACTTCTTGATTCACTCACAGTAATTTTATGTAATATCGTTTGGAATCAATTTTTAGAAATATTCTTGTTGGTTGTAGATGTCAAATAGTTTGCATATTCAAGAAGAATATATGATCTCGATGGTTGGCTGAACCTTGGTCAGTTGGATGAGATGTCTTGTCCTCTATTTGAACCATTTTCTTATTTAAATCATTTAATAAATTGTTGAGTTTGTGTAGCAGTTGCCATGTACCAATAATCAAAAGGAATACTTATCAAGTTATCACAATGTGGTTAGATCATATCTTATATACCAAAATATGAATCATGACACATTCTTGGGTCCTCGAAAGAAAAAATGTTTAAGAAAGAATAAGAGATGATTTTTAAATATATATATATATATATATATATATATATATATATATATATATATATAATGAAATGTTCATTCAATCTAAGGAAATTACTTTGACTTGTTCTTAAATTAAAAGAAACAATGGAGAATTCCTTGGGACTGTTAAGGAGCATATGCAATCAATATGTGTCATCAAAGCCATTTTAGAACATGGATGCTAGATAAAAGCAGGGTCGTCTTCTTTTTTCTTTTTTCAAATAAATGCTGCTTATATTAACACATATTACAACATAACATACAACTATTTGAAGGAATGAAAATGTACTTAGGAAGGATAGAGCTTTAGAATTACAATATTTAACATCCTTTTTAAGAACAACCTTGGCTATAATCCTAGTTTTAAAATCAGCATATAACATATCATGAAATTTTTCTAAAGAAAATTGAGCCCCATTGGAATCTGCATTGCAGTGCATCCTTCAGATGGAGTGTAGTCAGACTATTCTAATGCAGTGCCAGACACCTTGAAAATGAGCTGGAGAAACCGCATCACAATCCCCTGCAATGCATCCCTCCACAGAAAATGTTTGTATAAAATATGCTTCCAGGAGGTCCAAATTAGATATCTAGAACGTCTGCACTTCCAAAAGTATTAAAAATATGTTGAATGATCTCAATGATCTGACAGTGCATACATTGTGCATCCATGAAGCCAGACTTTACAAGCTTGGTTTTAGAGGGTAATTCCTGATAAACCACTAGCCATAGAAAGATCATCAACTAAAACACCGTGCTTCCAAATTGTGTTCAAGTGCTCTATCCGCTTCCATTTTTCCCTCAATATCCACTTTCTGTCGAGTATCTCTATGAATGGATGTAACAGATGAAGAGCCTGGTAAAGCTGTCATGCCTTAAATATCCAAACTAGCTTGGTATAGCACCAAAGCCAATCCCTCTGGATGGAATTGGGTTACTTCCATTAAGTGTATTCTTTAGGGATAAGGTTTTGCAAATCTTGTATCCCACCTACTAAGTATCTCTTTGAATGAATGTGACACACGCAGAGTCTGATAAAGCTGGCATGCCTTAAAGATCCAAACCAACCTTCTATAGCAACAAATTCCATCCCTTTTTCTATTCAATTCATGTGTGTCTTTTGCAAGTACAAGGCTTTGCAATTCCTGTATTCCGCCACTTGGTGACTATCTCTGTGAATGGATGTGACACATGAAGAGCCTTGTGAAGGCTTATAGATACATACCAGCATGGTTAGTGTAGAAGTGTCTTATGTGGGGATGAGGCTTTGCGATTCTTATTTTGCAACATAATCTGATCTGAGAAATCCATTTTCTTGAGAGATCAATGTCCAAGACCTCCACTTTCTCTTGGACTGATCCCAAAGGCCCCTCTACCCAAAAACCCCTTTTTAGTGAATTGTTTAAGTAGTAGCCTCTGAATACGAGAAAGAGTAGTAGCCTAATCTGTAGTTGCCTCTGAAATTACAAGGTCCTTTACATGAAAGACAAATGAAACCCTCTTCAAAGCTTCCCAGATTCTCTTAAGAATGATAGTCTAAGCAATATTCAAGCCTTCTAGTTTGGCTAGAATACCACAGAGCTGAAATGGCCCCTTCATTCTCACAATATGTTCGTTGTGAACAATTTCGAATATGGGGAGCCTCTTCCACAGTTTGACACTGAAAAGGCATCAAAATACCCACTTAGAAGATGAGATTGTACCATGTATACCAATGACAATCAGGCCCAATCCTCCATCTTGCCTGAACATGATGGAAAACCACGATTGACCTGGATCTACATATAATACTTCTGATTAGTAGCCTAATCTGCATATAATAATTCATATTGATTGTTGTGTACATTATTATACACTTTATTTTGAATTTAGGGGATTAGTCTAAATTCAATCACCCTACCTTTAAATAATGTTCTAGGGTCTGGTGAATGGAGCTCCTTGAACTGCCATTCCCAAGGTGTTTGGCTAGCTTGTTTTCATTGAGTATTTCATATTGATTGTTGTGTGCATTAATATCCACCTTATTTTGTTGTGTACTTGGTTTTACATGTTAAAGCCAAATTCAATTTTTTCCTTTTGAGTCCCTTCCTAGTTACAATCATTTAGAGATGGGGTCTCCTATGCTAGGGACACCAACATCCCCGTGTCCCCCATGAGGCCCCGTAAAATTTGGGGGGGTGTCTCCATATGACTCTCAAGTTTTTTTTCCCAGCTCCTTCATCTCCCTGTTTCATAAATTTGGTGGAACATTAGAATTATCAATGTAAGGATAATTTTCATGAAGAACCATCCCCTCTTAGCTATGGGGAATTGAGCAGTTTTAAACAAGAACTAATTTTACTTGTTCAAGACAAGTTCAACTCTTTCCATTCCAGTCCCTTCCTATAGGTGCACATTCTCATATGCTAGCATTTCTGGCTTAACGAGGATGGTAATTCCCTTGTATTTTTGTCATTAGATTGTTGTACCTCTCTTTTCTCCATGATGTCATTTCCCCTTGAAGTAATATATGATGCATCTAAAAAAATGCAGGATTCTTTCAAATTTTAATTACTTCTCGCTTTTAAAAACCTTGAAATAGTGGAATACAAATTTCTATATACAATACCAAACAAATCTTAATTTATTGAGCATATGGTCAAGTGATTAAAGAAATTTATGTGCTTAGACCTAGGTTCAAAACCCAGAATACATGTTGTCACACTAGTTTTTCCCACAGAGTTAACTTCTGCATCCATGGTCAGTAGAAATCCAAGTGACATGGATGGCCTAAGGATGTAGATTATATCAATGAGTGATGCCAGGTTGAAGCCTTATTTGTACTTTACAAAATAGATTCTTCTTGGTCATGGCATTTGAGCCAAAGGAAGAGCCAACAGTTAACCAAGGACTATTTAATAACAAAGGATAAAAGTCGTGCCTATGACCTTTACATACTTCATTGTATAAATTTTTAACTTCTTATCCAAAACCAAACCTAACCATAGTTGTAGCACTAATTAGGGAAAATACTTGGTTTGTCCTTGCAAGATTACCAATTCAAAACACTAATAGGTTACTAATAGGGTGTTGGTTCAAAGCTCACTGGCTAGGTAGATCAAATGTTAAGACATACATCTTAGTTCAACTCTCATCACAAAACTATATAGGTCTATCCAAAATGACCTATATTTTTTTTGGGTTCCCTTCTAATGAAAACTTGTTGATTCACCCATTATAGTACATGCGTTATAATTGCGTGCTCATTTTTTTCATCTTGATCTTATTGTTTCGGATCCTTCTATACTATTTTTTTTGTTAATATATTGCTTGTATTGTTAATATTTTGTGTTGACATCCTCATCCCTTGCTTCTGCTTATTGTCGTTGAAATTTGGGGAAATATAGAATGATAGACATTATAGTTATGTATAAGTGTGTGCAACTATTACATGATCATAAATTCCTAGTACTGCCCTTAATAATACATAAGCATGAAGGAAGTGTTGTGATGGGTACGATGATAATTTTCCATCTTGATTCATAGTAACTTGATCTGTAAATGTTGTCATTCTCTTTGGACTGAAAAAATCTAAATGAATAATGTTTTTGTCATAAAAATATAAGTCCTTTGTTTATACGTGAATTCATGTACTCTGTGGGACTGTTGTTAGTTTATTACTATTTAGTTCCATTGAGGTCAATCATACCTAGTTTTCTTACGTAGTTAATAATATATGTAGGATTAGTTTAGGTTCAGCTGCATAGAGTTGTGACTTAATTGAGTTTGTACTTTTTAATGTTAATGAAATCATATTATTTGATCTATCTTTAGCTTCAAACATGTTGTAATAATATTTTTTATGTGTATAAGGAACCAAAAATTTTCCCTTCAGATGTATCAAGTGTGTATGAGAAACTGCTCCCTATGGATGTGTGCTTCTTATGGTCAGAGTGTTTTCTGTCAACATTTTTGGTATGGTTTTAAGCCAATACTAAATAGGTTGTCTTTGATCCTTGGAAGAAATCTAAATCCTAGCTTTTATTTTAAGAAAACCTATTTAGTAGTATTTATGTCTTCCATTAAAAATAATCATCACTATTTTTTTTTCCTAAATCTTTGATAAATTTTTATATCAATGCTACTAATTGTGGGAAACTGCCTTCTATAGATAGATAGGGATTACTTTGAAGGCAGAGCGGTTAGGTCACAGATGTTGTCAATGATGTAAAGAATACAATTCTTTTATAAAAAGTGGCTCATTCTCTCATCTCATTAATTTGATTTTCCGCTTTCTGCAGTTGTTGCTCATACATCACCTTTACCTGCCACTTCTGTGAGTGCTTTAAGTGAATTTTCATGTGAGCCAGCTGATGTTGTCAAATCATCAAGGCCTGCCTCCTCCAGCAAAGGTGCATTATCTACTCAAGTTGTTTCCCCACAAGAAAAATTAACATTGACAAGTAGGACAGTAAAGTCGATTTCCCTAGCTTTTGAGTTGCCGACCTTTTGTTATACATCATCATTTGTATTGTTGTCTTCCACGAACTCATCTAAAGTATCTTCTCCAAGGAAGTCAACAATAAATCGCAATGTAAAGGTAATAAAAGGGGTTGTGATTATGTTTGTTATTTATATAATATGCATTTGTTATCTAGATTTCTAGAACATTGGTAAAGAAAACTCAAGTCATGGATTCCTGTCATTTGTGTTGTGAAATTATTGGCCTTGTTTTTCAGAAATTAAAGCTTAATCCAAATGCAAAGAGCTATACCGCATGTTTCTCTACACCTAGACCAGTAGCATCTCCAGTGGTTTAGGGTATTTTTCATGTTGCAGGAAATATTCCTCCTATGACACCCATATAAAGCGTACCAACAGGGCTTGGATAAAGCTCTTGGCACAACAAGTTTCTGAACCTGCCAAGTTTTCTTAGTACAATAATGGTGTGGTTACATCTAGAGTGAGTGCTACTTCGTATATCCAACCTGTAGTCACATTTGTGCCACGTGTGTCAAGAGTTGTTGTATCGACAACTTTGACTACACAACTAACAGTCGACAAAATCCGCTCTCCAGGACAACAAGTATGTTTTTTGTACCATTAGATAGAGAATGCAAGTTGTCTCTTGAGATATATTTTATGAATATGCTCTAGAAGAGAAAGATAACTTATTTTTATCAAGATTACATTTTTATTGTCTTGAAGAAACTGAATGTTTACTTTCATATAGTATACTAGTATGCTACATAACATGCATTAAGATACTGATGCTTGAATAAATATGAACTTTTCCAAATCAAAGAATTAAAACATGCATTTTCTTTTGAGGAATATTTAATCCATAGTATCTCTGTGTGTGAAGTTTGAAATTACAGAAGGACCAAAATTTTGAAAATTTATTACGCTAAAAATTACAAAAAGTTCGAAGTATAGTAAAATGTTAAAGAAAATCTCTTTTTGATACTTTACAATGAGGATATTATGATGTTTGCAAGATAAACATCTTTCCTCAGTCACATATGATTTCAACTGAGGAGCTACATGAATCAACACCATCTTTGATTTGAACCTAAATATTCTTATTATCTCCAAGTATTTCCATAATCACAATGACCAGTAGATGGTCGTCATGGATTATTTCTCTCATTATATCTATTAGTAAAATCTGCAAAATGTATCCCTACATTTAAATCTTGGGGAAAAAACATATGATTGTTATCATTTAAATTATCCATATCTCTTGGAGCCCAAAAATCCATTTGCTTTGGATAAGCTCTATCTATTACCTAAAAAACAACCCTATTATAAGTTTAAGGCCCATTATGTCCTCTTAAGTCTTGACAAAGTATGATGGAATGAAAGTGGGTGAGGACCAGATCCAGGTTTACCATGTCAGAACCTAGGTTCATTAAGATGATGACCTTGATTTGAATATAGCCACCATACAGACTAGGACCACTCATACTTATCGTTGTCATCTCTCTTTCATCATCAAGACTAACATACTGAGGATCTGTAACCTGGGGAGGCCCATGGTAGTCATTGCAATGCAATTTATTAGAATACAAGCTATGTCCACAAGTTTTTATATTTAATCTCTGCATCCAATGTGGCCATTTCTTATTATGGTATTTACCACATCTTAAAATGACATCATTCACATAATTTTGAAAAATTATACAAAGGTCAACATAGTTTTTTTCACATTTACAACTTCCCTCACATTTTTTGGTTCCTGAAGCTCAAGCACTTTCATAAAAAAATTAGGCAAAGTCAAGCAGCAACAAAAATGGTCCACTAGTCTCTTTTCATCTGCTGATATTAGAATGAAGTTTTATTAGAGACATTGTTTGTTTGTTTATTTTGGTTAGAAAAAGGGTTTTCTCTTGGTTTTTTGTGACTTTCAATTTATCATATGTAGCATGTTGAGAAATGGAAAATAATAACATGTGACATTTATCTTGTAAAAATTGATGTTGAATGAAAGGATACAGAGTTTAACCAAGCTACAGTTCGCTTTGGTAAAGGCGTAGGAGCATTTTAAAAAATTGCTTAAGAATACACCATATACATAGTTTCAACATAAGAAATATATGGATTTTTATTTCGTAGTTATGTACTTTTTTCTACCCAAGATATCACAGCAAGAAAAATATTGATATTGTAGAAATTGTTTGAGGACCTTATTGAGGTCGATTTTTCTGATGTCCTACTTGATTGATACCTTCTCATGTGTCAGGAAGGCTTTAAATATGAATTAATATGTTCCTGAAACAAATCAAATTCAAATTTTATAGATATAAAAGATAAAAACAAATGGCAAGGCCTTCATTTGATTGTTAGTTGACTTTGTTGTGGGTAGGTTACAGGAAATGTGATTGGAAAAAGGATGGGGAGACAATGCAGAGCATGTCTTGGATATGTTTAATTTTCTGTTAGAGATCCTTCAAGAGCCTAAGCCATCGACTTTTGAAATTTTTCTAGTAAGGAGTCCTATGGTTTTTAATGTTGTGATTCTTTCACCTCATGGTTATTTTGGGTAAGAAAATGTTTTAAGAATGTCAGAAAAGACATTACTGGACAGGTAAAGAGATTTTTTATAATTGTAATGTCCATTCCATGATATCCTTTCTTTATTTTTTGATTGTATTTTGAACGTTTCTTTTGATTTTGTTGTATTTTAACTATGAAATTAAAAAAATATATATTTGGTATTATGTCCATTTAGAAAACAACCAAAGCTTGAAGATGAAATTAGTATTACAGGATATTGATTGGAATCCTTATAACTATTTTGTGTTAAAATATTTTCATGACTACCAAAAAAGTTTACTTTCATGTTGTTATTTGAGTTCATGTTTTTTATATAATTGACCAAGTTCATGTGTTAGAAAATGAAATTTTATTGTCGAATAAGACAACAAGGATTAAACATCACACCTTAGATTATTTCTTTTCACAAGTTATCTATAGCATGAGATTTTTACCATGTAACTTATAAGTTGACATGAATGTGTCTAATACTAAGTTACTAAGGTGCTATTTTCCATAGTGACATTTTATTTTCTTTTTTTATACAGGTCATTTGGCCATGTAGTGGCCTCTATCTCTCAACTGAAGAAAACTTGTTTGAGTTTCTTTCTTGTATGGGGAAAAATGGCTTTGACATTGCCGATGTTGATGTATATGTCGTATAAATTCTGTATAGTCTACTTTATTTTATATTCTAGTATTCAATGTATTTCATGTATTACACTCGGCATTGTATATTATTTTGTTTTCAGAAAAGGAACACAATATTGATGGTAAGAAGCAGGAATTGAAGAAAGAGGATAACAATAACATTGGAGTGACAAATGAAAAAAGGGAGAGAGAAGAGAACCGGTCTAGTGATACCCTTAGAGCCAATATTCTGCATAAGAAAAACACATAGAGACTAGTGGTCAAGTATTCAGAGTTGGCGAATTCACCTGCAATGCCTTGGAAACACAATGATAATGTTTTGAAGGGATTGAAACATCATTTCAGGT
Source organism: Pinus albicaulis (assembly GCA_034641835.2). NCBI lineage: Eukaryota > Viridiplantae > Streptophyta > Pinopsida > Pinales > Pinaceae > Pinus > Pinus albicaulis. Next base: position 420,040,036 of record CM076569.1, on the reverse strand, counting down.
GTAAATTGTAGTCCAACCAATATTAAGTTGGAAACTCATATTGTAATACGTTAACATTTCATATAATACAATTTGTATGGTTGAAATTATTTATAGTTGCACTTGATATCGTTTGGTATTGTAATTAACATATGCAACTTTGCGTTTTCATATTAAATGAAGATACACATTGTATGACATTTTTTAAATTTAGTTGCAAAAGCACACTAATTGATTTCTGTTGATTAATAAAGACCACATAAAATCAATATAAAACTACTAAATTAGTAGTTTGTATTGATTAATGATGACATAAATAAAATGAATATACGACTAAATTAGTCATTTATAATGATTATTAATGAAAGTAATGAAACCAATATAAATGACTAAATTAGTCATTTATACAATGAATATGAAACTACCAAAAAAATATATATGACTACTATGAAAGATAAATTTTTGATTACAAATAACGACTAAGTTTTGCATATATATGACTATTAGTAGCTAATTTACAGTATCTTATAACACGACCAAAATTTAGTCATATTTCTTTGGTCATTAATTGGTTTCAAATAATGACTAAAAATTGCATATATATGACTATTAGTAGCTAATTTACAGTATCTTATAACGCAACCAACATTTTGGTCATATTTCTTGGGTCATTAATTGGTTTTTTCGGATGATCATATAGTAATATATTTTGTTGTATATTTAGTCATTAATTGTGACAATTAATGACTAAATCAATGACTAAATTAATGACCAAATTTATGACTAAATATAATACTAGATGATAAAATTGAGACAACCAATTAATGACTAAGCTAAAAATGACTAAAAGTTGGTCACATTATAAGATATTGTAAATTAGCTACTACTGGTCACCGATTGAAAAATGGTCGTTTATATGAAAATTTTAGTCATTTTTTTAGTAACTAATTAGCCATTTTGTATGTGTTCTAACTCAGTAATCAACTATTTAACTGATCAATCAACCTAAAATATCTAGTTCATGCAAAGAATTCGAGTTTGTGGTGGAGATTACAAGGAAGTGTAACACCAGTTGTAGACTATTATTGAGTGTACAGGTGTTGCATGCAATCAAGGATCCAACTTTTGGAATTGCGCAATCAATTGGAGGTAAATTCCTAAACAAAAGGGGCCTAATTCATTAGGATTTGTGCAAGGAAATAAGGGCTCAAGGAGAAGCAAAAATTGAATATGCATGGGTTAGAGCTTCTCATTGAACATAGAGATAGGTTACTCACTTGCAGGTTGAGATCAGATTGAGCTAGCAATTGTAATACATTCTCAATTCATCTAATTAATTAAATACATGATCAAGGGGTTTTGACTAGTTAGTTTCCCCTAGATAAAATTTGTGTACTTATGTATGTGATTGATTCATGTCTGTAAATGTTGTTATAAGTTTTGAATTCAATTATGCAGAGTAGTAGAGTAGGATTGTGTCTCATTATTTAGATTAAATTTCTTGAGTAGTTATAATTATATCACAATAAATCTACACAACCAGTTCAAGTCCCAACTCTTTATACCCCGACCTCATTGGGGACATGCACAAAAAAACAGAGAAAGAGTAGACTGCTTTGATACCACTGATCTAGATTTATGAAGGAACGAAATTAAATATAAATATAAATATAAACACAAATATACAATGAAAACACAACTTCAATTCATTAATAAAAAAGTATTAAAAATTGTTACATGCAGAGTTAAAATAAACTAGTTCAGGTCATGGTAGCTTGTCTCTGAGAAGAGATGTGTTAGTTGCATGGCTTCTTAACTACATTACAATGAGGCTCAAAGGCCTATTTATTATTTATAAATAATGGAAATCACTAAACATCCAAAAAACTAACCCTAGGAGGTGAAGCTCCAAAGCTTTATGGGCCCTGTTAGGGTAAATTAGCACATCAACTTCCTAGGGTCATAACTTTTGCATACGATCTTCATTTGACATGTAGGATACCTCGTTAGAAAGATATATTTGAGGACTACAACTTTAAACTACAAAATCTTGTTGCAGGTTGTAATTTTTTCCACTTTCCAAAAATAAAATGTTGTTTAGGGCCTCAAAACAGCTCCAGAAGTTCAAGACCCCAAAAATTGCCAAAAATAGCCAATTGTACTACAACTAAGGAAAATGAAAGAAATAATGTTGGGGGTCCAAGTAGACTAGCCGAGCGGCCACTGACATCCACTTAGATCAATTTTCAGATAATTCATGGAATAGAGCATGAAAATGTAGTCCCCGACATCCAGAACTACAAGAAAATTGTCGAAATAACACACAACATTGTCTTTGAGGTCTTGGAGGAGAGGGACCTGACGCACCTTCCTACTCAGCCTTGGTGTAAGAGGGCCAGGATGGATCCAAGTCAATTTCTAGACTATAAGTTAAATGAACATTCCATTATACACATGTGATAATCTCACAGAAATGACTGCATACTCTTTACTCTAGCATTGGAGTATACTAGTGTTTGGATACTGCATGAATCTATGTTTTGTGGGTCCAGAATCTACTTTTTGTGGGTTCTAGTTATGGTGTTGTGTAAATGTTGGAGTGGGTTCCCCTCAGGCACAATTTTTGATATAATTTTGTATGTGCGCGCTACGTGATTGAGTTAAGGGACTTTGGGGTGGGTCAAAGTCCCTAATTTCTATGTAAACTGGTTTAAGGGTAAATTGTGGACCTCAAACCATGGTTTGAGACCATAGTATTTGCGTGCTAGGTGAATATAAATAGATATTTTGAGTTTAAGCTAAATGGTTAAGTTAATTTCATGATATTGTGATTTTTATGTGTCTCTAATATGTTGTAAGGGTTGTCTGGGTTGGGTTGAAAGGCTCCTACTAGCTTTGTGCACGAAGACCTAGTCCTAGCTGTGTGCAAACTCTGCTGGTTGTGTGCACGGAAGGGTTTTGTAAGGGAAAGTTGATGTATTGAAAGTCTGATGTATTGAACAGATCTGAAGCTAAAAGAAAGGACATAATTTGGCAAGCTTATTGTGTTATGAATCTGTGTTATTTATTATTTATGTTCTATTAAGATCGCATTGTTTCTATTGATTATCGCGTAAAGGATATCTGATATGGTTATGCATCATTATTGATAGTTGATAAATCTGGTGAAGTAATTGAAGATTGTTTAGATCTCGATCTATTTATGTTATATCTTATCTGCCCTAAGGCGAAAAACAACTCTATTTTATTCTGTTAAAGATTGCACATTCTCTCTGATTCTGTTGTATATTATTGTGTGAATCTATTTACAATTGATATAAGTTTGCGTTCATTTTTCTGAGGACCACTTCATTATTTTCTACCTCAGGGTGCAGAAACCTAGTTCCAACACCCCCCCCCATACTACTTTGGGTGATACTTTGATCTGCACAAGCAGGTCATTACCGACAGGGCTAGTAGTTGGAGGGTTTGTTGGTTTATCCATAAACTCCAAACCTGGGTCAGCACTCCTCAAGCCAACAGTAAACATGGAGCTCATAAAATTGTGTATGTAATGAAACATGTGCATTTTAATAGTGGAAATATTTTTCCATGAGAAATGAATTACACTTTCAATTTGGAATTTGTATAATAGGCATATTAATTTTGGTCAACATAATATGAGAGTGTGATTTTGTTATAAATAATATCTCTAACAATTTCCTCGTGAAGAAGGAAAACCACAAGATAAATATTAAACCAGATAAATAACCCTTGATTTGTGCCATAGAGGGATGTGGTGACTTGTCTATGCCTAGATGACAACTGATAGTTTCATGATTGTTGAATTTTTTCTCGTGAGATATCTTTGTTAAGTATTTTTCTATTTCTTTTTATTTCTAGTTGTAAAAAAGATTTGTGGTTCTTAAACTGGAATCTCTGATACTAGGAACATCAATTATTGTGTTAGTAAGTTCAAGTTGTTTGATCAAATTTTGAAAACATTCAATATCCAACCCATCTTCCTAGAAACTAACAGATAGTCCAAAGTGAAATATCCGATAGATGATTGCTGGTTCATAGGATGGTTCATTACTTGACATTTTTTATTGAGGAATCCCCAACGAACTGAGATGTCAATATTGTTGATCTTACAATGTTCGTTAATGATGGTCAGAGGAATTTATGCTTTAAATTGAGGTCAAGTGACAACTCTAAGTCCCCGATGGGGGTGAGCATTTATGACGACAGTTGGTGGTGCATAGATTTCTGGAGCTATTCATGCCCCCATGCGCCACATGAATGCAATGAAGGGTCTTAAGAACCCACCCCTTGATCCCTGTGAGCAGCCATTAATACAACTCAGTGACATACTGGAAATAATTTGCAAACATTGGGTGATGAGGAGAGAGTGTCATGAGAGGACAAGGTGAGATTTATTGGGGTCTTGGTTCAAGTTGTGGCTTAGGGTAGCAGAGCAGGATGAATTTTTTGGATGTAACAGAGAAGGAATTGGGCATCTTCACTAGGCATGGCCATGGGATCTAGGGGAAGTTTTCTCTGGAAGATGCAACGAATTCTTTGGTCTCTGGCCTGGTTCGGGTGGGTTGGGAGTTTAATTAATGTTCTTCACTGCCTAGTTCTACCTTTGGTTTTGAATAGCCTTAAGGGAGCATCCGTCAGCTGGGAGTTACGATTTTAATTTCCTGCTTTGGCTCTGTATCATCTTTGTGGTCCCACGATCCTGGGGGATGTCACCCTCCCTCCTTGCTACTCGTGACTACATTGCTGATGGGCAGGTCTTTAGCCTCTCCCCTCACTGGATAATGTTGTCGCACGACTCAAAAATTGCAATTTTTGTTATAATTTGGAATTGTCAATTCAATTTTTTTGCAATGTGTTATCTTTTTCAAGAAATTCATACACTGTGGCAGTGCACCTGGTGGTGGTGGTGTTGCTATCATGTATCGTCAGTGAGGGCATGCCTGTGGGGGGGGGGGCAAGCCCGCATCTGGATAATATTCGTTAGCCTGAGGAGGCCAGTTTGGATTTTGAATCAATGGAGAGCTGACACTCCGTTGTGGAAATGGATTTATCACCAACCCATTCCCAGGGCGATGTTGAAGATCTAGTCACATTGGAGTCCATCGCGACTCAGTTGGACCACATTCAACTTAACATTGATACATTGAGGAAACATATGTATGAGGACAAAAGCGAACTAGTTGCCTACATCAACGACTTCCAACACATGCAAAATGAGATCTTGGACTTTATGGAAGGACTTTGGTGTCAGCAATGCTGCACTCATGACAATATCCGTGCTCTGGAAGCTTAGGTGGAACACATTGATTATCACATGCACGAACTAGATGCTCTGTTCATTGCCCCTCGAACCTTTCCTCCTAATCCCCCTCCCTAATGTGTAATTCTGAGTTATGTAATTTCGATCCTTTTGTGCCAGCAATAACCAAAGACAACGATTTTCTTGGCTCCTCTTTAGGCTTCTTACAACACAGAGCTAGGCGTGGGACAATGCTTAAGCCTATGATGATGTATCCTGTTGAAATGTTGATATATTTTATTGACACTTTTAATATGATAATATAATGCAAGTTTTTGACCGACAAAATAAAAGTGTCAAATCTAAGATGTGGTGATGAATAAATGAAAATTTTTGAGAGATTCCAAAGTGGATATGAGTGATGATGAAGAAAAATCATACATAAATCATTATTTTTGTTGTAATATGTGTTTTTCAATGTTTTCCATGTAAGCATTAAGGGAGGGACTTGGAAATAATAATGGTTCCATGGCTTCCATGTTGATTTTGGAATTGGTTTGAGATTTGTAGGAGGTAGTTGAGAGATTTTCTCAACTCCTATCTCTAAGGTTAGAAGTGGCTGGATCTAAGTTGAACTATATGATTGTATTGTAAATGAATACTGGAGTGCAATAGAGAATAGTCACTAGTTTATAATCTTTGTGCAATGTCTTCTTCTCAACTTTCTTTGTTATATACATGATTACATGTCTATATATAATTAACATCTTCTTGGTATAAGGATCTCCTGGTAAAAAATGTGTACTTTTCACTAGACAAGAACAACACACTTATGATATTTTAAATTGTTAATTACAACTTACATTAACTTGAATGAGTGATTAGTTATATATTGATAGAGATTATATTCTAGGAGAGACTTGGAAAACATAATACGTGATTAAAATTTCCACCATCTATTTGAACTATTTTAGGCCCTACAACACTAAGAGATATATCATCATCAACAATATTTGTTTGTTATTATATTATTAAGAATAGAAAAAATGGTTTATCATTAGCCTATGATAATATGCTATACAATTAATAAGAAGCTCATTAGAATAAGTATATATTACATTAAAGGAAAAACCAATATCACACGGTGCATGCTTATGGGAAGAAGAGTTCAAAATCAGACACATCCACCTTGAACCTAGAACACACCGATCTCATGAAGTTTTGAAAATATAGTAAAATTTCCCTCTAAGAATTAATATTGTTGTTTTTCTTATTCATTTCTTCTTCTAAAGCTACCATATTCTTGAAACATTTAGACTCCAGATGACCATCTTTAGCAAAAGTTTCAGTCTCTTAGTATTCTTATGTTTTTATTTTTGTCCCTTGTCACCATTGAGAGTAGAAGAGATGCTTTGGGATTCCCGTGTTGCTTCTTTTTGTGAGGATGTTACTTCTTTAGATGTTTGGATATGTACTTTGTAGGGCTGATAGGATTTTCTATATATACCTATAGTGTTGATCAATCCAAGATGCACAAACTTATCTTTCTCTGTAATCAATGAAGCACAAAAAGATTCAAGAGAGGGTTGTGTGCAATTTGCATCTATATATTTTTTTGGTGGAATTAAAAGTAGTTAATAAACATAATATGCACTATAAATCCTAGAAAAAATAACATATATACAGTGAGCATCATTCAATTTTTATTTTATAGTCTATAAGTAAAAGTATGAGTGTTTTGAACCTAGCTAGATAATATTCAATGTAAGATAAATCACTAGAATTTAAAGAAACAAAGGGGTTTTCAAGCTAATGGGGATAAAATCTCATTGTATTTTCTAAGTATGTTTTCTATATTTTCCTAAATTTCATCTAGGTCATACTAGATATGGGAATTTCAATCCATCCATGCTTTTCATCATTTTTATTATATTATTTGAATTTCTTTGAGGATTTATTTTAGGTAGCTTCTTTTCCCAAGGTATTCATGTAAATTCCTTTCCTTCATATAATACTTTCATGAGAATTACTTTGATCTTGTAATAGAAAGATCACCTAGAATAAGCCATATTAAAATATGTAAATAATATAGTTTCAAAAGCATAAATTAACTATTTGGATGGAAATATCTTGAAGAAATAGGGAGTTTTCAAAAATATGACACTAAAAATAGACTTCAAATGTCAAAGTTATTAGTTTTTTAAAGTTGATAGGTAGAGGTTGTTCTACATAGTGATAGATGCACAATAAGTTTATTGATTTAAAAAATATCCCCTCCTTTAACTTTGTTGATAAACCCATTTTTACAAATAAAGTACTTTTACATGAAGTCTATGTTCTTATAAAATAAGTGAGAATTACTTTTAGAATAATGTTACTTTATAAATTAAAGTTGCATGTAAAAAGTGACTTCAAAAAAATAAACTTATTTTACAATGGTTCACTTTTTTAATTTAAGAAATGCACTTTATAATAAAGTTACTTGAACTTCCATGGATTATTTTCAAAAAGTAACTGAATGAAAGTCAAGAATTTTTCATTAATAAAGAAACTTTCAACTAAGCAAACTAATGCAAAATCTATATTAAAAATTATGAAAGAGGTGAGTTTTTTTTAACTCATCCTCTTTTTTGTTGGGTGCAAAAACAAGAACACAAACAAACAAGTGAAAATTAACGAGAAAAAGTAGATCCAAAGCTTAATGATATCATAGTTAGATCTTATTTAACCCACCTATAAAATGCAAGTTTTTCTTTTCTCGTGATTTAGTGAGATTGCATAAAGTATAAAGAAAAAAATGCAAAAAAACAAAATGTTTTTGGGTTTGTTTTAGGTTTTTTGAGATTACACAATGCACATGACAAAGATCATACACACATAGAAAATGATAGAAAACCAAGAATATAAATTGGAAAGGTTGAAATAGTAACATAGTTTTTAGAAATGTAAAAACCATAATGAAACTTTATATCTTTGGATCTAACAAAAAAAATTGTATCGTGGGAAAACATAAAATCTTTCAAGTGAAACAAATAGTGATTCCCACTAAAAACAACACTCTAGATGTATTGAAATAGCTTTCTTAACCCAAAAATGCATAGAAATAATAGAACCCATAAAATGTATAAGATGACACAAGTTTAGGAGGTTGATTAACAACGAGAGTGGGTCTTTATATGGGCTCTATTACCATCTCATACAAAACAAGGTATTTCAATATAAGTTGAACACCTCAAGAAATCACTCATCCAAACAAATCAATATGAACTCTATTACCATGTTGTACAAAACAAAGTATTTCAACATAAGTTGAACACTTTGAGAAATCAATCATCCAAACAAATCAAAAATCATTAAGCTAGTGTATCATGTGATCAAAAATGTTAAAGACGGAAATATGCCATGACCCTCCAAACAAATCAAAACTCAATATACTAGTATATCATGTGATTAAAACCATTAAAGAGAAAAATGGTTGATGATGCAACCAACACAACCATTTGATGCAATTTATTAATATAAAAGAAAAGGGCAAATTATCCAAAAGCTTCTCAAAATAATTCATCAAAAAATAATCATTCATACTCTTTAAATAGAAAACATAAACCAAAATAAATCATGAAAAAATAACCATGCATACTCTTTATATAGAGAACATAGACCAATTAAATGTGAAGCCATATATCAAAGTAGTTGTTTATAAAAAGACAAATTAACTGTAAAATAATTTATTAATATTGTTACTAATATTAAAAAAAATATGAACCATATAATCACTATAACTCAAAAACAACATAACATATTGTAAATATTAAATTTTACCATTACAAATTCATATATATATATATATATATATATATATATATATATATATATATATATGAAATAATTTAATTATAAATAATCCATATATATAAATACCTTGACTAAGTGAGTTAAACTCACAAATATATAAATATATAGCATAAACATTATTGAAGATGTTAAGATATAATAACTATCTTTCACATCATGTTTTGGAAAAATAATTTCAACTTTATTGTGAACCTTCTTTGACGTTCCTTACCAATATTATCTTAAATGTGTTTTCATAGTTATGTTGTCAAAACAATTTTTTAGTTTAAGATAACAGTGTGATTGAAAGATTAAAATATAAATATGAGTTCATTAAAGGAGATACTTTGAGGAAAATGAAAAATGTGATTTATGATTTAATCATTTAAAAATATGTATTATCTCTGTATTACCATTTGTGAATTTTTTAAAAATAAATTATAGTAATGAAAAATTAAATAAATTAACTAATTACCTTAAATGATAGAACTTTACTCTGACAAAAAACTTTAATTTAAATGATGTTTAATAATACTATGATTACGAATGTAAAGTAAGTAATATGGAACGAAGCCACTCACATGCCATTGCTTGCCGGTTAAGGAAATGCACCTTTGCTTTGTAAAGGGCCAGAGCATCTAAAGCCTCATAAAATTAAAAATAATTAACTTTCTGGTTGAGTACTCCAATAACACAAATTTACAAAAGTAATAATAAAATTTACAAAAATTATAATGATTAATTTTGCAGCTGACTGCTCTAAGGTTGCAGAGAAAGGTATATTCCCTAATGTAAGTTTCTATTTATTCAGAAAATTTGACGCTTTTAGTAAGGTTGAATAGTCTTGAGGTGGTGAGGAAAACTAAGGTTTATAGTGATGTTCTTCGGGTTTAGTTGGAATGGTGGGAAGACTCTGCTTTAGTACGTAAGTTTGAACAGCTATGTTTTTTTTTTTTGGCTTTAGCTGGAATGGTGAGGAAAACTAAAGTTGAATAGTCATGTTATTTGGATTTAGTGGGAATGGTTTGGAAAACTGAAATTGAATAGTTATTATTTGGATTTAGTTGGAATGGTGAGGAAAATTGTGAATACTGTCCATGGATTTTTCTCAGAGAAGACTATTTTCTTTTTTGATACTTCGATAATGACAGAATTTGGTGTTTTGGAAATCACTGAAAAATGAGAGGTTTGCAGTGCCGTTGAAAAATGGGGATAAGATACCCCAAAATATCTTAAAACGTGGAAGGGACCGGTATTGAATCTTTTTCCACCTTTGCTGCATATCCACTTTGTCAAACACACCATTTTTTTTAGTCATATTGAAATTCATGTTCAACTCTTATCGGTTATATGTATGTTTTTCATTGCTGGGCAGCTACAGTTTTCTCCTTCTGGTTCTGGTTCAGCGATAATATTCTTGGTCACTGTGGAGAGATCTTCCGTGCTCACGTCCTGTAATAGCAATGGTAAGAAATATGTTTATATAGTAGCTTCCATCTATTTCAGACACAGTCCATGTTGAGAAGATATCAATGGAATTAATTAAGAGCGTACCAATTTGATAACATAGATAGATAACACTGCAAAAAAATCGAGTTATGAAGGATTCAATAACTGTCTCGATTTTATTTTGTAGTACTAGGATTATACTTTCTGCATGAACCTGAGACGGTTTGTTTTTGTCAATGAAGCTAGATTGCTAAATGCAAAATTTTAATGGAAATTATGTTTTGGTTTCAGGTTTAAAGTAATAGCCATGGAGTAATAGCGCAAATAGTAATAGTCTTATTGTTTTTTATTTGGTTTATTAAATATCATTTTATTTTATTTTTATCTATGTTGGAATTTTTGATTATTTTGAACCAGGAAAACAAAAATTCCTCTTCTAACACTGAGAAGTTAACAAATGAATGTGCACATAGAAATTGAGTAAAAACTATGTTTCATTAACAATGTTGGACTATTACAAAATAATAATTTTTTCCTCAAAACTGCAGTTCCGGATTACAAAACAAAACTTATATGTTCTCGGCATACACTGCCTTTTATTTTCACACACAGTCTTCTGCTGATTTCGCGCACACACAATGTTTTCTCTGCACATTGTCTAACACATAGCCTCACACACTATATTTTGCTCTCAGCATCTTACATTTTATAACTTTATTGTATATATATATGTATTTAGAGTACATATGTTAAAAACTTCTTAACCTAAGTTTTTAAAACATAAATAAAACTTATATCGCGGTGTTTTAAACAAATAAAACATTAAACCTAAGTTTTAACCCTATGAAACATTATGCGAAACTTTTCAATATCATGCAATGGGCTTTATCGCATCGATAAGCCCGCCCGAAGACTGGGCATCAAAACAATGCGAAAGAGCATCATTGGTCAACGGTGGATGCACTGGCAGAGGTGGGCCATCCTTTATCGTATGGTTTTAGAGGGCTAGTGACGTATGCACAAAACTGTGCGATACGATTGTGATTGGCCGACGGATTTGACGTGGCATGGTGGTGGGGTATGTCTATCGTGCAGGTTTAAAGATGGATGATGTAGGCCTCAAGGGGATGCGATAACACATTATTAGTTGAGGGGATAGCAATGTGGACTTAGTGGGGTCCACCAAGAGTTGCGTGGATTGTTTTGAGATCCAAATCAAATGGATGGAGTTAACATGGTTGGTGGGGCGTAATGGCAAGGAGGTGTTGGGTTTTATGGCGGGGTTGCGTGGTATTTAAACCACAGTTTTTAATTCAGGGGAGGGCTACGGCTCGTGAAGGAAAAATTACTTTTGCAGGGATTTAAACAAGGAATTGAATGCACGGTTGAGTGCTCAAATAAAACAAGGAAATTGGTGCTGCAGTGTCCCTTGAAATCAAATCAAAAATTGAATTGTTGTCCTCTTTGCCACAGATTGGCAGTTGGGGTTATCTCAAAAATTCCCCCTTAAACACAATTGCTATTTTCATACATTCCCGAACATTTTCTGAGAAAGTTAAAACTTTTCTACCCCAATGGTTTTGTTAAAATATCAACAAACTGCTCTTCTATTCTACAATGTTGTAAAACAATTTCTGCATTGTTCACTAACTCTCTGATGTAGTGATACTTTTCATCAATGTGTTTTGCTCTTTTATGAAACACTGAATTATTGGATAATGCTATAGCTGAGCTATTATCACAATAAATTGTTGGGTCTTTTACCTGTTCACGACACAAACTTCTTAACATTCTCCTCATCCATACTGCTTGACATGTTGTTGTTGTAGCTGCCACATACTCTGCCTCTGCTATTGATAAAGCCACAATTGATTGTTTCTTAGAAGCCCATAAAATGACTCCTAATCCCATATGAAAAACATATCCAGAGATGCTTTCCTTGTCATCTATACTTCCAGCCCAATCACTGTAAGTATATCCAAACAATTCAAATTTTTTTGAAGAGGTGTATAAATACCTGTTAGGTCCTTATATTATTAGTATAGTTGCTTATTGTTGTTAGTGTAACCCCCTTATTGTTATTGTTGTATCCCTGTAAACCCCATATTGTTATTATTGTGCCCTTACATTATTATTGCTAGGTCGGCTAGGATTACATTGTGGCCCCATGGACTCCTATATATAGAGAGGAGGTTTTTTCATTTGTATCATCCAATAATTGTTCATTTATGTAATGTATTTGAGGTTTCCCCCTCGAAGTGGGTATTTATAAGGCGTTGATCTCTCTCTTCTTCTATTTTTGGAGTTGGTTTCATAACATTTGGTATTAGAGCTTTGGATTCTAGGGTTCCACTGCTCCAAACAGGTCATTGTGGCATTTGCGTTATAACTTTTTTTCTCCAAAGGTTTAGAAGCTGAAATGTTTAGAGCGTAAAGCCGAAATCCAGAGAAACATCGTCACAAAACTTCAGAGCTTGGTTTGCAATGCCTGAATGTAATTTGTAGAAGTTAGGGCTTTTTTACGGGCTCCTAAAACATAACAGTCCTTCACTCGGAATTTTCACTATAACAATTTCTCCGAGTTGAAGCTGCTCAAGTCTTTTGTAGAAAGTGGCTTTGTGGAACCACATGTAAATATTTCAGATCTTAGTATGCAATATTTTGGGAGATATGATCTGTGGAAGTTAGGATTGTTTCAGGCTCCTGAATTTCATCTCAAAGAGGTGACCGTGGGAAAAACATCATAACTCTCTCTCTGAGCATCGGATTGGGATTATGTAAAAGGTGGACAAAAGTGCATGGACTGTAGTTTTCATTATATCAATATTAGGGTTGAAGGAGGAAACAGTGACACGTGGCAAGTCGTAAAAGTTCGCTCTACTGAACTAGTCCATAATTAGGTCATCGTAGGAGATTGGGCATAAATTTGTCTTCAAAAATCCAAATCAGGTCAGACCTATCAAATTTAAAAGAAGATTTAGAGGGCTACTTCAGGGCTGAATTTCAGATATTGAAAATATGAAATCATAGAGATAATTTAATTTCAATATCGAGCTCCACAAAATCAATAAAAAGGTGTGTGTTTTGTTTTCAAATTGCATAAGTCTTAAGTGATTCCAAAGGCCTATTGAGCATAGATATCAGTATTGAGTTCTAAAATGCCTCCTAAAAAGAATTCAACACCCATTAAGCCCTCAAAGTACTCTATTATGACTCATGAAGATGAAGAATTGCAACATGATCTATCAAATTACAAGATTAAGTGCACCAAAATTCGCTCTCGCAAAGAGCAACAAAAAATGAAATGGATGTTTTGAAGAAAAGCATGGAAAATAAGATGGATGGTTTGAAAAAAGACATATAAGCTACGATGGATGGTTTGAAGAATGGTATGGAAGGAAAAATGGAAGGTTTGAAGGAAGATATGGGTTGAAGGAAGGGTTTGTAAATCGGTAGAAATGATTCATTATGGTGAAAAGATAGTAGAGGAAATTCACGATGAGAACAAAATAAATGGTAATCATGATTTCATAAACTCGAATGTTGGCGGGAAGAACCACCATATTCCAAAAATGGATATGAGGAAGTTTGATGGAAAGGATCCTGTAACATGGATACTACGGATGGAGCGATATTTTGATCTCCATAACGTGAAAAACTCACAAAAGGTACACATTGCAACTTACATTAGGGACAAAATACATTTGTATGGTATCGATGGCTTTGCTCCGTAAAAAATTGTCACTTGGTCAATTTTTATGAAATGATAGCACATTATGAGGATAAAGAGCAACACCTTCTTTATCCAATTGATAAATCTCAAACAAAAGGGTTCAGTGGTGGAGCACATTGAGGACTTCCAAAAATTGAATATAAGGGTAAGTGATATTCCAGAGGAACACAGGATTGATGTCTTCATAGGGACTTTAAAGGATAACATCCAACATGAATTTCGTGTTTGGGAACCAGATTCATTAGAGAAGGCATTCAAGTTGGCAAGAAAAATTGAATGTAAAATTATGGCGATAAGGAAGCCTACCACCCACATCTATAAAGATGGAAGTGTTGCTACTCCTAGACTTCCAAAACCTATAAGGTTAAAACCACAACAATTGGAAGAAAAAAGAGAAAAAGGGCTTTGCTACAGTTGTGATAGCAAATACACTAAAGGTCATAAGTGTGCTGAGAAGAAATTGTTTTACATAGATTGTGAAGAGGAGGAAGAAAATGAACAAGAAACTTCAAAAGAAGAGGATATACACCAGGAAGAAACCATAGAAGAAGAAGAAATGAGTCCAACCATATCATGTAATGCATTGGAAGGAATTACCACTCCTCAAACTCTCAAGATAGAAGGACATATCAAGAAGAAAAAGGTAATAGTGTTGATTGATTCAGGTAGTACCCATAATTTTATTCATTGTAAGGTAACCAATGAATTGAATTTTTTTCGATACCCAGCACCAGAATGTCAAGTGATGGTTGCAAATGTAGGAACTATAAATTTTTCTGGAAAATGTCATAATATCAAGCTATCCATGGGGGAATATGTATTGAATATTCCAATGGGAGGTGTTGATGTTGTACTAGGAGTACAATGGTTACAATCTTTGGGGAAGGTAGCTTTTAATTTTCAAGAACTTTTCTTGAATTTTTTTTTGGAAGGAAAGCAAATCGAATTACAGGGTATCACAGAGAAGCCAAGAAAGATAATAAGCTCTAATGTCATGACAAAGCTTTTGAATAAATAACAACGAGGCATAATTGCACAGTTATGCTCACTAGAAGTTCCAACATCAAAATCATCTATTTCTCCAGATCTCCAAAAAGTCTTGGACAATCATTCCAAGGTGTTTGATACTCCCAAAGGACACCCACCTATTCGTGATTATGATCATGCTATTCATTTCATTCCAGGAAGTGTTCCTCCAAACATCTGACCTTACAAATATCCTTATGTCCAAAAGAGTGAAATTGAACGTATGATTGCAAAAATGTTAGAGACTGGTATAATTCAACCTAGTCAAAGTTCTTTCTCTGCTCCAGTAGTATTGGTGCACAAGAAGGATGGATCATGGCGCATGTTTCCATATTATAGGGAGCTCAATAAGCTCACTATTAAAGATGAATTTTCCATTCTTGTGATTGATGAATTATTGGATGAATTACATGGAGCAATTTATTTTATCAAGTTGGATCTTTTTTTAGGATATCATCAAATTAGAATGAAGACTGAAGATCTTTCGAAAACAACATTTCGAACTCATGAGGGTCATTATGAATTTTTTGTCATGCCTTTTGGCCTTACCAATGCACCTTTTACATTTCAATGGTTGATGAATTCCATTTTCAAACCCTTACTTAGAAAATTTGTGCTAGTATTTTTTGATGATATACTAATCTACAGTAGTTCTTGGAAGGATCATGTTCAACATGTTGAAAGGGTGCTCAAACTATTGGAGGTGAAACAATTATATGCAAAAACATCCAATTTTTTCTTTGGAGTACAAGAGGTGGAATATCTGGGTCATATTGTATCTCACGAGGGTGTTAAGGTAGACCCTAACAAAATTAAAACCATTAAGGAATGGAAAGTCCCCACAACCATAAAGCAGTTGCGTGGATTTCCCAAGTTAACAGGGTATTATCGCAAGTTTGTTAAGAATTATGGGAGAATAGGAGCACCTCTAACAACATTATTGAAGAAAGATGCATTTCCACGGACTCCTAAAGCAACTAAGGCCTTTGAACATCTTAAAGAGGCAATGTGCCTAGCACCAGTCTTAGCTATGCTAGACTTCACAAAAACCTTTATTGTGGAATGTGATGCCTCAAGAAATGGAAATAGTGCTACTTTAATCCAAGAAGGAAGGCCCATTGCTTTTGAAAGTTGTTCAATCAAAGGAAATTATTTACAAAAGACTATTTATGAGAAGGAAATGTTGGAAATACTACATGCACTAAAGAAATGGAGACCTTCTCTAATAGGAAGACACTTCAAGGTAAAAACTGATCATAATAGTCTTAAACACTTTTTGTAATAAAGACTATCTTCGGAAGAGCAGCACAAATGGGTCATAAAGATCTTGGGTTATGACTTTGAAATCATCTACAAAAAAGGGAAGCTAAATGTTGTTGCAGATGCACTCTCAAGAAAGGATGAAAAGGTGGAAGCATTGCTTTGTGCCATTTCTATTATCCAACTAGATTGGATAACCGATGCAAGGGATGAATGGAAGAAGGATGAAGAGGACACATTCAAAATTTGTAGCAAGATCCTAGTACATCGGATACATTTAGTTGGAAAAATGATTCCTTATGGTACAAAAGTCACTTATATATTTGCAAGAATTCCCAACTAAAAAAAAATATTCTTTTGGAATTGCACACTTCTCCTTTAGGAGGACACTCGAGATTTTTAAAAACTTACTACAGGGTGAAGAAAGAATTTTTTTGGGATGGCCCTAAATATGATATTCAAAAGTTTGTGGTGGAATGTTTGGTTTGCTAGAAAAATAAAGTTGAGACAATTAAGACCCCGGCTCTTCTACAACCTTTATCCATTCCAATTCAACGTTGGGAGGAGATTTCAATGGATTTTATCACAGATTTACCTAAGTCCGAAGGAAGGAGTGCCATCATGGTGATAGTTGATAGAATTACCAAGTAAGCACACTTTTGTCCGTTATCTCATCCATTTAAAGCAAGTACTGTTGCTATTGCATTTATGGAAACAATTCAAAAGCTACATGGAAACCCGAAGATTATTGTAAGTGACATAGATCCCATTTTTATAGGAAATTTTTGGATGAAATTATTTTCTTGTTTGCATACTCAACTAGCTCATAGCTCATCTTATCATCCTCAATCAGATGGTCAAACAGAGATAGTGAATAAATGTTTGGAAGGATATATTCGTTGTTTTGTATATGATAAGCAAGAAAAATGGGTCAAGTGGTTACCTCTCACTAAATGGTGGTATAACACTTCCTTCCATACTGCAGCAAAAATGACCCCATTTATAGAACTTTATGGATATCATCCACCATCTATCACATCTTCTTTAAGGGAAAATTCTAGGGTTCAAGCAGTGGAGGATCACATCGAGCAAAACAAGAATTTCTCCAACTCTTAAAGCATAACCTAAATTTGGCACAAAATCGAATGAAACAACATGTAGATCAACATCACAATGAGAGAATTTTTGATGTGGGAGACTGGTTATTTTTACAGATACAACCACACAAACAAATTTCCCTCAAGCAAGCTAAGAAGGATAATAAATTATTGCCAAAGTACTATGGTCCTTACAAGGTGTTGCAAAATATTGGTACTATGACATACAAATTGGAGCTTCCTGCTTCTTCACGAGTGCATCTAGTTTTCCATGTTTCATGGTTAAAAAAAGTTATAGGGGACAAAATTCCAGTTCAAACAATATTTCCAAAACTTTATGAGGAAGGAAAAACCATATTGGAACCTGAAGCAGTTATGGAAACAAGAACTCGACAGCTATGAAATCGATCAATTTCAGAGTATCTCATCAAATGGAAGAACTTACCCATTGAAGATTATACATGGGAGGATGAGAATTTTATACGGAAGTACCCAAAGCTACTCAAGCGTTGAGGACAACACCTTTTTGAAGGAGAGGAGCATGTTAGGTCCTTATATTACTAGTATAGTCCCTTATTGTTGTTAGTGTAACCCCCTTATTGTTATTGTTGTACCCTTGTAACCCCCATATTGTTATTATTGTGCCCTTACATTATTATTTTTAGGTCGGATACGATTACATTGTGGCCCCATGGACTCCTATATATAGAGAGGAGGTTTTGTCATTTGTATCATCCAAGAATTTTTCATTTATGTAATGTATTGGAGGTTGCCCCCTCAAAGTGGCTATTTCTAAGGCATTGATCTCTCTCTCTTATTCTATTTTTGGAGTTGATTTCGTAACAATACCATACCTCTTTGTTCCTTTCACATACCTTAGAATTATTTTTGCTGCTTGCCAATGTGCCTCCTTTGGCCTTTCCATAAATCTGGAAATTAAACTCACAGCATGCATAATATTTGGCCCAGTTGCAGTCAAATACACAAGGCTGCCAACTATGCTCTTATATAAACTTGGATCAAAATCCTTGTTGTTGTCTTCTTTGCTTAACTTCAATCCCATCACTGTAGGAGTAATTTATGCCTTACAATCCTGTATGTTAAATCTTCCCAAAACTTTTTTAACATACTTTGCTTGAGAAATAAAAAATTTATTTTCATTTTTCTCTACTTCTATTCCTAAGAAGTATCTCAACAATCCCATATCAGTCATCTCAAATTCTTCTTTCATGACTGTTTTAAAATTTTCAATGAGGTAAGCATCATTACATGTAAAGATCACATCATCAACATATAAAACAAAAATGAGCATCTTACCATCCTTTTCTTTGATGTATAATGTGGGTTCTCATTCACATCTTTCAAACCCATTTTCCAGTAGATAGGCATCTATCCTACTATACCATGCTCTTGGTGCTTGTTTCAGCCCATACCGATCTTTCTTCAATTTACATACTTTGTGCTCTTGGCCTTTTTTCTCATATCCCAGAGGTTTCTCAACATATACCTATTCCATCACTACTCCATTTAGGAATGTTGATTTCACATCCATTTAGTAAAATTTCCACTTGTGTTGTGCTAATATGGACAACATTGATCTTACTGTTTCCATTCTTGCAACTCGTACACAAGTTTTCTCATAGTCTCTAACTTGTTGCTACTTGCAGCCTTTGACAATAAGTCTAGCCTTGTGCATTTCAATCTTACCTTCAACATTCCTTTTGGTTTTATAAACCCATTTAACTCCAATCACTTCCTTGCCTTTTGGGAGATCAACTAATTCTCATGTTTTGTATTTCTCTATTGCATTAACTTCTTCATCCATAGCATCTATCCATTTTTTTTCTTTTACTGCTTCTTCAAAATGAATGGGATCTTATACATTACAATATAATGCAAATAAAGAGTTCATACTTTCTTCTTGCTCGTATATTTCATTCAGACTTCTGAATCTGGTTCCTCTTTCACTTGTTGATATTGTGCTTGTAGAAGCACTCAAATCTGCTCCTTGTGATGTGCTTAGAGAAGCATTGTCATCACTTTTCAAGGGTGTTCTCATACCTGCTTGTGGTGTCCCTTGATATCCTTGTGTTGGTGGAGGTGGTGATACTAATGAGGGATTTCTTTTAGCCATTTCTTCCTCATCTTCATCATGAGAAAAACAACTTTTTTACATCCACTGTTTTCTCAATGTTTCCATCCCAAGCTTCTTCCTCAATAAACTGCACATCTTTTCTTATCATAAATTTCTTGGTACATGGCTTATAAAATCTGTATACCTTGGATTCTTCACTGTATCCAAAAAATATGCACTTCTCCCCCTTACTGTCCTACTTCTTCCTTAGCTGATCTGGAATGTGTGCATAAGCCACACAACCAAAAACTCTCATGTGGGTGACAAACTGTTTTATGCCACTCCATGCTTCTTTCAGAAATCTATTCATTACACTCTTTATTAGGCATCTATTCAAAACATATGTTGCACAATGTACAGGTTCAACCCAATATTCATTTGACAAATTTTTTTCCTTAAACATGCTTCTTACCATATCCATGATGGTTCTATTTTTCCTTTCAAAAACTCCATTTTGTTGTGGTGTATATCTTGATGTAAATTTCTTATGAATTCTATTTTCTCTGCAAAAATGCAGAAATTATTTGGAGATATATTCTCCTCCTCTATCTGTCCTAAGGACTTTAATATATTGCCCACTTTGATTCTCTATAAGAGCTTTAAAGTGGCAGAACTTCTCAAACACTTCACTTTTCAACTTCAAGAAATAAACCCATGTTTTTCTTGTGTAATCATAAATAAAGGTCAGCATATAGTGGCTGCCTACTAATGATGGTGTTTGCATTGGTCCACACAAATCAGAAATGACTATTTCTAAGGGTGTCTTTCCCTTATTATCTTTCCTGATGGAACGCTTTCTATGTGTTGTTTTCCTAAAATACAACCTTCACATAGGTTGTCTAGCTTCTCAATTAATGGTAATCTCTTTACCATTCCTTTTATGTGTAACAAATTCAGACCTCCAAAGTTGAGATGTCCAAATCTCAAATGCCATAACCAGTTTTCATCTTTTGCTTCTCTTTGGAATGTCTCTTGTGTCACTGCTGCCATTGCAGCTCCTTTCTTCAAGTCTGCTCTCATCTTGAGAGGAAACATTCCATTTATTTTCATCCTCACTTTTGAAATCTTCTATTTTCTTGGTGGTATGTCCATGATGGGACATACATCATCCTCAAAGAATACATTGTAGCCTTTCTGAATGAGCTGTCCAATGTTCAAAATGTTACACTTCATACCAGATACATAGTATACATCTAATATGGACCTCCTTTATCCTTTCTTGGTCAAAACATTTACTGTGTCTTTTCCCATGATAGAGACTTTACTGTCTATCCCCAATGTTACTTGAGACTTCACATTTTCATCAATGATGGAAAACATAGAAATGTTTCCAGTCATATGGTTGCTACATCCTGAATCTAGAAACCATATATTTTCATTTTTCTCTTCAACCATATTACATGCTAAAAACAAATTTTCCTGGCTGAGATTCTCTTTAGTAAAGTTAGCACTGGGTCTATTACCCATGTCACTCTGTTTATTCCTATATTCATTGGCATAGTGCCCATACCTCTTACAATAATAACATTAGACTTGGGATTTATCATACCTTTGTCCATGTGCTTGATTTTTTCAACCTTGTTGGTTGTTGCCTTGGCTTTGACTCTGACTTTGATTGATGCCCCTTCCACTTGTATTTGCAGGGTTGTTTCTTCCTATGTTTTGGCTTCTGCCTCTTCCTTTTCCTCTGTATTTTTTTTTCCTTGACCTCTTCCTCTTCCAAAGGAAATTCGGGTCTTGAAGGCATGTTCCAAAGATGAGTTTGATGTTCTACTCAATCTTTGTTCATGTGTCATCAATGATGCATGAAGCTTATCAACAGTAAACATTGAGAGATCATTTTTCTCTTCAATGGTTGTTACTATCACATCAAATCTTGAGGGTAAGCATCTCAATACTTTCTCCACTATTCTTATTTCTTCTATGGTCTCTCCCTGAGATCTCATTTGGGTAACCAACCCAATCAATAGTATGAAGAATGAGTCTATTGTATCAGACTCTTTCATGCAAATGACTTCAAAATCTCTTCTCATTAATTGAAGCTTTGTTGTCTTTACCTTCTTCATTCCTTGGTAGGCTATCTGGAGGGTATCCCATGCATCCTTAGACTTCTTTGCTACTGCAATTCTTGGAAATATGCTTTCATGCATTGCTTGATAGAGATAGAAGAGGGCTTTTGAGTCCTTCTTTCTATTACTCTTCAGCAAATATTTCTTTGCATTAAATTCTTATTCATCTGCTGGTTCTTCTAAACCATCTTCAACTAGCTCTCATAAGTCTTGAGAGGCAAACATGGCTCTCATTTTGATTTCCCAATAGTCATAGTTCTTCCCATTGAACTTTGAGAGTTTAGTATTTCCCATACTCGTGCTTATGCTAGCTCCTGCCATAGCTAGCCTTATTGAACTATGCTAAAACTTGACTGTGTTTCTTAAACAAATCTTTCTCACACTTAGAGAGTTAACTTCTGTCTCTAAAGACTTCCCTTTTATAGTTCTCTGGACTATATTCTTAAAACAAACAAAAAACTCTGTTTTGATAAATACCTGACTTTGCTCAACATTCACTCTTGTGGAGAAAACTTCAACAAGCTTCTTCTTCCTTCATCTTCTTCAACACTTGCTGAGAGCCTGAACTAGCTTTGATACCATGTTGGAATTTCTGATTATTCCTAAACAATCAGAGAGGAAAACAAAAATTCCTCTTCTAACACAGAGAAGATAACAAAACAATGTGCAAAGAGATGGAGTAAAAACTCCGTTTCATTAACAATGCTGGACTATTACAAAATAATAATTTTTCCCTCAGAACTGCAGTTCTAGTTTACAAAACAAAACTTATCTGTTCTCGGCATACACTTCCTTTTCTTTTTCACACACAGTCTTTTTTTGATTTCACACACACACAGTGTTTTCTCTGCACACTGTCTAACACACAGTCTCACACATTATATTTTGCTCTCGACATCTTACATTTTATAACTCCATTGTGTAATATAAAACTTCTTAACCTAAGTTTTTAAAACATAAATAAAACTTATTTCGCGGTGTTCTAAACAAATAAAACATTAAACCTAAGATTTAACCCTATGAAACATTATGCAAAACATTTCAATATCGTCTTATGGGCTTTATCACATCGATAAGCCCGCCCGATGACTGGGCATCAAAAAACTGTATAAGAGCATCATTGGTCGATGGTGGATGTGCTTGCGGAGGGTGGGCCATCCTTTATCTCATGTTTTTGGAGGGCTGGTGACTTATGCACGGAATTGTGCGATACGATTGTTATTGGTCGACGGATTTGACGTGGCATGGTGGTGGGGTATATCTATCATGCAGGTTTGAAGATGGATGACGTAGGCCTCAAGGGGCTGCGATAACACGTGATTGGTTGAGGGGATAGCAATGTGGACTTGGCAGGGTCCACCAGGAGTTGCATGGACTATTTTGAAATTCAAATCAAATGGCGGGAGTTAACATGGTTGGTGGGGCATAATGGCGGGTAGGTGTTGGGTTTTATGGCGGGGTTGCGTGGTGTTTAAACCACGGTTTTTAATTCAGGGGAGTGCTACGGCCTGTGGAGGAAAATTTTCTTTTGTAGGGATTTAAACAAGGAATTGAATGCACGGTTGAGTGTACAAATAAAACAAGGAAATTGGTGATGTAGTGTCCTTTGAAATCAAATCAAAAATTGAATTGTTGTCATTTTTGCCAGATATTGGCAGTTGGGGTTATATCCAAGAATCTAATATTGAATATCATATTATTTTATTTCTATATAATATTGAATATCATTTTATTCTCATCTAATAAATAAGAGATATAGAAATATAGTATACCCATCCTTAACTTAGTGCATAATATTTTCCAAAATAAAATAACAAAAAAATTCTATGATAATATGTAAATGAACTATTTATTATATCTAAATGAACTAATTTTCCCTTACTAAGAGACTAACATGTCATCTTTTCCAAGCTACTGAAATGTCAGGGATGCAACTCAACTACTTTTTTAAATATGAAAAAATAATTAATATTAATAATATAAAAATAATAATAATAAATATTTGAATTTAGACTTTTGTAGCCTATAGTTTTTTTCCAAAAAAAAATTAGGTTATAATTATATGAGACAAAACTTTATAAATTAGTTGTTTAGAACCAACCAATATAGTTCATCTTAGTAAATAAATTAATAATCGTTGAGAAAATCACATCTCAAAAAAAATTTGTTTAACTGGTTTATAAAGAGATGGAATCCTTTTAAGAAATAGAAAAAAAATCAGTTAAGTACATCCAAAAAGATCTCAGGGAAATTCTCATGTCTCATAACAAAGATTATTATACAATAATAAAATAACCTTTAGATGTGGAAGTGAAATTTTAATATTTGGGCATCGTCTCTCCGCACATCATAAGTAAAAAAATTGATAAATTGTGAGTACTCATATTCTTCAAACTCGATCCTCGTCCAAAAGTTCATGATTAAAATTTCATGAGGAATGAATCTCTTTACTTGCATATGGCTACCAGCAAATAAGGAAGCCAAAACCCTCATTTGTCTCTTCCATGGTTGGCAACACATAGCCTTGCAATCACATCTTAACACAACCTTAGACACAAATCCATAGATTCATGAGTTTGTAAATTCATTAAGGTTTATGATTTCTATTCTATAATTTATTTCCTTTCCATGCTTGCAGGCTATGGCATGGAGAGCAGCATTTTCATGGAAAGTACTTCAACTGTTTTCCCTGGAATATAAGTGAATATGGCCATGATGCCCATTAATGAACAATATTTGTTAGAGTGTCATTACCAAAATTTTCGTATTGATTTTACTCTAAAATTAATAACCCAATTGGACTTATTATCAGACACGGGAATGAGGCTAGCAAAGGATGGGTATGCAGTATTTGGTATAGATTATGAAGCACATGGAAAATCGGATGGAACCCGTTGTTACATACAAAGCTTCGATGCCCTTGTAACAGATTGTACAACTTTTTTTAGGAGTGTCGCTGGTATATATAGCTGGGAATTTTTACGCATGCAATATATATAAATGTTATGGTGATTTGTGTTCATGAATATGGTATGAAAATATTTTTCAGAGGGCGTTGGGTATAGGGAGAAAGCAAGGTTCCTTTATGGAGAATCAATGGGAGGAGCCGTGGCACTTCTCATCCATCAAAAACAACCAAACTATTGGAATGGAGTTTTTCTTGTTGCCCCTATGTGTAAGGTATCATTGGTCAGAAAAATAAAAGAGATATTGTTTTCACAACACAAGATCATACTTCGAATTTTGTATTGATTATAATAGTTATACATATATATTACATAAATCTATGATTTTACACTTTTAGATTAGGATTACAATTCATACGTAGTAAGATTAGGATTACAATTCATATATAGTAAAAAATAATTTTTAGATTAATTTTTGGGAATTATTAATAACAATTCATGGTAACACGTGGATTTCCAATATCTTTCCAATATTGTCTCTCAATATTTACATAAAAAAACATTAAAAACACATATTACAATAACAAAAATAATGTATCTCAAAATCAAAACAACAAGAAAAGGATAAATCATTTATATAATATTTCACATTACATGACTAAATCTTTATATCAGAGCTCACTTTGTTCTAGTTCATAATTATTACAGATAGCGGAAGAATTAAAGCCTCACCCTTTAGTTACTAGCATATTGAAGAAGTTAACTGCGATAATTCCAACATGGAATCTTGTGCCCATTCCAGACATTGTGGATAAAGGCTTTAAAGACCCAAAAAGCGACAGAAGGTTATAAACCCTACTGTTGCCATTACTTGATTCATTCTTACCAATTTATACCCAATTTGTAAAAATAAGTTATTAATTCTCATGGATTGCTGCTTACCCCAATGTCTGCAACTACCCAAAATGTACCCAATTTGTAGAAATAAGTTATTAATTCTCATGGATGGCTGCTTACTCCAATATCTGCAACTACACACAGATTCTGGAAAATGCCTATTTTTATCAAGGTTGACCCCGTCTATTGACGGCTTACGAGATCCTCATAACAATTTTGGACATAGAGAAATGGCTGGAAGAGGTACGGAGTTCTAACATTGAATTCAATCGATATGTATATGGTTATCATGGCCATAATGAATTATATGATGCAGGTGAGCTTGCCTTTTCTGGTTGTTCATGGAAAAGATGATAAAGTAACAGACCCATCTGTGGGCCAACTGCTTTATGCTTCTACCAGAAGAATAATAAATTAATAAAGTCTTTAAAAAACTAATAATTAAAAAGTAATATGTGAAATATAAATAGTGATCCATCTCAATTTATCTTTTTCAACATTAAATATTATAATCACCTATTAGGTCTCTCAACTTTTCATACGAGGTGGAAATTATTTGAGATATTACGTAAGATTCCAAAGAGAAAAATGATCTCAACTTTTCATACAAGGAAGCGGAAATTATTTTAGATATTATGTAAGATTTTAAAAAGAAAAATGATCAACACAACTGATACATTTAAGTGTTTTAATAAAACATTTTCAACAAAACACCAAACACATAAGGGATCTAGAAAGAAAAATGCAACCATTTATTTAAGTAATCACTGCAAACAATACATGCGAGATTGATAACATAGAAAACCTTGGCAATGGCATGCAAGGTTATCCAAAAAATGAGAAATCAAGACACTAAAGCACAATCGTGGACCCAGTATGGATCCACCAGAAAAATGACACCCACGGGGTTTTCGTCCCTGAGATTGAAGTGTAGCATCATTGGTAGGTAGCTTACCTTTGTACTTTCCTGAGCCTCTCTTGAGTTTTCTCACAAACTTAAATTCCTCTTCATCTGATTCACAGCATGAATTTCCATTTTCTTTCTTTGCCTCCTTATCTACTTTTAAGGTTGACTCCTTTGTTGTAGTATTTACATTAGAAATTCTCATCTCATAAGTAGTAAGAGTGCCTAGTAGTTGTTCCAAAGTGAGATTCTTCACTCTGTCATCTCCTCAATGGCTAAGACCTTGCTATTAAATCTCTCAGGGAGAGATCTCGAGACCTTTGAACTATTACAGGCTCTTATATTTTTCATCAAGTCCTCTTATAGTGTTTACAACCTCATCAAATATAGAAAATATTTATCAATATTTTCATCAACATTCATCTTCAAAGACTCAAATTGCATTATAAAACCTTGAAGTTTGGCTTGATTTACCTTTTTTTCACCTCTGTAGCAGTTTCTCATATTATCCCAAACAAATTTTGCAGTAGAATAATCCATGACCTTGACTAGTTTTGATTCAAGTATGCCAACAAGCAAGGAATTCATAGCTTTAGCATTACATGTAAAATTCCATCCTCTGATATCTATTAATTAAATCTTGAGGCTTTTGATATTATTATTCCACTCCATCGTGTACATCATCTCCAAGTGATTGAATATAGATTTTCATTATGACTTTCCAAAACACATAATTTGTACCATTGAACATCGGTTCCCTATTGGTGTATCCTCCTTCCTCATTTTCCATGGTCCTTGATTTTTCTTCCAACTATTAAACTTGTCTAAAATACCTTGGCTTTCTCTTATACCAATTGTTAGAAACTAAGACAATACTAAGAGGTGGGGTGTGAATCGGTATTGTAGGAATTTTAAAATTTTCTTTCATTGATGAAGATTACTAAGACACCAATAAATACTTCAACAACAATTCATATCAGCATCACAAGAATCAATCATTAAAATCACATATTATCACACATACTCTTCAAACTTTTCTTCAATTTACTTCACAAAGGCAAGCTTCTACTTGTTGTTACAAAGTTCTCTAGCTACAACCAAATGGAAGCTACTAATCCTTCATTTATTAGCTACAACTGAAAGGAGCTACAACCCCTATTTTATCATCTACCACTAAAAGGATCTTCAATCCTTAATTGTTTAGCAACCACTATTGGAAGGAGCTACAATTCTTGATCTGCAAGTTGCTACTTGCTTAACCTCCTTAATTAATTTTTCATACAATTTTTAAACTCAAATCATGAAGGTCAATTCCTTTCATAAAAAAAAATAAATCTCACCCCAATCACTCACCAAAAGCACCATAAAATCACCTTCAGCAATCTCTTATCACTGAATAATCCACTAGCATCCAACTTTTAATAACCACAACTAAAACACCAACTCAGCTAACAACATACTCTTGCAAATTCGATTATGCTTATCTAAAAATTAGGAATGATATTCTTTAATTCTCGAACTTGCACTTAATTTTCACTTATCATAGGTTTTGATCTCATTAAATTCTTGTTTTTCTATTTCTAGAATGTCCTCTTGATGTGCAAAATAAGTATCAATCTTTGATATATTGTCTCTATGAGAAAATCTGAGTTCAACTGCTCAATTATGCAATTCTAGAAATTTAGAAGTTTTAGTATTGTTTATTGTAAATTTGGATGACTCCAAATTTAGCGAATTTGATAAACCTGCCTCCATAATATCCATTCCTCCATCTGAGCTTCCAACTCATTCATGCCAATTTTAATGTACTTTTTTCCTGGCGGAGTTCAACAATATGGCGCATAACGCCAAATTTACCAAGTTGTTGACTTTTCCTCACACTGTCCCTCTTGAGATTTTATTGGTCCATGACATCCACGCATGCGCTTATGTGGTTTTCAGTTGTGCATTGACTGTGTTGTGGGGCCTCTAATTTTTACTGTAAATCAATTTCAATCGAGGAGGTTTATTTTGGACTTCAATATACCATTCGAAATATCTTTCCGAGCTCTATCCATATTAGTAGTTTCCAAGGGATAGTGAGATGATCTTCTAAACTGGAATTGGCCCCAAAGTTACTACACCTTGAGCATTCTTCTTGTAACCACTTCTTCATTTGCAATGGTAATATTTTCCTTTGCTATTAATGACAATATTATTTCTAACATGTGAGCGAACTAACATCCTTCCTTACAGGCCAAGGATACCCTCTAGAGGTCATGTGTGGTCCTTCAAGGAATTTGTCATTGCTCTAGATGCCTCAAAGGTTTCTTTAGGACCTAAGGTATGACCTTATTCTTATATAATTCCCAAATCCATAAGACACATACATACTACTCAAAACCACCTAGTGGTATTGACATCCCTAACCATGAGCTAAAATATTGTCAGGACACCATTTGTGGTTATTCGAAGCATATTTCTTGGCCTCAGATGGATAGAATATTCCTTTAATTCCTAAGGTTCATGTTTCCTCCCTTAACCATGTTAAGGGCCCTAAGACCCATACCTAATGCTAAAAAATGATAATGGTATTTATATACCTAGAGATAAAGGATTCCCTCCAAAGGACATATGTGGTTGTTCAAGGTGTCATTATTGGCTCGAGAATCCTAGAAGCTTGCTTTGGGGCGTAACTCTTACAATTGTTTCCTTGACCATATATAGGGTCCACAACCTTGTACTTAATGTTCAAAATTTCATGCTATTGACTATCCCTATTTAGATGCCAAGGATATGCTAGAATAGTTCTTTATGGTGGTTAAAGATATCATTATTTTCCTTAGATACCTAGAAGCTTACTTATACCTAATTCCTAACTTTCATCTCTTGATCCTATTGGAGAACCTAAGGTACATGTTGAGTGCTCAAAATATTCTAATGATGCTTCTATCCCCACTTGAAAGGAAAAGATCTGCCCAATAGGTCATCTATGGTGGTTTGAGGTGTCATTCATGGCCTTTGAGCCCTAGAAGCCACCTAAACACTTAAGAGATTAGATGTGGTAGTCTGAGTTGTTTTGTTTGGCTTTGTATGCTTAGAATATTTATACTTCCACTAAGGCTTTTCTTCCGCCCTGTGACTATGTTAAGGATTTAAGATCCATGGTTAATTTTGAAAACCTTGTGAGGGAATTAACATGATTTGGAGGTCAATGATAACCTCTAGATATCATGAATGGTGCTTCGAGTCATTATTCATCGCTCTAGATGCCTCAAAGCTTTCTTTAGAATATAATGCATGGCCTTGTTCCTTATAACATTTTCAAGGCATTAGGACACATACCTATGTGCTAAAAAAAACCTAGTAGAATTGACATCCCTAATCTTAGGTCAAAAACCTCTCTAAGCAAAAAATTCAATTCTTAAATCTACAAAAGTGTACATACTCCACCTCGTTCGAATACAAACTTTTAACCTCCAATAAAAATTACTTTAATGTAGTCACTAATGAAGTCATTATGAATGAAATATTGTTACAATTAAAAACCATGTCTCAATCCACTAGAATCCCAAATATTTATCCAAATCAACTAACAACACATACTTTCCTTACCATGAAATTTTGATTTGATCAATCCAAGAGGCAATATCCACCACCATAACAGAGGGCACGAAGAAGAGAAATGTGAACCTTACACCAACCCCATGTAATCACATAGCATCATAATATATCTCGTGAGGATGTTTGAGCAGGTGCAATCGATGTAATGTGATGTGATGTATTAGTTGGCTTTTCTTTATATAAAGATGGGGTTGCCTCGTTGAGGTCAAGCAATGAGTGGAGTTGACATTGTTCAACTTTGCGTTGGTATTTGATTGTTTTCGGTTTTGAGCAGTTGTCCACAGTCATATGGGTGGGTGTGCAAATGTTAAAAGAAGTTATAAAATATTATTATATGAACTCTACATTAAATTCTTTCATTTCCATTTCCAAATGTGCAGCAACATAACTAGTGGTTGATGTTTGTTGTGTGTTAAATGGGTGTAAAAATGTGAAATAAGTTATCAAATATTATTAAATGAAAATCTGCAGCAGTAGTGGTTTATGTTTGTTGTGCATCAAGAATGATTAGATCATTGGAGCACTCATTTATTGGTTGATAAAATTCAGATTTAATGTGCACGTAAACTTCAACATCAATGCAATCAATTATCTTATTTTTATACTTGTTTTAGAATTTATATCCCTTGTTATTCTGAGAATACCGAAGAAAAATACCATCATCAACTATGGCATCAAACTTACCAAGCTTGTCATCATTCCTTTTGATATAACATGTGCTTCTGAACACTCAGAAATGATTGACTGTAGTAGGTCTACCATACCAAAGCTCGTATGGAGTTTTATCACTATTTGGTCTGAAGTGTTCTTTGTTTAGAATCACCACTTCTCTATGAATAGCTTCAACCCAAAATATCTGTTGAATATTTCTTTCACCCATCATGGTTCTAGCTAACTACTAAACTTATATATTGACCATCTATACTGCACTATTCTGGCATGGATTATCTGCTATGGTATACTGCCTTTTCACGCCATCTTTCTTGCAAAAATCATCAAATTATTTTGAAGTAAACTCACCTCCATTATTAGCCCTTATGCATTTGATTTTACATTTTGCCTCCTTTTCAACAATGGCATTAAAGTCTTTAAACTTCTCAAAGGCCTATGATTTTCTCTCAGAAATGCTACCCATGTCATCCTATTGAAATCACCAATGATAAGCATGAAATACAATTAACCTATCAGTGTTTGAGTTCTTGAAGGACCACCTAAGCCCATATGAACTAATTGCAATGGTATGGTTGATGAGTTATTCTTGGACTTGAATGGTACACGAACTTGCTTACCCAACTGACAAGACTTTCAAATAGTATTTTATTGCTTTGAAATCTTTGGAATATCTCTAACAATGTTCTTCTTTCCCAACTTGAAAATCTGATAAAAATTCAAATGTCCAAGTCTTTTATGCCACAACTAACTCTCATCAATATTTTACAAACATCATCTCTATGTCTTCTCTTTTAGGACAGAGACATTACTATCTATTATTACAACTTCAAATACTATTTCTCCAGTGCCTGTAGACTTGATTTGATCATTTTTAGTTTTTAACAATACATCATAGCCCTAGTCACACATCTAAGACACACTAAGTAAATTATGATTTAGCCCATCTACAAAAAACACATTATTAGCTTTACCTCTTCCATTTGGTAGACTAGTGAATCCTTTACCAAAAATATTACTTGTGCATTATTTCCAAAGGTCATGTTACCTTTCTCAACTGGCTTCCATGAATATTGATTCAATTTTTTTGGTCCTGGATTGTTTTTTCTCACTAAGTTATTAATTCAATTTTTCTTGAATATTCTTACCTTCTTCAATTTTCAAGAGTATAGGTTAAATAACTTTAGCTTTGTCCTTAATCAAAAATTCATTCTGAGTTTTATTTTTCTTTCTCTGCCTCTAAATCTCTTTAAGAGCACTAACTAGCTGTCCTTCTAAGTAAAATTTAGCCTCTTCTCCATTAGAATCAATAGCTTCTACTTTCATATTATCTATGGCCATAAGCATAAATTCTTTTTGACTTTCATCATCTATGTCCTCCTTGGAAGATTGGTTGCCTTCACTTACAGAGGAATTGGCATGTTGGGTGTAGAATATTTTCCTCTTAGCCTTCTTTCTATCCTTTTGCACTTTCCTAGACTTATCTCCAGTATCATATTCTTTATTCTTCTTTTCAAGACACTTGGAAGCATAGTCACCAACTTTACCACAATTAAAGCACTTAAAAGGTAGCTTACCTTTGTACTTTCCTGAGCCTCTCTTGTGTTTCCTCACAAACTTAACTTCCTCTTCATCTGATTCATGACGTGAATTGTCATGTGCTTCCTTTGGATTCATATCTTCTTTGAAGGTTGCCACCTTTGTTGTAGGATTTCCATTAGAAATTCTCATCTCATAAGTAGTAAGAGTGCCTAGTAGTTGGTCTAAAGTGAGAGTCTTAGATTATGTCATCTCCTTAAAGGCTAAGATCTTGGGATTAAATCTCTCAAGGAGAGATCTCAGCACCTTCTGAACTATTACAGGGTCTTATATTTTTCATCAAGTCCTCTTATAGTATTTCAAACCTCATCAACTATAGAAGGATCTAAATTCCATCTCATGATCTCTAGTAATTAAGGCTTGAGGCTTATGATATTCTTCTTCCACTACATCTCGTACATCAGCTTCAAGTGATTGAATATAGGTTTTCGTTTTGACTTTCTAAAACACATAATTTGTTCCATTGAACATAGGTTCCCTATTGGTGTATCATCCTTCCTTAATTTCCATGGTACTTTATCTTTATTCTAGCTATTAAATTGATCTGAATTAACCTGGTTTTCTCTAATATCAATTGTTAGAAACTAGGACAATACTAAGACGGGGGGGGTTTAATTAGTATTGTAGGAATTTTAAAATTTCCTTTCATTTATGAAGATTACTAAAACATGAATAAATACTTTAAAAAAATTCATATCAGCATCACAAGAATCAATCATTAGAAGCACAAATTATCACACATATATTCTTGAAATTTTTCTTCAATTTACTTCGTAAAAGCAAGCTTCTACTTGTTGTTACAAAGTTCTCTAGCTACAACCAGAATAAAGCTACTACTCCCTAATTTATTAGTTGAGACCTCTAGTTTATCAACTACCACTAAAAGGATCTCCAATATTTAATTTTTTAGTATCCACTACTTGAAGGAGCTACAATCCTTGATCTACAAGTTGTTACTTGCTTCACCTCCTTGATTCGTCTTTCATACAATTTTCAAACTCAAATCATGAAGGCCAATTACTTTCATAAAATAAATTTCTCACCTCATTCACTCACCACAAGCACCATACAATCACCTTCAACAATCTCTTATCACTGACCAATCCACTAGCATCCACCTATGAATAACCAAAACCAACACACCAACTCAGCCAACAACATACTCTTACAAAATTGATTATGCTTATGTAGAAATTAGGACTAATATTTTTTAATTCTTGAACTCGCACTTAATTTTTACCTTTCATAGGTTCATTAACTTCTTTTTTTTCTATTTCTAGAATGTACTCTTGATGTACACAATAAGTATTCAATATCTGATATCATGTCTCTGTGAAAAAATCTGAGTTCAACGACTCAATTTTTCAATTCTGGAAATTTACAAGTTTTAGTATTGTTTCTTCTAAATTCGAATGACTCCAAATTTAGTGAATTTTCTAAACCCACCTCCATATTGTCCATTCCACCACTTGAGCTTCCAACTCATTCATGTGAATTTTAATGTAATGTTGGCTTGGTGGAGTTAAACAAATATGGCGCATAACGCCAAATCTACCAACATGTCCACCTATCCTGGAATTGTCCCTCCTAAGCTTTCACTAGTCCATGGCATCCATGCATGAGCCTATGTGGTTTCCATCTCTGCGTTGACTTTGTTGTGGGGCCTCTAAATTTTACTTTCAATAACTTTCAATCTAGGAGGTGTTTTTTAGACTTCAATATACCTTTCAAAAGCTCTTTTCGAGCTTTATCCATTTGAGCAGGTTCTAAGGGTTGTTGAGATGATCTTCTAAGCTATAATTGGCTCCAAATTTACTACACCTTGAGAATTCTTCTTGCAACCACTTGTACCTTTGTAAGTTCTTTTCCTTTGCCATTAATGACAACATTATTTCTAACATGTGAGGGAACTAATATCCTTCCTTAGAGGCCAATGATACCCTCTAGAGGTCATGTGTGGTGCTTCAAGGAATTTTTTATTTCTCTAGATGCCTCAAATATCTCTTTATGAGCTAAGGTATGGCCTTGTTCTTATATCATTACCAAATCCATAGTACACATGCATGCTACTCAAAATCACCTATTGGTATTGAAATCCACAATCATGAGCTAGAATATTGTGACGGCACCATGTGTGGTGGTTTGAGGCATCTTTCTTGGCCTTGGATGGATAGAAGCTTCCTCTAATTCCTAAGGTTCATGTTTCCTCCCTTAACCATGTTCAGGGCCCTAAGAACCATACATGATACTAAAAAATGTTAATGGTATCTATATACCTAGTTAGAAATAAAGGATTCCCTCTAGAGGACATTTTTGGTTGTTCAAGGTGTCATTATTGGCTCCAAAGGCCTGGAAGCTTCCTTTAAGGCGTAACTCTTGCAATTTTTTCCTTGACCATATATAGGGTCCACAACCTCATACTTAATGTTCAAAATTTCATACTATTGACTATCCCTATTTAGACACCAATCATATGCTATAATAGTCCTTTACAGTGGTTAAAGATATCACTATTGTCCTTAAATACCCATAAGCTTACTTAGGACCAAAGTCCTAAGTTTCCTCTCTCGATCTAATTAGAGTACCTAGGGTACATGTTGAGTGCTCAAAATCTATAAAATATGCTTGTATCCCCACTTGAAAGGAAAATATCCAATCGATAGGTCATTTATGGTGGTTTGAGGTGTTACTTATGGCCTTTGAGCCCTAGAAGCCACCTAAAACGTTAAGAGATTTGATGTGCTAGTGTGAGATGTTTTGTTTGGCCTAGTATGCTTAGAAGCTTTATACTTCCACTAAGGCTTTGCTTCCACCTTGTGACTATGTTAAGTATTTAAGAGTCATAGCTAATTATGAAAACTTTTTGAGGGAATTAACATCATTTGGAGGTCAATGATACCCTCTAGATATCATGAATGGTGCTTTGAGGCATTATTCATTGCTCTAGATGCCTCACATATTTATTTAGAATCTAAGCCATGGCCTTTTTCCTTAGAACATTTTCAAGGCATTAGGACACATACCTATGTGCTCAAAACCACTAGTGGCATCGACACCCCCAATCTTAGGTCAAGGACCCCTCTGAGCAAAAATTTCAGTTCTTAAGTCTACAAAAGTGTACATACTCCACCTTGTGCGAATAAAAACTTTTAACCTCCAATGAGGAAACACATATTATTAATTTTTAGGCTCATTGTTGTATAATATGGATGTTTTAATTGTTTTTGTTTTAAATATTATGTTGGGTTGATTGATGTCACATGACATATTAACCTTAAGCATTGGCATTATACATCTTCCTCATACTAGGTTGTAGAATTCACCTTACTTCTTTGGGAGCAAAAATTTATATGAAATGGATCTCGCTATTTCTAACATTGATAAGCCTCCCAAGCCTAAATGAAGAGAAGGGATATAAACTCACTATACAAAAGTGTAAACCTTCAAATAATAGTTTGGGGTTAGCCATTTAAAATTGTGATGACCCTCCTTTTAATATAAACATTATTCTCATTATAATGAATAATTGATACTTCTCATTTTACAAAATTCTTAAAGCTAATGTGTAATATAACTAATTTTTAGTTGTTAAAAAAATCATATTTTATAGAATTTTTAAATTTAAGTGATAATTTTTTTAAATTAAGTTTTGAAAATAATGCGATAAATCAAATACATTTCCTCTTTCACAGGACTTCATATAAAGACTATACTTATCAAAAATATATATATTAAATCTTACCAAAACCTTATCCTAATCCAAAAACAAAACCTTATCATAATCAAAATATTAAACCATTCCAAAACCTTATCCTAATCACCGAAAGGTAATATTTTTAATTAATATACAAACTCTCATATTATAAACCCTTACGATCCTTCGAACGATCCAAACCTTCACAATTGTTGAGATAATCTCTTATCACAATGTATCATCTAAAGATGTAAATTATATTTTTATTATACCACATAAAATAAATACAATTTATTTTAAACATTATATTTGGCAGAAGGTCAATGAATAGGTTGTCAATAGTTGTCAAACTAAGCTTCTTATTAGTCCCTGCCACCTCGGCGGGACTATAGTAATCGAAATGACTATACTAGCATTAGTTTAACCTACTTAACTTACTTATTATTCACTGTTTATTTAACATGAGCATAGTTTATAACTTTTCATCTTATTGGCCTCTTCCCAAGGCATACCTTACATTATCTACATTTTTCAAGTCGTATATATTCACCCTTTAAATAAATGTTAACATTAATTTACTAACATTAAATGTTTGGAGTTTTTGGGTAATCTTTACTTGTTATATATGGCCTTGTTATATATGGATGACATGACCGTCTGCATGCATGTAGTGTTGTGGCGCTTTCTGCATGTATCTGCGTTGTATATGTGCCTAACAAGAATACTAGCTCACTCTCTCAAGATTTGGATCTACCTGATGGAAAAATGAGACCAGAGGGAGGGCGAGGAGGAAGTCAGCTTGAAGGTAAACTCCTTGTCTCACAAGTTGTAGACTTTTGTAGACCAGGTAGAGGCATTGTCGCAACCCAGGAGGATGCCTTAGAGTTATACAGAGGATGTCGGAAAAGTACAACAAAGATCCTTGCAAGAATTGGACGAAGACCAAGAGCAACAGACTTTGTAGGCAAGACTAGAGTTTTGGGGTACCTATTGATGTTGGCTCTAGAACAGGAACTGGAAGTGCTGGTGCTATTTATGGATCAACTGATTCAAAAACTGCGGCTGGTATTTTGGTATTTTAAATTTTGATGCTAGTTATGGATCAATTGATTCAACAACAAATGCTGCTGGTATTTTGGTATTTTAAATTTCGAGAATATTGTTTCAGAATTGAGAATACCCTTTAATCAAGACGACCACTTCATATTTGAGACCAGAAGATCTACTTACCTATAGTGTAGTGTCGTGACTGCATCCACAGCAGCAGCTTCCTTCTAGTGGCTGAGAGTGAACGGCTTAAGCTTCCATTCCATCCAGTGAATGTATTTCTTCCTTCTGGTGGCTTAGAATGAACGGATTAAGCTTCCATTCCATCCAGAGACTGTTGAATGTCTAAAGGGGGGGGTGGGGGGCTTAAGCTGCCATCCAGTGACTTTTGAATGTATAAGCTGGGGTTGGTTTCATACTGTGTATAGTATAAGCTGGAACATAAATAACAGGAGCCACAGGGCACAAAGAATAAGGCGACCTTCTAGATAGTGAGAGCTACAGAATGACCCTGGACATAAATCACTTGAAGGGTCAGCGGTGGAGCACTTGTACATGGAAATGCATCCCATACATAAGGAATAAGATGAGTATAAACCCTAGCGCTTCTACCAGAGAAACTTAACTTGGGTCTGAGACTGGGTAACCTTCCTCTGCCTCTATCTTAGTAGGTGAATGTCTAGTGAATTTCAATAAATTATAGCATATCATCACTTACTATTTACGAGATGTGAAATTCAAAGATGACTCTTTAGATCATCGGTTTTATCTTTGTCCCCAACTTGAGAATCTCTGCATATTAAATTACTTTGTACCCCGAACTATCAATATTTCTAGTTAAAACTTTATGCATTTTGATTTACAAACTGCAGGCCAAGCTTTACATAAACTGTCCAAGCCTCATATCTCTAGAGTTATTTTCCACAAAATATTACTTTCCATTGTCCCGGACTTGAGACTAAACGATTGTTGTTTCAAGAGATTTCTTCGGCTGTTTGGTGCTTCGAAATGCAGGGCGGAGAAAATCTGATGGAATCATCATTGTTTTTGGGGATAGGGAGAACACTTGGCTCTCACACAGATGACCAGGCAGCTAACAAGCAGCAACTTAGAGAGTGCAGGGAGCTGCATGGAAGTAGACATGCCTATCTCATGTTTTATTAATTTGGTTAATAATTTATTATTATTATTATTATTATTTATAATTACTTTTTTCATATTTAATTTTATTTATTATTTAATTTTTTTATTTAACATTACCTCGGGCAAGAACAAACAATATAATCATTTCTACCTTGCGAATTCCATTTAGAATGAAATTTTTTTCTAAATATTTCAAGCCAACTAGAAAAAGCCAGTCATCCGACAAGGTAAGCAGCACCAGTTGTTGATGGAGCAGTTTATGTCCCTGATTAAGCAATTGATCCCACAGTTTGATACCCACCAGTAGATGACCCAATCCCATTTTCTTTTGACCTTTATGATCGATACCCAGATTATGCTGCCATATTGAATCAAGACCTAGTGCCATAGATAGCATCATCTATAATACACAATCTTATCAATCTATCTCACTAGTTCCTTGTTCAAGCCAGAGAGTGAAAGCCTTAAGAGACTAGCCTTAGTCCCATGCCCTATGGTCACCTTGAAAGGGCTACAGGTGAAAGGATTTTGTCCCTTGGTTAGATGCTTCTGATGGCTTCTATAAAATGGTGAAATACTAAGGCTTTTGTTTACAGGTCCATTTTATGGGAGTCCCATTTTATTAACTCCATGACAGTATTATGAGCTTGTCTCTTACATGAGGCTATGTTTGTTTAGATCAATATTTCCAGTTCATATCTGATAGTCACTGTGAAATTGGCTTTCACTACTCTATTCGCCATTAGAGAAGAGAAGTGGTTTTTACCCCCCTCATTTCAATCGGAAGACATCCATTCTTTATTAAGGGAGGGCAGGCTCCTCTTAAAACCAATTTTCATATGGGAGGGCAAGCTCCTTTGAAAACCAATTTTCATATGGCAGGGCAGGCTCCTCTGAGGCCTATTTTTCTTGTGACTAATGATGATTCCATTCAAGCTCCCAGTTTGAGATGCCTGGTCGAGGCCCTGGTTAACGAAGGAAGGTGCAATCTCAATGGCTGCGCTCCTGATCAGGACAAATATGGAGTAAGCCATTCTGCTACGTTTCGTGAGAATCTTGTTGCAACTATTGTTGACATCAAGGGATCTACTGCTTATGAAGTTCCTACATTTATTCTCGTACAGTTGTTGGAGCCATAGAGGCTCTTCTTAATGGAGTTCATTCTATAGCGATTTCCTTGAATTGGAAGAAAGATCAAAGCAGTGACACTAATTTTAAGGAAGCTGTTGAAATCTCCCTACCTTTAATATATGCAGCACCCCGAGATATCCAAAAGGGTGTTTATCCCAAAGACTGTTCTTTAAATGTTAATATTCCAACTCATCCTTCTGCACACAAGGGATTCAAAGTAACCAGACAGAGTACGTTAAAATTTTTAGCAAGCTGGCAAGCTATAACTACATAGACACATTTTTTTGGGAAGCTTATGTCCAGGGAATAGAGTCTCGATATTTAGTTAGCATAGCTGGGTCGAGCTACTTCTGCTACAGGAGCAGCTCACCGTCTAGCTTCCATAAAGAAAAATGTAGAAATAGATTCAATTGCAACCTGCAAACCTGCCAAACAAGAATCACAAAATGGAGCAATAAATAAATAAATAATTAGCCAATAAGAGTCATTTTCATGGAGATTATGTGTATGGCTAGCCTTTTCTTATGTCTTAGTTTATAAAATCTCCTTTCTTGGCGGAGGTCCGGGGAAAATACCCATGGGCATGAAAGTGATTGAATTTCTTCCTGAGCTATTCCACTGTGCCTTTCATTAAGTTTCTTCTATGATAGTTGAGCCCATAAAGGTGGGGTCATAGGGCACTAGCCATACTATTAGTCATAGTAAGTTCAATAGAGAACTTAGTCCCCTTTATTAGTGAAAACATGTGAAAGCGTGTAGTTCTACCTTAAGAGAGGTTTTCTCATACTCATACAGCTTAATACAACAAGAGTGTTTAATGTTTTCTCTAGATCACTCGTCCTTTTGGCCCCAATTTATGGAGATTGGGTAGGAAGGAGAGTTACATTGACTGAACTCTACCTCGCCAATCTACTATTGCTCATAATTTATTAGTAATATTAAGAATAGCAATCCTCTGATCCAAATTTTCTCTGCAATTTTTTTCGAATGGTACGGGAACCTTTGTTTGCACACTTGTGTATCTTTCTTCCATTTTTTATCTTCTTTATTATTTATTTATTTTTTTGCCGAATTCACCAGGTAGACGTGTATGATCTTTCATGATGAGTATGCACATATTGATTCCAATGAGAAATTCTTCGTCATAAATTATACTAACAGAGAACGCATGCCCTTTGTGATAAATAACGTTCACTGAGAAGCTAGAAATACTTAGCTATCACCGTCCTATGAAAACCAAAGGGTGAATCACATTAAAATTATTTGAAAGAACTTATTAGTTTCGAATGACCAGACATATAAGAATTGAAATAACTGAGAGTTGTGAATAAATATACAAATAACTATTCAATAACTTTATTCAATGATTTCCTTGATTTCCCCGATAGGTTTTAGTTGATAGGTTGCATTCAAAATTACAGCTTCTTCATCATTCCCTTCTTCGTGCATATCCAAGCCATTCTATAGCTCTCTGGCCTAGGTGGTTTTCTCTTATTTACTTTTTTTATCTCTTCTCAAGTTAACGATAGATACTTGTAATGCCCTTACAAGTAGCTCATATGGAAAGTCTGTGTAAAGTTATGTGAGTGATAATTTAGTCGCATATTTAATTTCCCTCATTTCCAAGCTAGTGAGTCCTAGGGATTATTAGGAGCCAGGCCCATTTTTCTATTCCTCTAACATACAACAAAAAAAAAATTGATAAAAACTTGTAACAAGAAATCAATAGCAATCCCATCTCCCTTATATAAACACTTGTAATAATAAATCTATAGCAATCCCATCTCCCTTATATTATCATTACCCTGGTG
Organism: Pinus albicaulis; assembly: GCA_034641835.2. Lineage (NCBI taxonomy): Eukaryota > Viridiplantae > Streptophyta > Pinopsida > Pinales > Pinaceae > Pinus > Pinus albicaulis. Next base: position 419,998,788 of record CM076569.1, on the reverse strand, counting down.
CTCTAAAAATTTCATTAATGCAATGGACGAAATATTTCATAGAGTTGAGGTACTCTAGAGCCTCTGTAATACAACTTTTATAGAATTACTTATAGCTCGACTTCATCTATTTCAAGCAAGTGGAAATAGTAGTTAGTAATGAAAGCATTTCAATTGCAGATTGTGCAACTAGATTGTCTGAGATCTGAAGAAGATCACCATTTAACTTCTATAAGGTATGGATAAGATTCTTTTAAACTTTTTCTTTATGGTTCATGAAGTTTTTCATGTTCTGGCACTTTTCAGTCTTGATTGTAAACCTGATCTTCTTAATTCCTACTTCATGTTTTTATGGTGACATCAACATTTTTTTGGACCTTTCAATTCTTGTAGTTGTCAAGAGTCTTGCCACACAAACTTACTTAAGGATTAAGGATTCCAATTTCTGCATCAAATAAGTTTCCAGAAGATCCATGTATCGATTACCCTTGACATAATTCTTGGTGCATTTATTTCGACATAATTCTAGGTGCGTTGCTTGCTGCTTTGTCAATTCTACAAAGCCCTTGACATAATTCTATGGTATGACATAATTCTAGGGTACTTGTCTGATAAGGTCAAAGTTTGGGGCTTCCAGACTTTGGTGATCTCATTCACTGGTTGTGACTCATTCTGAGTTTCTTATTAGCCAGGATTGTACGAAGTTGCTAACCCAAATGACATGTATAATATCTCTTTCACATCATCCTTCTGGCTCAAGGAAGCTCTCAAGGTAGGGACTAGCTGCCTTGCAGCCATCCTTGTTTTATTGGTGTTCTAATTTTACAATTTATTTGAGAGATTATGTTTAGTGAAGGGTCAATCAATAAGTGAAATCGACAATGTGAGCTTTGTATTTTATTGATGTTTTCGTTTTAAGTGCGTCAAGTGGGTGGGTGTTATTCCAACGCCAAAACAAGAAATTCTGAATCTAATAATATAATATATGAAGTACAGTAAACATTACCAAGCTTTTTTCAGAAGCAATGGTAGTGTGTAGTTAAGGCACAGAGGTTGGAGGAATAAATTATGGCTTCCCATGGTGTAGGAAACATGTTTTATGCACATACATTGTGTGACACGTTAAATGCTAATAACGTGAAGAATCTTTCAAACGCTCTAATGGGATATTGTTGTAAGTATTTTGTCACAGTGATATATGTGAACTTTGTGCTAGATTTATTAGCCATAGTCTAACTCGATTGTTTTTTTCTTTGAAAATTATTGAAATTTTGATAAGATTTTAAGAAAATTTGGCACAGACTTTTGTAAATCTACATTATAGTTATCAAACTTCAATATTTTGGGTGTCGTAGAGGTTTTTGATGGTTTTGATGGTGTTGAATCCATTTACACCATCAAAAACATGATTCAAACACTGCTACTGCAAGGTTTCTTATATTTTTTTTGCTCGGATTCTAGCCACGAGCAATTCCTCCGCCTCCATAGACAACTCCAATTTATTAGTGCTTTTTTTGTTTATTTTGAAATAAAGTTTAAATTTTTTAAATTCGGTTATCGATAAGGTGGTAAAGTTTTAATTTTTAATGAATATTTTTAATAATCACAAATTAGATACGAGATTTATTTCAATACTGATTATATATATATATATATATATATATATATATATATATATATATATATATATTGATTAATTAAAAAAATATCAATAAACCATTATATTTTATATTGTAACAAAGTCTATTTAAGCTTATTTACGTAAATATGCTCTCAATTCTGTAATATCCACACTTCCAATCTTCTTGACCTATTAAGTCAGCCCATCTATAGCGATCTTGGAGTGCTTCTTTCCCTACTCTTTTACCATAGGAATAAGATTTCTTTCTTGAAGTCAGATAGGCCGCATTGGTCTTAGTGGACATTAATTATGAACATCATCATTAAAAATCTTTATGGTAACGTTAAAATGAATCTTTTTTTTTTTTTTGTTAATTTAGTAGAGCCTTTCTATTTACTATTTCTCAAAAAGCAAGTTGCTATATATTTAGTTATGCTTGGGATAGCCGAATATTTTTTTAAATATATATGTCTTTAACTTATATATTAATTCCCTTAATAATAATAATAAATTTATAAATTAGTTAATTACGTCGTAAGACGTTCTTATTTGAAAACAACTTTCCTAAGTGCCACTGTGTCAATGTATGAGCCATTGGAGCAAATGTTAGACGATTGAAATGTTTTAGGCCATTAGATTCACAAGTTAAAGTTTTATATATGTTTTTTATAATGTTAGTTTTTTTTTTTTTTTAAGTAAGTTATTGAATTTAGGTTTTGATGACTTTGTCAAATTACACAAAATTAAAAATAAAGTAAATTAAATAAAATAAAAATATTGACATATTGTAATGAACATTTTAACTAGGTCAAATAAAAAATAAAAATAATACTAAACTATAAAAATAACCCATGGTATGCATGTGGAATGTAGTTTATGTGAGGAAATTAAGATGGCCTAACCTCTTTGGATCTACCAAGACGAGAGGGATCAAATGTCTTGATAACAAACATCGTGATTCCTCCACTACATCGATAATATAGATCTAAATTAATTATTTAATAAAATTGACTACTTGGAATATAAAAAACAACCCATGGTATTGACTCATGGTATTCTACATGTAGAATGTGGTTTATCTAAAGGGGGAATTAATATGGCCTAACTCTAGATCCCAAAGGCACGAGGGATCAAATGTCTTGATATTCAAATATCATTGATCCCTCTCATCAATAATATAGATCTAAACTAATTATTTAATAAAATTATTTTTAAATGTTTATAACCATTATTCTTTTAAAATTTGTTTTAGGCCATTAGATTCACAAGTTAAAATTTTAGGCCATTACTCCTTTTTATAATGTTAGTTTTTTTTTTAATAAGTTATTGGATTTAGGTTTTGGTGACTTTGTCAAATTACACAAAAATAAAAATAAAAGTAAATTAAATAAAAAGATTGACATATTGTAATGAACATTTTTACGCCGTAAGGCGTTATTATTTGAAAACAACTTTCCTAGCTGCCATGGTGTCTCTGTTTGCACCATTGGATCAAATGTTAGATGATTGAAATGATTTAGGCCATTAGATCCTCTGCCTCCATTTACCTAACTACCTAACTAACTCACCAAAACCTATTAGATCCTCGGCCTCCATTTAGTTGATCTCATCTCTTGGCTATGCAAGAACTGGTTTTTACTAATACTTATTAGATCCTCAGCCTCCATTTAGTTGATCTCGTCTCCTGGCTATGTAAGAACTGGTTTTTACTCATACTTAGTGTCTCCTTGCTATTACTCATACTTAGTGTCTCCTGGCTATGCAAGAACTGGTTTTACTCATACTTAGTGTGTTACAGATACTAAAGAGTTTCAGAAACCCTGAAAGCCTAGAGTTTGAAAAAACTGGTGATCTCTGTCTCCAAAACTGTCAGCCGAAACGACAATGCCAGCAAAAATTAAGATTATTTGATGTGATTTAGATTTCAGGTTCTCAAGCATGGGGAAGAAATAAAGCTGCAGTGGAATGCCAGCGACTTAGAGTCCACATATTCAAAATCTTCACATGGAATTTCGGTAATGGCAATTTATATTACCTTATTATCATTTTTTTATTTGACTATCTGTTATTCTTCAAAGGCCCCAGACATCCTATGGGATGAAGCAAAGAGTGCATGGATAAACTAATAAAATCAAAATCGCTCTGCTGTTTGAATTGAGGGATTCGATGCAAACTCGCACATTGATTATTTTGTTATGATTATTTGATGTGATTCAAATTTCAGGTTCTCAAGAATGAGGAAGAAGTAAAGCTGCAGCGGAATGTGCTTAGTGTAATTGAAGCTCCAACTTGCCATGAAGAAGAAGGCGAAAACGATTGTGAAACATATTTAGGTGGGTATAAAAATTTATTAAATTTGGCCCCAGAACGAGCCAGTGTTGTTGACTATTTGGATATCTAAGATACCCGATTTTATTGTAAAATAAAAAATAATCGCTTCCATAAAACATCCAAAAGTGATTCGATGATGGAAGCTATCAATGAAAATATGTTTTCGTTTTAATTATAAAGAAATTTTTTATATAAAAATAGAAATTAAGTTAGGGGACAAATATTGAAAATTTTGTTCGCTTTTCATAAGATACTGAAAACAACGATTTTAATTCAATCATTCTTACTTTCTGTTTACATTTTCTGCATGAGTCATACAAGTAAGATTACAAGAAATTGGTTAGAAATTTTAGTTTTACAATTTTTTTTTTTTAATTTTTATCTTTTTCTATTTTTTCTTTTTTTATAATTCGGTAGTGAAAAAAAATTTCATAATTATTTTTATTGTTTAAAGTAACTTCTTTTTCTTTTTCTCAAATTCAGTAATAAATTTTTTTGGCATTATTGTTTATAATATTTTTTAATATGTAAATAAATTAAAAGTTTTTAAATTTTTTTATACGAAAGAAATTCTGTATAATTATTTTTATTGTTTAAATTCTTTTTCCTTATATAATTTTTTAAATTACATTTATCTATTAATGATCTTTTTTAACTTAGATTTACCTATGAATTTTTTAATTTAGATTTACATAAGCATAGTCTATTTTCCATTTTGGTACATTCAGCTTTATGTACCCATTTTTTTAAACTTAAATTTATTTATGATTATCATTTTAATTTAATTACAAACACTAAAAAGTTTTCTACGATGTTTTTCCAAAAATAATATGAAAGAGTCACAAACTAAATCTTTTACTTGTCTAGAGACCCAACACATATTAGTTAGAAAATATTTTACTTGAAGGTGTTAGTAATATCAACACCTTCAAAACAGAAATATCAAATTGTTCAATATGCTCAAATGAAAAACATAAAATACTTCAATACTAAATGAAATAATCATGTTGATTTGCATAATAAAATAACATAATACTATGTCTTAGAACAATAAAGATAAAAAACAAATGAAATTGGCAAAAACCCCATACAATTTCTAGTATGTCGCCCCATACAATTTCTAGCATAACGATATGATTTTAGCTAAATTAACATGCAAAAGATAAAAAAATATTTGAGGAAATAGATGGTTGGAAGTCCTGAAATTAAAACCTTCCTATACCATACAATTTCCAGCTACTAAAAACAACCCATGGCTCTCCTATAAAATTTTCAAATTAGAGCTGTAGTTTTCTATAATTATTATCTAAATTAATAATAATACTTATATTAACACAGTCCCCACACACACACACACACATATATATATATTAGATTTACCTATGATTATCATTTTCATTCAATTACAAACACTTAGATTTACCTATGATTATCATTTCCATTCAATTACAAACACTAAATTTTGAATCCATAATTTTATGTACCCTATTAAAACTCATTAGCTGTAGGTTCATTCATGATTTTTGAAAAAACTAGAATCCATAATTTTTATATGTGTACATTGTCTCAAAAGGCAATGTGAAAAGGGCTAATAAACAATACAACTACTTAAACAATGACTTGAAAATTGTGTTAAATGCTACATCTACCATAGAGCATGTTGTCAAGGAGTTAGTTTAATTTAAATAAAGTAAAAAATTATAAATATGTGTTTGCTAATTTAAAAAAATAAAATGATGTGAAAAAAAATGTGAAAAAAATATTGCTTAAAAATCTCTTAGATTTAGTTAAAGGGAAGAAAAGTCCTTGAAATTGAGAGATAAAATTGAACCATTCTTTTCATAGGTAGATACAACATAACTTTATGTTAGCTTGTTTCTAGAGTCATCATATGGTTGTTACTATTATTTGTAGTTTTTCTTGTAAAAAAAAAAAAAAATCTATGATGTTTTTCCAAAAATAATATGAAAGAGTCACAAACTAAATCTTTTACTTGTCTAGAGACCCAACACATATTAGTTAGAAAATACTATGATGTTCTTAAATAATATAATTCAATTTTGAATTTTCAATGCATATGGGAGCTCTTTTAGTAATATCAACACCTTCATGAAAGAAATATGAAATTGTTCAATATGCTCAAATGAAAAACATAAAATGTTTCAATATTCAATGAGATAATAATGTGGCATAAGAAAATATCATAATACTATGTCTTAGAACAATAAAGATAAAAAACAAATGAAGTTGGCAAAAACCCCATAAAATTTCTAGCATGTTGACTCATACAATTTCTAGCATAATAAATCGTTGGAATTCCTACAATTAAAACCCTTCTATACCATACAATTTCCAGCTACTAAAACACATTTTTCACTTGAAAACTTATGTATAATTTAACCAATGTATAATGAAGAAGACCGTTGGAAAAATCTGCAATCAACCCATGGCTCTCCTATAAAAATTTTAATGTCAACAATGTCATCTTTCAAATTAGAGCTATAGTTTTATATAAAAAAAAACTATTTTGAAGACAAATAATTGTACAAATAATTATTATCTAGTTTAATAATAATACTTATATTAATTCCCAATTCATAGGTGTAGCTCATATAATATTAAAAGAGATCAGATTGGTAGAATCTACTACTTCACAATTTTGAAACGGTAGATAAGGAGACATTTCAGTTGAAATATAAACAAACACAAATTAAAAAGCAGTGAAAGGTTAAATTGAATGCTTAATACCATGTCTGTGTATATATAATAGCCACACCAAGACACAACTAAATCCTCATGAAAATATGACTAGCAATTGCACCAAATGTTGCAAAGGAAATGTCAAAATGCAATTCAATTCGAGAAGAATAGTGACATATAAAGAATCATTGAAGATAATATATTCTATGAACATTAAATATGCCTATAAAACTTATAACTTCTCATTTTATCAAAACATTAAAACAATAACAATAAATTTATATCATTTAATTTTAAAAAACAATATTGTCATAATTTCATAGGTTTCAAAGTAATATCTCCATCATTTTCCTTAAATTTCCAAGGGAAATAATACCATATCATCACATTTTGATCCAATTCCATGCATATATCACCGACCACACCAATAGTAATAGCACAAATATGGTATTATTCAATGTTTTGGCTTGTGTAAATAGAGTTGTGCAAGCCTTGAGGGTACACAAATCTCATTTCTCGTTATATAAGAAAAAACTATACAAAGAAAGGAAAGAATCAAAGAAAATTTATTCTTATGTTGTAAAATATGAACGTCCGATGCTCTATTTTAGTATTTTTATGTTGTTATAAATAGGATAATGTTTTCAGAAATAAGTGTAGCACTTTGAAATTTATCCTCATTGTTTAATGCCTTTAAGCTCTTATCTTACTAGCCAATAAGAAAGGTGGTCGACAAAAATTGACTATACCCACGATTACTTTTTAATTTTTTTTAAAAGTATCTCTATCCATTAGAAACTGTGAACAAAAGATTCCCACCAACTCCCATTCAACACTAATGAAAAATAACACTCTAAAGTAAAATCATGCATGCACTTTTTCCATTCAAAGCTCAAGAGTTCATTTTTAATTCTTTAAATAAACAACATAATATAATTGAGTATTGAGTTAGCGTTGGATTTGATAAATAACCAAAATTTATGTGTGATCCCCAGAATGGCAAACAATGGATCCCAAAAGAGGATAGTTCTCATCATGGGATGTGTAGGTGGGAGGTACAAGGTACATACACAAAATATTTGTAAGGGAAAGCTTGTCTCTTGGTTATCCCACTTATGTTTTGTATTGTCCTGCAAAAACTCAAAATATTAACAAATTAGAGCTCCTCCTTTTCTTCCAACAATCTGGTTCCCACCTTCTGCAAGTATGTATTTTTATTTTTATTCTCACAGTCGTTATACATGAATTACATGTATGCATCCAAGAGAATGTCCATTACTCATTGACTTCCTTCAGGGTTCATTGGATGATCATGAGATTTTGGTCACAGATATGAAGGAAGTGTACGTTGTAATATCATCTCTAGCAGGAACTGTTGTTCGCAATTACATAATTCAACAACTAAAACTAGTGGATGCTATTAAGGAAGCTCACAATATAAAGGTGTTCTTTTTTTAGTTTTTTTCCCCTTCTGTTTTGGATTTTCAAATATACAAGTAATTGAAATTCTTGATCTCCCTTTTTAATTAGTATTCCATGTTTTAATGTACACTCCGACTAATAAAGCCTATAGGAAGATTAATAAAATTGGGTGTTTAAACATTTGTTTTGAACTCCGATAATTTATAATTTTTGTGAATGCTTTTTGAAATGTTTGAATTTCAATAACACTTTTATGATTGAGCTTTTGATTCTCACTATGATTTGGTACTAATGGGATATAAGAACAACATATTTAGATCCAAAAATATGAAAAAACTAATAAAAGTACAAGCCCCTGAATTACAATGTATATCTTCTATGATCATTTGAACAACATATGATTTGTTTGCTTCAAGTATATCTTATTGTGCACAAAGCATTAAAAACTAGGTGTTGATCCCCGAGCCCTGAACAGAACAATATACATCTGCCCACTAGCCAGAAAAGGAGGTTGTGGAGATATGGGAAGGCTTATAGGCCACCCTTTGGTGAAGAAGAGCATTTCATTCGAAGAATGGATCAATTTTATGGAATGTATGTATATTTTTAAGTAATGCACAAAAAGAGGCATATTGATGGACTTATGATTTATTTCAAGAAATGAGATTAGATTATCATGTAGCATTTTTGGGTTCTGAATTTTAAAATTTTGGTTGCAAGTAAGCCTCTTGGACTGCAAATTGCAATTTCCCATGCCCATTTTTAGATTGGACCTAAAAAGGGAGAAGCCTTAGAGCTTTATCCAGATGTAAAATACACAACTATGGAATCCTTCTTGAAGCGTTACGTTTATTATTTGGGTCTTGTGATCATAATATTGTTTTCTTGGCGCTTAAAGATTCAGTGTAATTACTAAGTTAAGATTTGCCTATTGTGTCTACTCTTGTTGGATAAAATTTATTTGGCAACTAATTATAATGGTAAGAATTCTAATATTGGCTTTAATATCTCTTGAAAAAGAGAACTAATGAGTGTTTAACAACAGGAGGCATAAAACTATGACCTACAATGTTAACTCTTTTGATTTTTTTCAATTTACTTGTCACTTGCAACAACTTAGAAATAATTTTCCTTTGATTATTTCCTTTCTTTGTGTGGTTTTTCTAATTGATATGCCTATAACGTAAATTACTGAGATAATGTAGATTTTTTCTTATGTAACAAGAAATGAGCTTTGTGTACCCTAGTTGATATTCCTATAAGATAAATTACAAGAAATGAGCTTTGTTTACCCTCACAACCTTACAAAACTCCACAACTCAAGTTACACAAGCCAAGACTTTGAAGAATACGAGATTTGTGCTACTTCGAAGAATACCATATTTGTGCTATTACTATTGGCGCTATTAATATTGGCGTGGTCGATGATATATGCAAGGCATTGGATGAAAATGTTGTGATATGGTATTATTTCCCATGGAAATATAAGGAAAATGATGGACATATTACTTTAAAACCTCTTAAATTATGACAAGATTTTTTTTTTAAAATTATATGGTGATATCAATTTATTGTTATTGTTTTATCTAAGTTTTGATAAAATGAGAAGTTTTAAGTTTTATAGGCGCATTCAATCTCCATAGAATATTTTATCTTCAATGATTCTTTATATGTCACAATTCTTCTCAAATTTTCCTTACGGCGTTTCCTTTGCAACATTTGGTGCAATTGCTAGTAACTAGGTCAAATAAAAAATAAAAACAATACTAAACTATAAAAACAACCCATGGTATTGACTCATGGTATGCATGTGGAATGTGGTTTATGTAAAGGGGGGAATTAAGATGGCCTAACTCTGGACCAAGAGCCAAGAGGGATCAAATGTCTTGATATGCAAACCTCATTGATCCCTCTCATCGATAATATAGATCTAAACTAATTATTTAATAAAATTATTTACTAAACTATAAAAACAACCCATGGTATTGACTCATGGTATTCATGTGGAATGTGGTTTATCTAAAGGGGGAAATTAAGATGTCTAACTCTAGATCCACCAAGAGCCAAGAGGGATCAACTGTCTTGATATGCAAACCTCATTGATCCCTCTCATCAATAATATAGATTTTAACTAATTATTTAATAAAATTATTTTTAAATGTTTATAACCATTATTCTTTTAAAATTTCACTTAATAAAATGTATCTAAATTTCATACATCCAAATATACATAGTTTTTCATGTTCTATATTATTTTTGTTACAACTATTTTATTATTCCAAAAATACATGCTTTTTTTGTTATATATTATTTATGTTACAATTGTTTTATTTTTCATGAGTAGTATTTCTTAATATATAAAAAAATTAAATTAATAATGAAATTTTTTAAAATATGTGATCTTTTTAAATTTCCAAATTATTTCACATGACATATTTATCTTGAGCAATAATGATGAATGTTCATAATTCTCATTTCTTAAATAACACTAAATTTACCTTTAATTACTTAATTGTAATAGTTTGTAACTACATACATACTCTTTCTTCAGTTCAAAAAAAAACTATATACATATCTTTAATTACCTAATTTTAGCTTTTAAAAATTTTCATATTATATGATGTCAAACTTACTCAACTTTTTATTATGAAATTTTAAACAATGTTTCTCACTACATAATTTTAGCTTTTATAATTTTATTTTATTTTTCAATTCCAAACAAAACTTACAAAAGAAAAAACCCACTCAGTAAAATCAAATAAACAAAACAATCAATATTTTGGTATAATAACTGATTTTTAAATCATTGGGACAAACAAAACATCACATTAGCTCACATAATATATATAATGCTATAAGGATCTAAGATGATAACAAAGTTTTGAATCATCATAACTAGGTGAAAACCAAAACTAAGTTGTAGCCACAAGAAAAAAATCACAACAACTCACAGAATATATCCAAGGTTGCAATGAACCCCATACGTTGTGATGGACCTCATGGGAATTTTAGTGCACATATAACACCACCCTAATAATTCTATACTCTTGATCAATTTATAATAACCTAGGATGTATAAAATATCTTAATAAGATAAACAAAACAGACAACAAGAAAGTCAATATTGTGGAATAATAACTTATTTTTGAATCATTGTGACAAACAAAACATCACGTTAAATCACATAAGGGCGGAAATGTGAAGCTGGGTTACACTTTTGTGAGAATCGGGGGCCAAATTTTTTTTTCGACAATAGTTCGGCCGAACTTTCTTAGAAAGTTCGGCCGAACTCGTGATTCCGTTTAGATTGACGGCACAGTGACGGCGCGGGCAAACAGAATTTTTGCCGGAGATTGGAAAACCGGCAACAAAAGTTCGGCCGAACTTTTACTTTTAAAATAGTTCGGCCGAACTATTTTCTATAAATAAATCGCCCGCAAAGTTTGTATGTTTACCGTTTTCATTGTTCGCGCGATTTTTGTTGTCCCTGTCGTTGGTGCTCTATTCCTCCTGGCCGCGCTGGTGCTTTGTTCCTCCTGGCCGCGTTGTTTGTTGTCACGCCCGTGTTCTTCAACTCCGCCAGGTATGTCTGCACTCTTCAAAATAATTTTCTATGGAGAATGATCGAATGTCCACGCTGTTCTAATCCATTTGTTTTTCAAGGGTCTTTCGATTTTTCTTGTGGGTTGGGTGGTGCAGATTGTGCTTCAATTCGTCAGGGTGGACCTTGCTATAATACAAATGTCGTTCATATCCATGCTTCATATGCAATGAATATTTACTATCAGATTTATATCAATGATTGTAAAATCCAGTCCTTTTTCTATAATAGTGAACCGATTGCAATACTCATTAACTGAATCAGTTTGTAGTTGTGATGGTGTGCTTACAAACGATTTTTCATCTTGAGGAATTTTAGCAAGTTATCCAAAATGTGATTTAAACTTGATTGACACATGTAATAATAGAACCATTGGGAGATTATTCGGTATATGTATTTATAGTACCACTTCCTAGATATGAAATTCAGGCAACTTATTATGCTTCTCCAATGAAGCTTTGTGTTTGTTTTTTTCATACACTATAGGTTAATCACAGGCTATCAGAGCCTAGTGGATTGGATAATTTGTATTGTTTTGAATGTATGGAGTAGAATGCTTATATCCAGTGAGAAATGAGAAGGAAATTTTGATGTGGTGTCAACTTTGTATATTTTAGAGAATACATGAATTGGTGTATATGGAATGTCTGTAATTGCAAGATATATTTACTGTAATGGCTTATTTTTAACACAATCTTCAAATCAGTAGTACTTCCCATATACAATTGTCACCTTAATATAAATAGGACTTCCATTTTTTCTCGGAAACTAACTATTTAGTTTCAGTTTGTTAAACATAACTTATACTTGAAAACCAGGGTATTTTTCATACTGAAAAAAATCTATCTTACCAGAGTATGGTACCCAATAACACATGTCCATGTCTAGTTGGTAATAGCCTTCAGCATACTCGTTGTCATAATTTCTCAAAAAAAACTTATTCAGGGAGTCTATAATTCATATATTCTGGGAATCTATATATAGAGTTCTTGCAAGTTGCAGTTTGGTGTTTGTGTCTCATGCTCATCGTTACAGTGCTTCCTGTTTTACAGTTTGTGTCTCATTCTGTATGTACATTTATAATTTGTATGTTGTATGTACATTGATTGAATGTACAATTCATCCCTTATTTACAGATTTTTGATATTAGCCATTTATCGTTGCTCCACTTTTGCACATTGATGAATGAAAAGACTTTTATAGTGGATAGCCCATCTTCTCCCATGTTATTTGGAGCACTTGTTGAGCCATTCGACTCTTTTGCAAAAATTGCAAAAAGAGTGTGCAAGTAGGTAGCCTACTTTGCAAGATTGGATCATCTTCTTTTCTATTCTTTTTTTTCTATCTATATGACGCTTGCCTCTAGCTTCTCCACATAACTCTCAGCTTCAGCATGCTCATTACCCTCTTCTCTACCATTTTCTTGACACCATGGAGGGATTTGAAATTTGAATTGTCTCCATGACAACTTGGACATCTGCCTCTCCTTAATCAAATTATAAAAGTCTTGTTTCATGGCTATAATATTTTTCCAAATCTGCAGCTTAGTTGCAGGTTTTATGATTTACATGTTTCTGGAAAAATTAGTGTTGTTATCACCTTCAGCGAACTAGATGGCTCTACTTTGAAGTCTTCATTAAACTGTTTCCTTTTCTAATAGTGCTTGCTTTCTCCCCTCCAAAATTTTCAAAGACTGCAAGTCTTTTTCAGTAAAAATTGCATTTACATTATTGTCAAAAAGCCTAGAAATGAATTTTTCTACTTCTAAAAGATCCTTTTTATCTTCTGTTGCCTTCTTTTTAGACTAGTTAGCAACCACTTTCTTAACTCTTTTGATATTGTCCACAAAGTGTTTCATTAAAGTTCCCCCAAAGCTTCATCATATTTTACTCAAATGTTTGTAATTAAGAATCCATCCATATCAATAAAGGTATAATACTTTGGTTCATATTGTCCATTATGTTTGTTATTCTATTTCCTTTTGTGATATATTTGAGTAATATTTGTAAGTTGTAACTTTTGCTTTGAATATTTCTATTTGGCACACCACAAATAGGAATTTAAACTATTAAATTAATTAATATAGATTTAATTTGATTTGAGATTTATCAAGAGGTGTTAATATGGATTTAAGTTACTGTAAATGAAATTTATAAAAAAAAAAATTTGGTTCATTCCCAAATATTTTTTTTTTAAAGTTAATATTATTTAAACTTTTATAGTATGAGTAACTCTTGTCTTATATTTGACTAATTTTTTATATAATTGAAATTCAAAAATAGATGATTTTCTTCAAGTTTTATCAAGAGGTGTTAATATGGATTTAAGTTACTGTAAATGAAATTTATAAAAAAAAAAAATTGGTTCATTCCCAAATATATTTTTTTTTAAAGTTAATATTATTTAAACTTTTATAGTATGAGTAACTCTTGTCTTATATTTGACTAACTTTTTATATAATTGAAATTCAAAAATAGATGATTTTCTTCAAGTTTTAATTGTTTAAAATATGATTGTTTGAGCAACTCTTTCTTTGGGATACAAGGAGGCTGAAAGATTTTTTTTTCTTGTATATTTGAAGCTCTCCATTATTATAGAAAAGGATTTTTTACTAGTATATTTTTATGCTCTTTGCCATAGTAATGTCATAGTGTATGAAGTTTTAAATTGTTTTTATTATTTTTATTATATGTTGGATGTGATTTTGATTGAAAATGCTTCTTTTTTATTTATTAATTAAAAAAAAATATTAGAAAAATTATTGCTTTAAGCCTTGGAATTTACAATCAAAATTAGAAAATGTATTTTTATCTAAACTATTTATGAAAAGTTTAATATTGTTTGATTTTATCTACCATGTCCTTTTTACATATATCTAGAATAATATTATTTGTAGTTTCCGGTTTTTTGTAACATTTTACTACCATAATCAAAATCTATAGAAATAATAATATAACATTATAATATCCTGAAATGGAGCTAGCCAACTCAAATATAGTATTGCAAATCCCTGGCTAAGTTAGATGAGGAGGCTATGTATTACTTAGTATTGTATCCATATTGGGGTTGCAAGTTCTATGGGTTCAAAAGAACACTTGCAAACAATTTGTTTTCCATATGACCTCTCTTTTTCATAGATAAATTTCATTCTTTTAGCTATTATGGATTTGAGAAAAATACATCCTGAAAGGCGAATAAAAATCCTTAACAATGAATTAAACATGAACAACTATTAAATATGGGTAACCAAGTAGCATCAACACAAACAACTAAATCACCAAGGCTATTAGTGATAAATAATAAACATTCTAGGATACTTCAAAATTCCATGTAAATAATTTTTTACCTAAAATCACTAGACGGTGAGGCCCACAGCAACAACTGCAAAATCAATGAAATATAACCAATCAAACTACATCAACAAAACATATGGTCTTGAATGAGGTTTTGGACTCTTTAGATATAAATGTACACCGTGACAATGTATTTTAAATATAAAACTTTAATCCATGTGCTTAACCTTAACATTGACACAAATGGAATACAATTTTACTCACTGCTTTATGATAGAAAAATATGCGGATGAGTATTGCCCACATATCCGAAGTCAAAAGGGATAGATTAAAAAGGGATGCTCCGGTCATCTATAAAAGATAAAATAAAGAAGCATGACATATTGACATATAATTTTCCTGCGTGGAAAAACATAGTTACAGAGAGTTCAAAACTCATGCATTTGAATAGAAAGTGGGTATACGAATGAGCAAGTAGATTTTTTCTAGAAATGAGGAAGTGAATGTTGATAGAGAGCCACACAAAATTGCAAATTCATACCTTAACAAAATTGTTAGATCCTTTTAAAGAAAACATATTTAATCAACTTGCATTGAAATATATGATAAACTCAACCCAATTTTATGAAAAATCGTATACCATTTTTTACATAATTTCACATAATACAAATTTAGATAAATATTACTTAAGTATTGTTATAAATATTTAACTACCCATCGAGAGATGGCCAAGTGATTGAGACAGTGCATCATCACAATAAAAAACCAAGTACAAATTGTAGTAATCCTAGAATCATGCTTTACATAAGGTAAAATTGGGGAACTCATGACTTGTACTATAGATAAAAAACATTTACCCTTACCAAAAAATATATGATAAAAATTGACAAACTCCATAAGCTTAAGCTTAAGGGGATCTATAATCCTTCTTGCCTTCCATATAGATAATGAAAATCTCTCTAGAGTTAGCTAAGACTTTTAGCGTGTAAGGTTGCTATAAAAACTTAACTTCATACATTTTTCTCTCTAACTTCACACTCCTAGTTGTATTTTGAACTATGGAACAAAATACAATAACACAAAATGGAACTCTTATTCCTCCTAGTGGCCAAGTATTTAACATAGCATGATAGAAAACTAGGTGTAAGATTTGACTCTGTCAACCATTAACGAGGTTTGTGATTTTAGACCTTTTAGAGTCTTGTTAAAATTCCACATGTAGCTAGCTTGCCATGCATGAGTAATGGGGCTAAAATGTTATTCTCTCATACCATGACCTAGTCAACATGATAGTAATACGTTTTGAAAAATAATTTTTTTTATGGATTCTATTTTCCACACTCTCTCAACCATATCAAAAACCTTCTTATAATATTTGAAACCTAAGGTCTTTCCCATGCCAAAATATGTTCTTTTAAAACATGTTTTCTTGGTGATATGGGTGATTTAGAAATGATTGGGAGAGCAAAATTCCTCATTTAATATGTACAATATGTTTGGTTCATGCCACTAAGCCAAGAATTTTAAATTCAACTGACTTTTAATATAACCAACTAAATCTTGCAAAAAAAGAATAAAAAAATTTATGTTAGGGTGGTGGATTTAGGCATTAAAACAACACACCATGATATTTCAAAATTAAAAATAATGGTTTGAGTCCTAGGTGAATTTGATGAGGTAGTGGCTCTCCTCTGAATACTAGCAATGAATTCAATGACTAGATAGAGCTTTCAACATCCTCTTCTTTTACATTCTCATTAGCTGCATGTTTATTAACATCTTCTTGCAAAGTGGGTGTCAAACTTTTCCATTAATCATGAACACAAACTTCACATGGTTGAGGTAATGAACATGAAATAAAATTCCTTGTTGGAACAACTTCATGTGCCTCCTTGGCTTTGGAGCATTCTCCATGTTTTCCATAACCAAGACCCAAATAATTAGGCCCTTCCTCAAGAACATTTGGCTCAACTATGCCTTGTACATGTTTGCCTTTAACCCTTTACTTTCATAGCAAATTTTCATCAAAAATTTGGACCTTATTCAGGTCTAGTGTGTCTCTCAAAAGCACTTACACATTCATTTTGAGAGGAAATTGAAGACAGAAACCAATAGATAATTCTTCTAATTAACCTTGACTAAAATGAGCTAAATTGTACTTTGATACCAACTTGATTTGAATATGGACAAACTAGTTTTATTGGGCTATCTCCCTCATTAGTTAAATAAAAATGTGTTTAGGATCGTTTTAAGTTAGCCAATTGGGAAGGGGTTTGTGTCAAGCTTTAAGTGTATTTTCTGAGAAATTTATGAATTAATTAGCTTTTAAAAACTCGTGTACAAATAAAATGCAAAATTTTTATTTAGGAAATTTTTTTCCCTCAATCCAGATTCCGATCATTGGACATGTAAGAGGAAGAAAGAGGGAATTCACTTTTCAAATTCTAGACCTTGTCTAAACCAAAATAAACTAGAGCTTTGGTTTTCAAATACATTCACTTATTTGGAAAAGTTCTAGCTACCAAAAGTCCATATGCCAATCTACCTCCCAAGAAATACATTTAGTACACCACTGGTTAGTTTTTTGTCTTCCTATATTCTTTATCAACCTCTTCTAGTGATTCTTGAAAGGTGGATACTGTTATAGCATCATTTTTCACCTTCATATGATTCATGATTTCTTTTATGGCTTTGGGCACCCATTCCCATAGACTTGGAAAAAATTCACTAAAAAACAGTGTTAAAAATCCCATATGCGGTTATGCCCAGCTTTTTCCGCGTGTATACGTGAGTCCATACAGACGTTTCCACGTATGCCATTAAAATTATTAAAAATATATATAAAAATTCCCTATTTTCGGGCTGGGTTGATGGTTACTCCAGTAGTTCAACCACCCTAGCACGTGGCCAACTGTTTCCAACTGATTGAAACTACTTTGAGGATGTATAAAAAGCCCTCATGTGTATGGCCTAAGGGAGAGAGAAATGATTGATATTATACTCTGTTGGAATCCCTAATCCAAGTCTGATTTCCCGTGCCTCCTGCACTTTCCCTGTTCAGTATTGGAAACCTTTATTTCTAGGAGATGTTCATCCCTCTATATGTCATCTCGTGTGCACAACTTCTGAAGGAGTTTTAGCGAGGCAAGGGCGGGACGGATCCAGACGACAGTCTCGTCAAAGATCATGGGAGGATTCAGGTGATCTCTCCACTTTTTACTACTGTACATGCTATTCATAATACAGAAGAACCATCTTGTTCCTGAGATACACGTGTTGGAATCTGCTTGCATATGTGAAAGCGTTGATTATTTAAGCATTTATTATGGTTTATTTAATGTTTCACGTGGATTTCACTAATGTTTAGGGTAGATATATATTGTACAACCAGTTCTTCGTGTTTGTTTCTTTCTGGTTTTCAGGTTAAGAAGGAAGAAAGGTTGTTGGGGGTTTGGACCCGCGGGATCTACCACAAACGTAGGACCTACGGTAAGTTCCTCGATCTACTCTATCTAGTTTTTCATGAATGGATATGGTTGTGTGTGAGTCCTTCTGAATTGCATGCCCTGATCTGTGGAGGTTTCAACCCAACAAACCTCCAGGGTGATTTTCCCCGAAACTGAACTGGCGACTCCACTGGGGATCGCATTCTTGTGATTCTCCTGTTGGGTGGTTTCAGTGGTTTTCACGGTTTCCAATAGTTTTTATCATCTTTTCCAGTCCAGTAAAGCTTTTCTTGGTCAGACTGAAGACCTGGTTCTTTATCCAGGCTTGATTTTTTATATTTTTCTTTATTTGCTTTTTTATACGCTAGTTTCTTTGTACGCAGTAGCGTATACATGCGAGTTTCGTTAGAGGAAGCCGCGTATATGCGGGTTTCCCTTAACACAGACGCGTATGCATGCTTTTTGCATAACTTATAAGTAGCATATACCTAGGCAAGTTTTGAAATTTTTAAATTCTGAGCTTTTTAGTCTTGTCTGCTTGTGAAGATCTGTTCCTGTAGTATCTTTGTGGTCTCTGGATTGGGTTGGAAGTGAATATCAGTCTTTTTCTCTCTTATTTGATTGAAAACTAAATCATTTGGCAAATCTTGTTTTTCTGGTGCTTGCACTTCTGGTTTGAGTACCGAGATCTCTTTCTTGGGATCCTTGGCTGTTCTACTTAATCAGAACAGAGACCTTTTGCTCGATTACTCTTTCCTACCTTTATGTCTTGCTTTGCGCTTTAGTTTTTGCCTCCTTTTGGTTAGTTTTCTTGTTTTCATTTGACTAGGTCTTGTGGCGATTTTTGAAGAGTCATTCTTGGTTCTTTGAAGTTTTTGTTTGCTGCAAGGGTGTGCTATTCTTCTAAGCTGAATTGTTGAGTTTCTTGTCTTCCTTGTGCTCGCATGAATCTTGCTACCAAGTAGCAGTATAAGATTTGGAGCATTCTTGTTGAAGTCTTGTTTGAATTCAGAGTTGGTTGGCTTGGAATTTTGA
This sequence comes from Pinus albicaulis, assembly GCA_034641835.2. Lineage (NCBI taxonomy): Eukaryota > Viridiplantae > Streptophyta > Pinopsida > Pinales > Pinaceae > Pinus > Pinus albicaulis. The sequence goes on along the minus strand of CM076569.1, from coordinate 419,979,360 downwards.
TAGCTTTCTTGGTCTTGTTGAAGTCTTTCTTTTATAAAATTCAAAAAGCACAAAAACATTTTTGTTTTTCCTTTGCTTTTGTTTTGCATTTTTGTTTTGGTTTCCTTTCATCTTTTGGAACTTTGGTGAGATTTCTTGCTTTTGGTTTTTGACTTGATTTGGGAAGGGAATTGTTATTGGTTTCTTTCTCTTATTTCGAGTGCATTTTGGTGTCTTTATGCTGAGAGTTTCTGATTTGGAAATTAGCTTGGTGGACAACTGAAAAGTGATAAAAACTAAAGGATTCTTGGGAAATTTCTCTTCGTTTCGATAGATTTTTGCATCCTAGAAGTAAACATCATCTTAGTGATTTTCATTTGGTGCACTTAAGCATTTAGTCTTTTTCATAGATTTTGTGAGTGTGAGCTTGTTATTCAAAAAGAAAAAATATATAAACTCGTAGAACCCATGTAGAAATTGCTCTTCATCGAAAGACAAATTTTTCATTTGCATATAGTTTGGTTTTCATTAATTTCTTTTCTGTGTCAAAAACACCACAAGTTTCATTGCCATATCCCTTGACTTAATAAAAGCCAACTAAAATAAGCGTTATAATCTAAAATCAACTAGCAAGTTTTTTACTAAGTGTCATACACCAACTAGCTAGGTTGTAGGGCCTTAGATTAGGTGAGTGGAGAGTTAACTCTCTAAGGCCGCTCAAACTGAAAACATAGAAGTTGATTAATTGAGCGAAATCAAACTCTGTCAGGTGGACCGGGAAAGCTCTCCTCCAGAGAGTCAAGCGTGAGGGGCAGTGAAGGCCGAGAAGAGAGATACCCCCTCTCTGATTTGCTAGATCTAACCTCAAGACCGTTCCGCCCGGCTTTTGACACGGATTGGTTCCCATAGTTGCCATTCCTAGGTTCCACATAGGTGACTGCGGGGGGGAATACCCGTGGTACCTGAGGCAGACGTCGTATCACTTCAGCAGTACTTCTGGGGGGTGCCCTTGCGAAGCTTGGGTGCTTGTGCCGGCAAAGGCTGTTGTTTGGAGGTCTACGTAACTGTTTCTGATACCTTCGCTAGTAGGCCTGGGCCATAATTATCCCAGACTACTTTCGGGAGGTCCTATATTTCGCTTTCTTGTATTTTGGTGTCCGGTCCTAATCACCCGGAGCGGAAATACCTGAAGGGTGCTTGTTTAGTTGTATCTCAGAGATCTTTTTAGTGAGTGCTCTTTGCTCCTTAGCTTGCCTAGCTTGATATTTTTTGAGTCTAATTAATCTATTAAAGTGGCTGATCAAGCGCCTTGTCGTTCGAGGAGAATCCGGGGGTTATCTCCCGAGAGTGCAAAGCATTCTCCGAGAAGGCGTAGGAGTAATTTAGCAGGTGAATACCACCCTGTGGTATCTAACGCAGTGGAGAGAGATCCTCCACAAGGGTTTGAAGGTCCTGTTGTTGGTTCTGGTGTCGATTCTGAGAGGAGCGTTCCGCTCACCTCTAGAGTCTTGTTTCGGCAAGAAGCAGGAGAAGAAGTAGAAGTAGAGGAAGTATCTCAAGCTTCTGAGTCACTTCCATCTCTTCTTCCTCCTCATTATCCATTTGTTCTGGAGTGCATCGGACCTGAGTCTGCAAGACCAGAAGATCCTCCATACTATTCATATCTTTTGATGGCCACGACTGGGAATGCAGCTTCGGCTGTGAGTACTGCAGGCATTTAGACCCCTGCTTCAGTAGGAGGAGGGGGCACTATTGCTATATCTACAATTTCTTCTAGTACTGCTGTGTTTGGCTCTGGTCACACCCAAGCACAAGCTTCTCATTCTGGTCCCTTTTGTTTCGGAATGCCCACTAGTGGGATTCCTTCGTTTTCCTTCTCTGCCGCTTCAGCTGCATCTACGCCCATGTCTTCCATGGCTAGTGGATTAGCTTCTTTTCAAGGGTTCCCCTTCGGGAGTGGACATATTCCTAATCCGAATCCTTCCTTAGGGTCTTTTCCTTTTACCTCCCAGACCCAGAGTTTTAACCCTTGGTTCGGAGGTCAGAGTTCGACAACCTTCACTGGTTGGAATCCTATCTTTATGTTAGCGAGGGTTGGGAATCAGTTTTACGTTGGTCATCAAGGGAATACTTCTTTCCCTTCGTCGAGTGCCTATCAGGATTTTTCTCCTCTGTCTAATGCATGGAACCCTTATCAGGGGCTTTCCTCTTCATTTAATACTTTGGGAGGGGGAACTGGTCAGGTCTTTGGTAACTCTTCGTTGGGAGGGGGGTCTTCTCCTTTTTCTACGAGTCAGTTCTGGCAACCTGGTGCCTCATCAAATCCAGGCTATTCTTTTCAGAATGTTGGGAATCCATCCCACCAAGGATGGAATCCTCAAGCTACTCCTCGTTTACCTTTTCTGGCAATGTTAAACTTGCCAGATTTGTCAAAATTGACTAACGATCTGATCTGATATAGTCTGGGGTGGCCTCCGGTTCCTACCAAACTTCCTTCAGATATTCCAAAGTTTGAAGGCAAGAATGGAGAGGACCCGGCTGACCATATCACCACTTTCCATCTTTGGTGCTCATCTAACTCCCTGATTGATGATTCAATTAGGTTGAGATTTTTTTAGCGCACCTTGATGGGAAATGCTGCCAAGTGGTACATTGAGTTGGCTGGGGGCAGCTTTGCTACATTTGGAGATCTGGCTACTACATTTCTCAACCACTTCCAGTTGCCTGTCCGTTATGACGTCGGGACTGAACTCTTGGCTAATTTCAAGCAGGACGATGCAACCCACATTTTTTATCATATTCAGGAATGGCGGAGAAGGAAGAGGCTTATTAAAGCTCATATTCTTGGTGAATTCCTCTTGGAATGGTTCTTGAAATCATTGCAGTCAGACATTTCTAAGGATGTATCCCTGTCTGGGGTATTTTCCGAGGAGCAGGCCATTTTTAGGGCCCAGCAGCTTGAATTGATTTATTCTCAGTCTGGGGTCCTTCAAAAATATTTGCCTAATGCTCCGCAGTCCAAGTTAGACTTATCTAAGCCTAAGCCCGGTCCTCATGGTGATGGAATTGTTGGATCGATCGATAGTGGTGCAGCTAACCTGCTTAGTCAATTGCAGTAGTTGTCTATACAATCTGCTTCTTCTGGTCAGGCTGTGCCTGTTGAGTCATCGCCTTCTCAGTCTTTGTCAGTGAATGTCGTTCAGTCTTCTAACCCCAAAGGAAATCAACAATCCGAATGGAAGACGAAGGGACGTAATAAGAAAAAGGGCAAGAATGAGAAGGGTAATGCAAAGTCTAACGAGCAAGGTGGTGAGGGGCCAAAGGATAAGAAGAAAGTGAATTTTCCATGCAAGTTATGTAATGGAGACAATCTTACTCACCTTTGCCCCAAGATTCAGGATGCTCAGCACTTGTTAGCTCAGCAGGGTTCTTCTAGTTCCCAGGCTGTTCTGACTAACCCTTTTCCCCAAGGGCAAAAACTTGTTGTTGGCGTGAATCAAAATCCTGGGGCTTCCTCTGGGGGCACCCAGGAAGGGGAAATTCCATCAAACATTTTCATGATGAGTGCTCACGCGGATATCGCTACGAGATCCCGTGATTATGGCGAAGCTGAGGCTTCGAAAGCCAAGGGTGCTCCTGATGCTACTGAGCTGCTTCATATTCCGAAGCCTACTGTCGAGCCTTTACCTCGGATGCCAAAAGCATCTGCTAAGCGAGCGACGATTAATCCAAATGCTAGTGCTGCCCAGAACTACTCTGTTGTAGAAGATCTGGCGCAGAGTCCTTGTGCTATGTCTGCTCTCGAGGTGCTCCAGTCTTGTCCTGCTCAGCGCAGTGCTTTGCTCGTTGCTATTGGAGCTATTGATCCAAAGAACTCTCTTATGATTACATTTGATATGTCAAATATTAAGAAGAGATTAACCCATCATATGGCCTTTCATATTAAATCGTCGTACCGGAAATGCAAAATTTTTCGGACGGCCGTTGATGAGGGTGCTTCCACATGTGTGATGTCTCTCACCTGTTGGAAGACAATTAGATCTCCTGCAGCTGTTCCATCTACCAATCTTCTGACTGCGTTCGATGGTCATTCTCACAGACCCCATGGTATTGTCCCAGCTTTGCCCATCTGTGTTGGGGGAAAAACTGTTAATATAGAAGTCGAGGTAGTGGATGCAAGCTTGGACTACAACCTTCTGTTGGGGAGAAACTGGATTTACGAGATGGATGTTGTTGCATCCTCATTATTTCGAATTATTTGTTTCCCTCACGAAGGGAGGATTGTTACAGTGGACCAACTGGACTGTCCTCCTGTAGACCCGAATGCGTTTACTGACTCAACTGTCCCAAAATTGGATAATACCAAGGTGCTTGTTGAGAATCTAGGGGTTGGGATGTATTCTTCTTTGATGGGTACTTTCAATATCCCACCTCCTACTGTGCATATAAATGCTATTTCGTCCTCCAAGGCTCCTCTTCGAAGAGAGTTCTTCAGAACTCATTATTTCTCGGACCCTTGGACCTTACCTTCCCCTACTTCCACATTAGCGGAAGGTCAAGTGGGTGGAATGGCATTTCCGATGTCTGCAGCTGAGATTGCTTATCAGTCTATTGTTGAGTCTGCAGACTCCATTCCAGCTTCTCTTTCACCGGAGGAGTTGGATGGTGATGTGGCTCCGGCTTGGACTCTTAATTCTTCTTCTGCCCAGGATTGCCTTGATACCACTCTTACATCTGAAGAGGCAATTATGGAAGCCATGACCGGTGTAGAGAGATCGTGGGATGATTTGCATCATCGGTCTTATTTCTTACCTAAGTTAAGCGAAGTTGAGTCAAGTTTTCCAAGTCCTGTGTCTCCTGGTCCTATTCGCCTAGTCCTGAACCCTTTAGCACCAACACAGGTATATGCTGAAGGGAACATGGCTATGATTTCTCCGACTATCCCAGTGAACATTTCCAGGGATCCCAATATTATCGAGAATGTCTTCAATGGAGCTGAATGTTCCTCTGAAGAGATTCAGATTTACATCGATCTCTTCAAAGAGTTCAGGGATGTGTTCGCTTGGTCTTATGAGGAAATGCCTAGTATAGATCCATCTATTGTCCAGCATGAGATCAAGACTTACGAAAACGCTAAGCCTGTAAGGCAGAAGCTTCGTCTGGTCAATCCTAGGAAGGCAACAGCTATCAAAGCTGAGGTGGAGAAGCTGCTCAAGGCAGGGTTCATTTACCCGGTTCCTTTGACTGAATGGGTTTCAAACCCTGTTCCTGTAGATAAAAAGCAAGGAACCATTCGAGTATGCATTGATTTCAGGGACCTTAATAAAGTATGTCCTAAATATAATTACCCCACACCATTTATTGATCAAATTATCAATGAGTGTGCCGGTAATGAGATTTTCTCCTTCATGGACGGTTTTTCCGGATATAATCAGATTACTATCCGTCCTGAAGATCAGCATAAGACTGCCTTTATTTGTCCCTAGGGTACATTTGCTTACAAGAAGATGCCTTTTGGTCTTAAAAACGCTGGGGCTACCTTTCAGCGAGCCATGTCATATGCATTCCACAACATCAAACATATCATCAAGGCATACTTGGATGATTTAGCTGCTCATTCTTGAAAGAGAATGGATCATCCCACTCACCTCCGTCGAGTATTTGAACGGTGTCATTTCTATAAGATTAGGTTGAATCCGAACAAGTGTGTTTTCGCGGTCACATCCGGTCGGTTGTTGGGATTTATCGTGTCTAGGGAAGGGATAAGGGTAGATCCCTTCAAGGTTGAGGCAATACTTCAGTTGCCTCCCCCGTCCTCTATTCGTCAACTTCAAAGTCTTCAAGGAAAGGCTAATTTTCTGCGGAGATTTATCGTAAATTATTCTGAAGTTACAAATGGATTTATGAGATTGTTGAAGAAGGGAGTTCCATTCTTTTGGGATGACTTTGCTCAGTGCTCATTCGATGCTTTGAAAAAAGCATTGACCTCTACTCCTTTATTGAGTCCACCTGATTATAGCAGGGATTTCCTTTTGTATCTGGCAGCAGCAGAATCTACTATTGGTATGGTTCTGGTTCAGGAGGATGATGCTCTTGCAGAGCATGTTATATACTATCTTAGCCGAGGCTTGGTAGGTCCTGAACTTCGATATACTCCGATAGAAAAGCTAGCTTTAGCAGCTGTCCACGCTATGCAGCGACTCCGGCATTACATTCTTCTACGTAAAACCTATGTTTTGGCAGCAGCCAATCCATTTCAGTTTGTCCTCAGTAGGCGAGTGATTGGGGGCAAATACAATAGATGGATTGTGATTTTGCAGGAATTTGATCTTGAGTTTATGTCTGCCAAGTCCAAGAAATCATTGGTTTTCACAGAATTGATCTCCAAGTTGCCCTGTGGCGAAGAGATAATCTATGATGAGTCCTTTCCGGATGAACATTTATTTCTTATCTCTACACAGGATCCTTGGTATGGAGATATCATTGTGTATCTTCAGACTGCGAAGTTTCCCTCTTCTTTTTCGAAAGATGAGCGCTGTAAGTTGCGTCACTTGGCTAAAAGTTATGTGATTATTGGTGATGCTTTATACTGTCGAGGGGTTGATTCAATCCTAAGACATTGCTTAACTCTCGAAGAAGCTGAGGCTGTGCTGAATGATTGCCACAGTGGAGCTTGTGGTGGTCATTTATCTGGGCTTGCTATAGCCCAAAAAATCTTGCGTGCTGGGTACTTTTGGCCTTCGATTTTCAAAGATTGTGTTGAAGCGGTCAAAAAGTGTCATCCGTGTCAAGTATATACTCAAAAAATGCGCGCTCATCCAGCTCCGCTTTTTCCAGTCATTACTGTTGGTCCCTTACAAAGTGGGGTATTGATTTTACTACTTGTAACCCACCTTCGGCTAAAGGTCACAAGTACATTATTGTAGCAGTAGACCACTTTACGAAGTGGGCTGAAGCTATGCCTACTTTTGGGAATGATGGTGAGACTGCAGCTCTTTTCCTATTCAACCAGGTTATTGCTCGTTTTGGTATTCCTAAAGAGATTGTCACTGATCATGGTAGTCATTTTTAGAACAGCATGATGGCTGAGTTGGCTTCGAAATTAGGTTTCCGGCAAGAGCATCCATCTCCGTATTATCCTCAGGCCAATGGGCAGGTGGAAACCATAAATAAATCCTTGAAGACCATTCTTCAAAGGACGATTAATAAAGCTCGGTCCAACTGGCATATCATGCTATATCCTGCACTTTGGGCATACAGGACGTCAGTGAAAACTGCAACTGGCTTTACTCCGTTTCAGTTAGTTTACGGGCTGGAATCCGTATTTCCTATTGAATGCGAGATTCCTTCACTTAAGTTAGTTGTTGAGCTTCTTCCTGACACTTATAGTCTGGCAGAACGTCTCCTTCGTCTGGAACATCTTGATGAGCAGCGTCGGGATGCCGCCACGATGAATGAGGCGCATAAAAACCGAGTTAAAGTTCAGTACGATAAGGCGGTCAAACCTAGGGCTTTCTCAGAAGGCGACCTTGTTTTGGTTTATGCCCAAGACAAGGATGTCCTGGGGGCAGGAAAATTTAAGTCTATGTGGTATGGTCCCTTCATCATTAAAAAAGTCCTTAAGAAAGGAGCATATACCTTGGTTGATTTCGAAGGAAACGAGTTGCCAGAGCCCAGAAATGGGCTCTACTTGAAAAAGTATTATGCCTAGGCTTCAGTCTGGCATGTTGCTTTTGTATATAGTTTTTTGTTTTGTACATATCTGGTTTTTAGGTTTTTGGTGTGATGGTGATGCTTTTGATCTGCTTTGGCAGGTTGTGTCGAGTGATGAGTCATTACGGTTTCGCCGATGGTGCTAGTAGACACACCCGGAATTTGGCTTCCGTGGCTTGGGTGCTTCATCATCCATCCGGTCAGCTGTTAGTAGCAAGAGGAGTCTGCATTGGTCCTGCTTCCAATAATGTAGCAGAATACACTACAGTTATTCATCTACTCTCAGAGGAAATATCTTTGGGTGTTGATTCGTTAGTATTTTTCTTGGACTCCCAGCTGGTGGTGTCGCAGTTGAACAATACTGATCGGGTTCGAGATCCATTTTTACTCCGGTTGTTTTTGAGGTTACGTTTGTTACAAAGATCATTTCAATTTTTAACTTTCATTCATATTCCTCGAGCTGACAATTGGATGGCAGACTCATTAGCTAATCAGGCACTTGATTGGCATATTAATCATTCAATACAATAAACTTTAATCATCAAAAACATCATACATTTTGTCATACATTTGTCACATCATATCAAAAGTCGTTGTATATATATCATCAAAGTGTTTCAAAAAACTATACAAAATTTGGATCCATAAGTCATACAAAATTTGGGCTTATGCCCCATCATGTTCAGTATCAAAAAATATACAGTCATCCGATAAATCAAATCTAGCTACTCCTGAGGTCCCTGCCCAAAAGCTGTGTTCCTATAGAACATGATCGCAGTCGCGACTCGGTGGAATAACCGTACCTAGTCATGAGGTACTCCTACCACTCGTCTCTGGACGGCCTCGGGAAGATCCTCCACTGCCGCCATAGGAACTTGGTGGGTTAACCCCTCCAAGTTCCTCTGTACTGCATGGAGAGTTCTCTCTGAGTCTACTGTATCCGCCTTGCCTCTGCGACGCTTATGTCGCGGGTATCCCTCAGGTCTGACTGGTCCAATATCTACATCATGATCATTATAATATTGTAAGTCTTTGGAATCCAATCAAAAACATGTTTCATTTTTTCATACATGTTTAAAAAATCCAAAAAAAATACATAATCAAAAATCAAACTTACTGACTGTGCCCCATGCTGCGCCAGCTGGAAGAATGAGGTTTGGATCACCTCTGAAATCCATCCCGGCATAGGGATAGTCATCCACAGCGATGATCTGTTCTCCCCACCATAGGAAGAACTCATCATCCTAGGTGGTCTGGAGAACTTCACTTTCCCCCAATCTCTTCATCATGTCTGCCCAACGGGCAATTCTTGGGTCTCTCAGGCTGCTGATGGTAGAGATCACTCTAGGTCTGAGTAATGGAATCTTCTCGAAGAAGAATGTCATCAGAATTGTACTGTATCCAAAATGTTTTGTCTTTACTTGGCGGATTGAGGTCAATTGTTGCTTCATGTTCATCAGTAGGGCTGTGCACCAATCATATACATGAGTTAAGCATTCCACTGCTATACTCATGTGAGTCCTGAAAGCCTGGTGTAGGGAGGCAGATCCTGCCACCCTGCCAATGGTGAAAAGGAGGATTTTAATGTGCAAATCCCTTATATCTCTTATGGCAATTTGGGTTCCAACTTTCTGTGCTCCCCATACGCAGTACACGTGGACATAATCTTCCACGGTGAGCCCTCCCAAAGGCTTACCATGCAAGTCTACTGGCTCCCCCCTCCGGGAGAGTCCAGTGATAAAATATATATCTTCCACTTCAATGTGTATAGGCATCTGATCTATCATAAAGCAGTCCTCTTCCAGTACCCAATATTTCACAAGCATTTCAAGCAACCGGACATTGCTCTTCATATTTGGCATTTTAAAAAACTTGAGTAATCCACAATTCCGAAGAATATTCAGTGATGCTTGGTCCTGCATGACTTCTTGATCAATTGCACTGTGTTCACGCTCTCTCCATGAGATGGTCATCCTGCAAAATTTCAATAATTCCTTCATTAGCTACGCATTTTTTCATTTGGGTCTACGCATACACGACTTTATTTGTGCACAGTTGCATGTATACGCGACTTTCCTATTACCAACCAACATATGCGCAAACCCGTGATTTTTGGAAAGAGATTCTAAGGTGAAAATTCCTAAATTTTAGTTTATGAACGGAAAAAATGAATAGCAAGGATGATTGATGAGCTTACCTGACAAATTCGGTGCAATTCGACGGTCGGTTGCTCCTGTTTTGACGAAAGAATTTTTTTGCTCCAGAGCACTTTTTTCCAAATCAGCAATGTAACAATGAACCAAATATGAGGTAATTTGTCTATTTATGCCCAAAAAGTTGAAAATTTTCGCAAAATTTTGTTATGCTTACTTTTTCGATCTATCTTAAGCTGCATAACCCGGATGCTTGGAAGTGCCTAGATTGGTATTTTTCAGGTACATTTTTTATGAAATCGAGAATTTTTCCGGATTTTGATCCATGACTGCTGACCCGTCATGGCAGGTATATGATCTTCACTGGCATATAGGTTAGGGAATCCACTTTTCCGTTGCATTTTGCATACTAGCCTCCATTCTGATCACTTGCCTTAAAGTCGATCCCATCAGGTCATGAGTATTACACCCATTTCACTCGCCGATTTTTTAATCATGACTTGGTGGTAGAGCCTTCCTTTACATGGGCTTCCTAGTTAGTTCCTCGCTAACACTTGTTTCCCATGCTGCATTTTATATAGGCTCGGGAGTCCTCTTTAGTTTCCGCCATGACTTATGTGTTGAAGCTTCATTCTTCTTCTTCTTCACTATCATTTTTCTGGCTATTACGCTAGAGGCTCCCTGGTGTTGTTGAGTTGTATTACTGCATTGCATATTGGCTACTTGTTTATCCTGGCCTTTAGCCGGCTTCATTTGGACTCGATGTTTAAACCAACTTTTGACCTTGACTTTCTATACAAGTTAACCATTGCATGCACTTAGCTATCACGACTTGACACCTTTGTACCCATGGATGGAACGTTCCTCTGAGTATCACTGACCAGTTTTCGCCACCTTGCATTGAGCATAGGATTGTTCCAATCCCAGGAACTAGTGCATCTGATTTCTTGATACTCGTTCTGTCCATTGTACCATAGCATTCTTTTATTCTTTTTCAGGCTTATTATATGAAAAAGACAAAAAAATCAAATATAACAAAAAGAGCGGGAACGAGATGTTACTTCGTTACTTTCATGGCAGTACAGTATCAGTTTGTCGCCCTTGAACAAAGCACATACACTTATATATTTCCTTCATTTGGGATGGTTTTAGTTTTGACCTAGGTGCAGCCTTATCCTTGTTTCACTGGTCAGTCCTCCCCCGATTGGTTATCTCTTCCAATCATATGGAGAGTTTGTTTTTGCCTCCTGCATAACAGACTTATACAGTGTCATCTGTTACTGCCATGGTCATCACGAGTCATGCTTTTGTTCAAGGGAAGTCTAAACAGAGTCGACCATTCTGCGGTGTCTCTTGACTCATTATTCAGTCGGCCTTCCTGATTGTGTCAGTATCTTGTTCTATCACATCAGATGTTTTGGTCTTCTGCTCGTGCTGGTTTGAGAAGGTCTCCATTGACTTCTCGCTGGCGGGTTTGTCTCTTATTGACTACGACACATTGCTATGAGAGCAAACCTAGAGCCGCACCTTGGCCCTATTTCCATCATTGATAGGTGACCTTGTGCTCAGCATTTGATCATCATTATGGGTCTTTGACTGAGTGTTTTTCCTTGTGTTTGACGTCAACATACATTATCACACTTGGGATTCATGTAGTACCTTGATTTCCATTTGACCCTATCGGTGGATATCTCGCCTCTGTGTCAGCTTTCATTATTGGTTGGTTCAGAGGGTTTCTTCCGTGCACTAGCTTCATCTTGTGCATGTTGGAAACGTACTTCGGTTTTGGTTCCGTCACTCTACTTCGTCCGATTCCTTCCAAATCTTGGCCTGCGGGTTACACTCGCGCTGGACTGATGTGGGATGCCTTAATGCCTTCCTTCCAACAGATATTTTCCCATCGACTCCGACTCATTGCTCTGGGAATAAGGTCTAGAGTCTTTTTGTCAGTACCTTAGGGTTTGCAGTCATCAGTGGCAGACTCTTCGCTATCGACAGTGGGGATTCATCATTGCCTCCTGATTGGTAGATTCTTTCAAGTGTTCGACTTCAACTCATTTATTTGCACTTGTTAGATTGTACTAGGGCACCTTGACACTCATTTTCATTATTGGTGGGTTGTCTCGCGTTGGTTAACGGTATACATTATTGACCGGTAATCCAACGATTTCTCACATGGTCGACTTTAGCTCATTTATTCCCATTGTGTAGAATTGTGCCATAGTGATCGGTGAAGACCTCGGGTTGCATCAGCATTTTTCGGTTCACTTTTGACAGTCCATTCAGTTTTTGCTAGTGATGTCGTCCACCCTTATATGTTGCAGTTTCAGTACAGCAGCATCCTATATGTTGGCTCCCGAGTTGCATGATTGTACCATGAGTTCCACCCTTATGATTTGGTACTTGGAGATTCAGTTACTTTGTGATCAGACATCTATTTTCAGTATCATTGATCAGCTTTCTATATGTGATACTTGGACATTGATTCAGACTTCTACTTCCGGGCCCTGCTTAGATGATTCATTGTGTACTTTCAGTTCAGCTATACTTGTATACATTCTGGATCTACTATGTACTCTCTATATACATATATTTTTTCCTGAGCATGGGTATGCCCGCCTCAGCATGAGTTGACTCTCTGTTTTCTTTCATTGGTTTTTAGCAGGCTGAAATCTGGTGAAGTCCTCTCTTGTCCTTGCGAAGTTCCTTTGATGTGCATAATACATTTCGGCCATCATGTACCCCTTCTGACCTCATATATTAGGGGGCATCTGTTATAGCATCATTTTTCACCTTCATATGATTCATGATTGCCTTTATGGCCTTGGGCACCCATTCCCACAGACTTGAACAAAATTCATAAAAAACAGTGTTAAAATTCCCATACGCGGGTATGCCCAGACGTTTCTGCGTGTATACGTGAGTCCACATGTACTTTTCCGCGTATGCCATTAAAATCATTAAAAAATATATTAAAATTCCCTATTTTCGAGCTGGGTTGATGGTTACTCCAGTAGTTCAACCACCCCAGCACGTGGTGAATCAAGCTCTGAATCGATTGTTTCAACTTTATGATGTATAAAAAGCCCTATGTGTATGGCCGAAGGAGAGAGAAATGATTGATATTATACTCGTTGGAATCCCTAATCCAAGTCTCCATTTCCCGTGCCTCGTACTGCTCAAGATTGAAACCTGTTTCGAGGAGACAGTCTAATCCTATATGTCATCTCGTGTGCACAACTTCTGAAGGAGTTTTAGCGAGGCAAGGGCTGGACGGATCCAGACGACGGTCTCGTCAAATATCATGGGAGGATTTAGGTGATCTCTCCACTTTTTACTACTATACATGCTATTCATAATACAGAAGAACCATCTTGTTCCTGAGATACACGTGTTGGAATCTGCTTGCATATGTGAAAACGTTGATTGTTTAAGCATTTATTATGGTTTATTTAATGTTTCACGTGGATTTCACTAACGTTTAGGGTAGATATATATTGTACAACCAGTTCTTCATGTTTGTTTCTTTCTGGTTTTCAGGTTAAGAAGGAAGAAAGGTTGCTGGGGGTTTGGACCCCACGGGATCTACCACAAACGTAGGACCTACGGTAAGTTTCTCGATCTACTCTATCTAGTTTTTCATGAATGGATATGGTTGTGTGTGAGTCCTTCTGAATTGCATGCCCTGATCTGTGGAGGTTTCAACCCAACAAACCTCCAGGGTGATTTTCCCCGAAACAATACTTAAATCCTTCCTAAAAGTTTGAGCTCTAAAATGAGAAGACATATAAGGTCATTTTAAGTCATTCTTAGATAATGAAAATGATTGTTCCAAGTCTCATGTTGCTTCTCATGTTATTTTATAAACCTTGAGTGGAAAGAAAAAAAGGAGGGCAGAAATGTAAGAAATATAAAACATAATGAAACACAATGTAAGAAATAGAGAACATAATGAAACACACACATACATATATCTCTAGACAATCAACACAATTATTTTCCTATGAATCCTTATGGGAGACAAGAAACCCTAAAAAGTAATGATGCTCTAGGTAGCTTAGAATCCTATTTGTTTTCAAAATAAGGATGCACTCCCATTTGACTCTCATGATTAGGTTGTAATCATGAGGCTCTCGCTGAAGAGTGGACCTTCCCAAAATCTTGTGACGTCTTGTCTTCCCATTTATGGTAAAGAAATCAAATAGTTCTATCAATTCCACCTTGCAACTCTAAGAGACATTGAATTAAATTTCATCTCAAGACAGGGCTTTGAGAAGACACTCTCAAAGCCAACCTTCGTTATGGCTTTGAAACACATGGTAAGTATCAAGACTTAGCAACTTTATTTGCATAATTTTTTCTAGCATGGACCTTAATGTCATAGCCTTCTTTTGCCTAAATGAATGCAAATTTCCTTGCCATTTGGCTTGCGAAATTCATAATTCATGCTCATGGAACATGATTGTGCTGCAATTGTGATAACATTTGCTGTATGCAGAAGCTAATAAAAAATGATCGAAAATGACATTTTTGCTCTGTTTTTTTTGAAGATTTAAGGAAAATTACACCAAGTAGCTTCCAACCTTATATGACCATCATGTCAAATTCATCTCAGGATATTGTCCAAGTAAGAGCCACTTAAGCAAGCAATCTAGTATACATGACTCCAATTTCAATTAGCAGCAATGATAGTTCTAAGTATGGTGCAAACATTGCTCTAGATCCTCAATGGGGCATGTTTGATGACAATAATTTGGGGAGTGAGAGAGGGAGATGGTAGGAGAAAAAAATCAAGGAATCCTCGGGAAATTGAAAAATATATAACTAATAAGGTGGAATACATTTGTAACCTAAGAGAGAAACTTGTGAGGAAATGAGTGAAGTTGGTATTACACACCCAATTGGACAACCTCGAGGAGAAAACATTTCTCCCACTTTATTTGTTGGCATAACCTAGTAAGTGTTATTCACTAGCATGTATTTTGTAAAGGCCTTTCAACCTAGTTCCCATTCAACTCCATCCACCAAGTTGTAGAGGATTCCAAGCCTAATTTCATAAAAAGTAAGTTGGGGATGATCACATTGACTTGCTTGATGACATGTCTATGAATATTAACTACCTTGAACTATTTTTTTGCGTAGGGAAAGAGACACATTCCCATGTTTGAGCATGAAAACGTTCTTTGATATTGTTAATGCCTCTAGTGTTTACTTCTACAAGTTCTATAGGAAGAGTCTGTAAAGGGCCAGGTAGCCTCTGGATCTCATCTTTTATGAAAGGTGACATATCTAGTAAATGCCCCTACATTCAATCTTTGGAATGGATCTAAATAGAAGTTCTTCATTTTAATATCCATAAAACACAACAACTTTAAGGTAAACTATGTACATGTGTCATTTCTTCCACAAACTAAAGTGTATAAGTAGTAAATTTTATACCAAGTGTGCTCCCACCATGTAAAGCGCAATTTGGTGAAATTATCATTTTTATAATATCTTTTTCAATTAAATTTAGTTTCACACATGATCAATTATTGCTTTGAAAGTTGTGTTCTACATGATTTGTGTACACTAAATTACAAATTGATTTTTTGAAATCTATTTTGTGTAAATGTCGACCAATAGATATATATCATGGAGGATGAAAGATGAAGATCAGTCGAATCCCATATGGAGGTTCAGGGATCGGAGGATGTTCACGGTATTTAAATATAATCTTAAATCTCCATACATGTGTGTACATAAGGAATTGATTTTTTTATTAACTTTGTGAGTGAAATTAGTTGTTAATAAGTTTCATATTTTAATTTTTAGGAGGTAAGAGGAGAAGGGTTTCTACTCCATCCATGGAGCGTGGCCAAGGTTCAAGCGGTCGAGGTATGAGTGGTAGCAGGTTGCGGGAAGGGGGTGATATTTATTCCCCCGAAGGCCAATCAACGGCTGCTGGTTCTCAACAGGGTCACTTTGGATCTGGTTCTCAGCAACGTCATTCTGGGTCTGGTTCTCAGGAGGGTCATGTTGGAGAAGATGTTAACCAACAACATCAAGGTTGCCATCAATTTCAATATTTTTTCATTAAATTTGTACAACTTTTTTTACACGTGTTTTTTCTAATATACGAAATTATATATATATTGATGCAAAGGCCGAAAATGTTCGAGCTAGTGGTCAAAATAGATGCAGGGCAGCTCGCTACATTCAAGAAGAAGGCTGTCAACCCAACACAACTTATCCAGCTGAGATTACTGATATACCATGGGAAACCAACATGGCGGAATGCACCTTACAAAGGTGTGAAAGCCTTCATGCAAAATTGCAAAGAGATCTCATGGCTTTGTCTCTACCTGCTGAGAGTAGACAAAGCCTTGAAATAGTTACACATTCATTGGGTGAAATGGTAAATGTGTACAGAAATTTGGGGCCAACGACTGATTCGTTTGTACAACTGATGAGAAAGAGAAAAGAAACAGTGATAGGTCTCAATAAATGGCAGGACATAAAACAAAAAGTTACAAGAGCAGAGGCCAAGTCAATGTTTAATTATAAGGAAGGGCCAAAAAGAAAAATGTTCAAGGTGCAGTATTTCAAGCACCCAAACAAGGCTGGTTATTTGTATGATCGACATCTTGTGGCCGTTGGAAGGCTTCCATGGAATGATGAGGTTCTTGTTTATTTTGCACAAATGTTTTATGCAGAATTTTTTTTTGGTATGAAACCCGACTACTATGACCTTCCTTCAGAATTTTTTGGCCCGGGGAGTGGTCGATTATATCAACGTAAGGGCGCTAAGAAAGATGTGGAGTTGCCTCACCCTGAGCCGCCATTGGTGAGTCAACCGTTTCGAGTCGAAACTCTGACATCATAGATGGATGCGACTTCTCAAATAAGTCGAGAAGCAAGAGATGTTATGATCGACAATGTTTATAGCGGATTGAGTGGAATCGATCTTTGTTTAAATCGACAAAGAGCACGTGAAAATGCACGTGCCAATTTTGTTTATCGTATAGATGAGGATATTTACAACATGAATGTTGAAGATCTCCGAACATATGCAATAAATTGTCGCAATGGTCTGCAAGACCTAATTTTTCATGAGGAAGAGGGCACCGGAATGGTATGTGTTAGTGACCTTAGGGTTTGAAATTATATTTACATATACATGTGTACAATTTGTAATAAATACATGTGTATGTACACATGTATACATTTATTTGTATGTGTACATTAATCTAACAAAAATGTATGATTATATGTTAAATCACCATTTGCAGTTCTCAGGCATGATGCGTGATGAAAATGTTAATATTACGTTCGGGACCTCTGGCTCAAACGATGCAGATGGGTCTGCCCATCATGATATGTTGGCACATGTATGTTAGTGTTTTTTAAATGACTCTAAAATAAATAATTGTTGCCACACATGTACATGTATGTATATATATAATTTGATAAAATGTTTTAACAGGTACCGATTCCGTCTGATGTTTTTGGGATGGCGGTACCTTCTTCTTCCTTAGGAGATGTACCTTCTACTTCATTGGGAGATGAGCCACAAGTATGGAAAATTTTTCACAAGTTTAAAATTTATGTTTAAAAGTTATATATATATATATATATATTCTACCTCAAAAAGTTCCATTAAAAATTGAGATATATATATATATAGAGAGAGAGAGAGAGATCTATATTTTGAGTTATTTAAAAAATTTTGAATTTAGGTTCCTATAGAAGATTTCTTTAATCCGAGGACTCTAGCGACAGAGATAGGAACATCCACAGCATTTGAACAAGTTGTCTTTAGTTCCTTTTTTTAATATTATTGAAAATAAGTTTATATACATGTACATGTGCATTTTCATTTGAAAGTTTTTAATTTATATAAATTATTTATATATATATATATATATATATATTTACATTTAACTGTACATGTATATTGTACAGTTTACCACTGCAGATGTTTCTATGGGAGAACCTGTTCATCAAATGGAGAGGGAACCTTACGAAGTATTGCATGATTTTTTTGTTATATTTTGTTTTTTACATGAAGTTCTAGATATATATATTCTCATTCATTTTTAAAACTTCAAATTTTAATGTTCAAGAACATGTGAATTGTGTATGTAGGTTTCTTATTCATAGGATAGGGCACGGACTGAGACCCTAGTAGGGAAGACGCTAGATCCTTCATTTGATGGACATGATTTACAGTAGATTTGATTTCAAAATTTAGA
The DNA here is from genome assembly GCA_034641835.2 of Pinus albicaulis. Classification (NCBI taxonomy): domain Eukaryota; kingdom Viridiplantae; phylum Streptophyta; class Pinopsida; order Pinales; family Pinaceae; genus Pinus; species Pinus albicaulis. Next base: position 419,961,281 of record CM076569.1, on the reverse strand, counting down.
TGGTTTTAAAATTTGTTAAACTTGATACAGTTTGATACTTGTGAGATTTACAATTTTTGGACATATTTTATTACATCGTTATTATATAATTTGTTTTATTTAATTTTTGGATGGTTTTAGTACTTTTGGCATGTGAATGTGAAGTAATGTTGTCATCTATAAATTAATGTTGTCATCTGAACTACATTTGGCATGTGATATTTAATGTTAAATGTTTTTTTTGGATAGTTGAATTATAATTGGCATGGCATGTGAAGTTTTTAAAACTCAAGTTTTGGATGGTTTCAATCTACATTTTGCATGTGATATTTAATGAACTTTAAATGTTTAATTTTTTAATGTTGCACAATATATAATCAAAAGGGTTTTAAAACTTAAAGTTTTGGATGGTTTCAATCTACAACTTAAAGTTTTGGATGGTTTCAACCTACATTTGCACATGTGGTAAATTGAAATTATGTTACTTGTAACAAGACAATCCCCATTGATTTCATTGTATATGTTGATTTCTCATTTGATATAATTGCATGTATGATGGTACATTACTTGTAAAGTCATTGGATTAATAGTGTTCATTGATTTCAGTGTAAGCGCAAAAAATTATTGACAATGTAGAACAATTTTTGTGTTATAATAATTAAACCTAATAATATTGGAGAGCAAGAGAGATAAGGTATGGTGTTTACTACAAGATTTCGAGCTAAATATTTAAATGGTTTATGATTTATGATTTTTACTTTCTTTTTAATATAATTGATACAGAAAGATGACAAAACTAATAAGGGTGACAATAAGAATAGAAGAAGAAAATAGTTTAAGATTGATCACAATAAATTCTATTTGTAAGTGATTACATTCTAATTATTCACATTCTATCATTCAATATTATTACATTGTCACTTCGCATTCAAAAATTTTATTTGATCATTTTCCATTATTAAAGTTATTCTACAATATTTATCATCTCAACAAATTGAGGTAACTAAGAAAATTTAAAATTAAAATGACTTGATAAATCTCAAACATATTTAGCATATTTAAAATGGTTTATCGATAGTTTTTCCTTGGTTGCACACGACTGAAACCAACCTAGATCCATCTTAACTACGGATCTATCAAGCGCCGAGAGGGATCAAATCTTTCGAGGTGCAAACCTTTCCTCAAGTTTTGCACTAAAAAAAGAGGTTTGGACCTCTAGATATTTGATCCCTCTCGGCGCTTGATAGATCCATAGTTATGATGGATCTAGGAAAATAACTTTCTAAAAATAAGTAAGGGAAAAGCAACATAGGGAACAATTAGGAGTAGATTTAGGGCATAGGGAACAATTAGGAGTAAATTTAGGAACATGTGATAGTTGGGTGAGATAAAATCATATTTTAATAAAATAATGGGAATTTGTAGGAGAGACAAATAGTGGATATGACATGTATTTTGGTGAATAATCAAATTTATGGAATTAAACAATTAATTATTTTTGTATGTGAAAACAAGATTCACACCTAATCCTCACCTAAAAGACTAAATTAAACACATTATTATTAAGGGGACGAGGAGCATTCTAGGTTTTGAGCTCCCCATTGTTAGATGAGTGTCGTAATGGCATTCCATGTATTTTTGTGAGAACTTATGATATTGTGATATTCTAATTACGAAATAGTGATCTTGAGTACACACTGGATAATGTAGTAGATAGGAACTTTTTGATAAGGGGAGATTAGGGATGTGACCAAATTCCTATCAGTGAAAAAAAATTTCTTCACCTTCCTATAACTCCATTGTAGCTTTGGGGGCCAAAGGTAAGAAGAGTACCTTGGAATTTCTTGGGTGAAAAACCAAGTAGGTCACCAACTTTGGTCTAGTGCATTGGAATTCATTAAATAATTGGTCATTGGAGCTGCTTCAAGCTAGGAGTGAGCATCGTCACCAACCTACATTGAATATTTTACACTCCCTAGGGTGAATGATACTTTAAATTGATTGACAGTCTAAGAATTTTGAATTTTTCCGAATGCCAAATGATCTTACAAAGCTAGTATTTATAATATCCTAGTAGGTCATTCGGTGACAACTTTTACCGGAAACTTGAAACAAAGAGAATCTATCCTTGGCTAGGACATCATGTAAGATGTCTGCCATAAATAGTAAAATTGTACTTAAAAGCTGAGATTCAGGCAAGTGGGGACAACCACTTGTTATCTCGTCCCTTGGAGGCTAGGCCATATGGGGACCGAATCTGACCTTACAAAATAAAGTGAAATAATTTGTACCATACGGTCAGAAAACATATACAAGAACAATTAATATACAAGAAAAATTAATTTCATTCTATAATATATATATATATATATATATATATATATATCCAATACATATAACATTTTTCATCAATGCACATGTATAGAAAAATTACTTTCAGTTGATACTAGAGCACGTGCTTGTACCCAAACAATTTGTAACATGTGCAAACCACAAATAACATAAGCAGCTCAATTTTTAGTTGAGTACTGGAAGTTCTAAAACATATTTAATCCAAAGATAATAAATTGTTGGACACTTTACTCAAAAAAATTCTAATGGAATTCCATCCTCAATAATCCATTCATGATCGGATTTTGACATTTTCCATTTCTTAATTTTCAATTTTTTCTTTGATTGAACTTCTATCAACTTTATGCGTGCTGCACACACCAAGTGACTATATTGAAAACTTATGGAATCACGTTCATAGTCTTCAAAGTAAACAAAGTCTCCACTTTTATTAGTTTGTTTGAAAAAATAACCTTTCAGTATAATAGACCCTCTGTCATACTGAAATCCGTGATCATTAAAGTCTTGTAATAATTTCATTTTTCGTTCGGTGCAACGCATCAAATAATACTTCACATTTTCATCGTTGTCAATAGGTGCAATTACAGCAAAAACATCTCCTGCACAATAAAATAAATTTAACATTTAATTATGCATATTTAAATTTATTTCTAGATCTTTAAATCATTAGAAAGTAATTCAAATGTTACCTTCTCTAACAAGATCCGAAACTCGATCACCATCGGATGATATTGTAGTTTCCTCTGATTGCATTTCTTCAAACATTGCAACAGACATTTTTCCCTTTGTATTTAGCTCTGTATGTTTCGAATCGTTCACATACATTTTGTTTTCACAAACGTCATTGGATTTTGTGTTGTCTATGAAAACATCACAAAAACAAGAATATTTTCTTTTATCCAATGCAAACACATTTGTGGACAACTTTGTTTGAATTGAATGTAATTTTCGAGTCCCTTTTATTGTTTCAACGTCATTTCCAATTGATCTATCTACGTCTCTGATTCCAATATGCCAGAAAAACCTTTATATGGAAAATTAGAAAAAGAATTTGTAAATATGATATCAAAATATAATTAAAAATAATCATTGCATGATAAATGTACAATGTTTAAAATTAGATTTCCAATATAAATTAAATTGAATGTACCTTCGCACTTCTCTTGATGGGTTTTTCTCATGGCTTAGAGCAGCGATGCACCATTGAACAACTTCTTCAGCGTTCACAAGTCGGCATGCAAAGTGGTTCATTTGATATCTTCGAAGTACTCGTTTTATGCATGCTCCTACACCGTCATGTTCTCCTTTTCCATGGCCAGTCTCAAAGAAATTCCAACAATGTTTAATGCATGTTTTCTTATGAAGACAACACAACCAAAAGAATGATCGTGCAGATTTGAATTGACCTGCGCATCTGTCTGACCATATCCAATGTTCATTGAATGTTATTCCACAATCTTTCAATGAATCATAAATTCTTCCAAAACAATGTTGTACAAAACATGTATCATGTGTACGATCGTCACTGATATAAAAGTGATATTCCTTAATTATATGTCGATTTTCACTCGTGCTTTCTATATGATCGACATTTTGTTCAGCATGTCTATATAGAATATGGACGAGCATGGAGACTTGGTCAGAATGATAGTATTCACTCTAAATTTCTTTTTGTGGAACAAATGTGTAGTTTTCTGCAAAATCAATCACTGACAAAATGGTCCCTGGTGGAAAAAATTCACGAGATTTTTTGAATTGCAAGTCTTGCCATCGAGCTCTATGGGAATGCTTGGTGTATTTGTAAATTTCTGCTTCAAACTTTCTCAAAAAGTCTATCAGAAAAATTTCGTCTTCTAGTAATTCAATTCTTTTAACATTATTTGCACCTTGAATCGATGTATCGATATATTCATATCTCTTCCATTTCACTTTCATGTTGGACAATGATTGATCATTTATATCAATACAATATTTGTTTTGAAATTTAGTCAAATTTCCACAATCATCACATTTTTTACCACCAACACATTTCTTTTTGTAAAATAGTTCATCGTTTTCTCTTTCACATAGAATTTGAGATATGAATTCACGGATAGTGGAAGGAGGAGGTGAATCCTTCCATAATGTTCTACCGAAATCAAGGAATGTGTCATAATATAACTCAAATTCCACATGATAACGGCAACAACAAGTGTCGCGTACGGTGATAGGTTTTACATACCATGGTTTTTGTTGAACAAAAGCACTGAGTGAAACATGAATTTGATGATTCTCTTCTTTGAACTTGTTGAATAACTCTATCTGAGTGGTTTCCAAGAGACGTTTTTCATGTTCTTCGTACTGATTTCGTACTATTCTTCTTTGCATCACATGTCTTGTAGTTGGTGAAACACGTGAATTGTTCTTCCAATATTCATATATTATTTTTTTAACATTTTCTCCAAGTCTATCTTTGTATGGTTGCCTACAAATAGCTCTCCAACAAGCAAGTTCATCATTTACATCTATTTGTAGTCGAAATTTTCGATGTTTGTGCAGAGTTTTTCGTGAGGTTCCCAGTGCTCGTGCCTTAGATGTTATCAAACGATTCTCTTGAGTACTTGGTGAAACTATTGCCATCTGTATTCCTCTACGTATATTTGAAACATCTTTATCTCTAGATCTCTTAATTGACTTTATAGCATTACTCATATTTTTTATCATCTCTTCATTCATTTTTTTATCTTTGGTTGATTTTCGAATACCCAATAGTGTTGTCGCTTCTTTTAATTTCCTTAATGATAGGAGACCTTTCAACATTTGAGCATGAACTGTCACTTGCTCATTTAAGAAATACTCTTCAAAAATGCGGTTGACACGATATCGTATAACATGGTCAGGTTTTTTATCTCCATATGTGTGAGTGTCAACATTTTCTAACATCTCATTATCGATAGTGATTTCATCTGTACATATTCAAAAAAATAGTACATATTCAATAAATCACTAAATTAATAACTATGTCAATAAATATTAGGAAAATTTTAAATATATCAATAGATCATAATATTTACATTTACATACCCGCTTCAATTTCTGCTTGAGCTTGATTTTCTTCTTTAATATTTTGAGGAGTATCTCTGTCTGTTTACATTAAACAAAATATTTTTCAAACTAGTTCATCACATAAAAATTAAGCTTCACATTTTACATTAGGAAAATTTTAAATATATCAATAGATCATAATATTTACATTTACATACCTGCTTCAATTTCTGCTTGAGGTTGATTTTCTTCTTCAATATTTTGAGGAATATCTCTGTCTGTTTACATTAAACAAAATATTTTTCAAACTAGTTCATCAAATAAAATTTAAGCTTCACATTTTACATTAGGAAAATTTTAAATATATCAATAGATCATAATATTTACATTTACATACCTGCTTCAATTTCTGCTTGAGGTTGATTTTCCTCTTCAATATTTGAGAGGGCTTCTAACTTTCTTTTGTGAGATTGTCTCGTCTCTTCTCTACGTTCCTCAGGGTCTCTTTTTCGATCATATTTTCTCGCACAAGTTCTTTGATTTCCCATGATAATAGGGTATGAAGTTCAAAAAATTTCCTTCAAAAAATTAGACAATAACTCAATTACAAAAAATATCACAAAAGATTTAATTTTAAAAAATTCAGTGTAAATTTTTTGTAAAAAATACATACTCCAATCCAAAACACACACTTTAAAAAATTCGAGAGAAAAATGTTTTATAAAAATGAAACGAAGCTCAAAAGATTTACTTCAACTCAAAACACGTACATACCTCCAAGAAATATAATATATATAATGCTATAGGGATTTAAGATTATAACAAAGTTTTGAATCATGATAACTAGGTGAAAACCAAAACTAAGTTGTGGCCACAAGAAAAAAATCACAACAACTCACAGAATATATCAAACGTTGCAATGAACCCCATACATTGTGATGGACCTCATAGGAATTTTAGTGCACATATAACACCACCCTAATAATTCTATACTCTTGATCAAGTTAGAATAACCTAGGGTGTGTAAAATATTTTAATAAGATAAACAAAACATACAACACGAAATTCAATATTGTGGTATAATAACTAATTTTTGAACCATTGTGACAAACAAAATATCACATTAACTCACATGATATATATAATGCTATAAGGATCTAAGATTATAACAAAGTTTTGAATCATGATAACTAGGTTAAAACCAAAACTAAGTTGTAGCCACAAGCAAAAAATCACAATAACTCACAAAATATATCCAAGGTTGCAATGAACCCCATACATTGTGATGGACCTCATGAGAATTTTAGTGCACATAGAACACCACCCTAATAATTCTATATTCTTGATCAATTTAGAATAACCTAGGATGTGTAAAATATTTTAATAAGGAACTATATTTGTAATTATGAAATATAAAACTATAACTTAAATTTGTGAATTTAATTTGTATTTTTTTTTCTTGTGTATATAGAGAAAGAATAAACCAAGTTTGGAGTTAAGAAAATAAACCATAACATAAAGAACAATATCTCCTTCCAAAAATGTCCCCATATTAAAATGATATTCACTTTCTTGTATACCAAAACTATTGTTCTTCGTATACAATTTCTTATAAGCATGCAATTGTTGCTCAGATATGTAGATGAACTTGAAGTAAACTCTATTTTTGTTAATAAAAATTCTCTTTATTGACATCTATGCTAGATAGATTGTACTTGAATGTATTTAAAATATGTAGATGAACTTGAAGTAAACTCTATTTTTGTTAATACAAATTCTCTTTATTGACATCTATGCTAGATAGATTGTACTTGAATGTATTTAAAATATCTTATTTGAGTTATGTGTTACATTATTAATCACCAAAGGATTTTCACCCCCAATTTCCTATTTCGATATCTATAACAAAATTTGTATATATGTGAACATATTATGTTTGTTTACATTTATGTTTTCACCCCCAATTGAGTATTTCAAAATCTATAACAAAAATTTTTGGTTGGTAACTCTTATCATCAATATCTTTGAAACCTCCACGACTTGCTTCCATGGAAGCAAAATTTTCCTTTCATTCCTTCACGATGACTTGTTCTCTTCTAGGCTACTCTTTCCTATGCTATTGCCTTATGACGTTTCTTTTGCAACATATGGTGCAATTGCTAGTTTTTATGATTTTTTTAAATCTTCGTCATACGAAATGTATTATGAGGGAAATGTTATGTTGTCTATGAACATTATTACATTTTTTATTTATTTTATTTTTAAGAAATAGAAAACTAGATCAAAAAATTAGTTAAATATTATATATTATATTAGTTAATTATTATATTAAATTAGTTAATTATTATATTTTTATTTTTTAAGAAATAGAAAACTAGATCAAAAAATGTACTCATATGACACTAGTACATTTATTATTTTATACAGTCTTTATATCATTTTATAATAATTAGTTATTAATTTAATATAAACAATTATCTCGAAAAAAATTAATGGTAATAAAATGTGACAGCGATTCATAATGGTTTTACCTTAAACATATATATCTTAATGAGCATTCTTCTTCTTCACATATATATATATATATATATATATATAGTCTTTATATCATTTTATAATAATTAGTTATTAATTTAATATAAACAATTATCTCGAAATAAATTAATGGTAATAAAATGTGACAGCGATTCATAATGGTTTTACCTTAAACATATATATCTTAATGAGCATTCTTCTTCTTCACATATATATATATATATATATATCAAATTGTCCTTTATATTTATAGATTTTATGATGTTTGTGGACATTACTACATTTATTTAAAGAAAAAAATAAACAACTTAATCAAAATTATAATTATCTCACACTAATTATTTTATTTGTACTCATCTTACACAGTAATGCTTTCAGTATTTTATACATGGTCTTTATATAATTTTATAATTAGTTATTAGTTTAGTATAACCAATTGTCTTCACGGAATTGATTATAATTAAATGTGACATTATTTTACATATTAAAGTAGTGCATGTAACATAGGTTGACAATATGATAACCTTGGTATGTAACATTAATATTGATGTTTGTGGTGCTCTGACCTATGGCCAATCATGTGACTTGCCATGTGATCTGTTAATTATTGCTCCACCTTGCCCTTTTCACGTGGCCTCCCATTTTGGACGTTGGAGATTGAGTGAAGCAATCCAACAACAATAACGGTTAGGGTTATGCTTGATTCAAGTAATCCACCCCATCTCTGATTCATTTCCTCATTCCTCTATGACCATCAGCGGTCTCCAAGAGACCGAGGAGAGCTTGCCTCTCTGATATGGCTCTACCTGCTCAATTTTCTCTTGTTTCTTGCTTGTTAACAAGCACAACCATCAGATTCCAAAGGCAAGGCTCGAAGAAAGTACATGATGAACTTTGTTCAGTAATTTATGACGCCCTTTTCGATTTCATTCTTGTTTCATTACTATCATGTATTTCTTGCAATTTAATAATGTTTTGATTCTTGTATGCAGGTCACCCTGCCTCTATGTCTATGAGTTGCTCTAGGGTTTCGACCCCACAACCATTCTTACTCTTTGTTCTATACTTCAGGGTTTAATCAGATTCTTAGCAAGGGTTTTTGGTTTCCCTTTAAAGGTAACTTATATTTCTTTCTCTTTGCACACAGTTTTTTATACAGATTCCACACATTTTATTATATGTTCTGACTTTTGTTAGGTCCCTATTCAAGTTCAGGAGAGGGATTTTTCGTAAATGTCTTCTTGTGGCCTTCCAACGAGATGATGTTCAAAGAAGAATCTTGCATTCCATTTAGGCTTGTGAGCAAAATCTTAAATTGTTATTTCCAAGTAAAACATGAAGGTTTTCCTATTCCTTTTAGGGTTCACACCTTGGCATTGTAGTTTGGTTACGTATTTTTCCTTTTGGTAAAGTTAGGGGTAAACGATTTCCCTATTGAATTTCTATGAGCACTCTGACCCTCCTCTCGAGGCCGTTGAAAGGAGCACTTCCTTTCCACTCTGACTCAATTCATCAAGGGTTTGTTTCCTCATAATATTTTTATCTTAAGGTTTTTATGTGGTATGTCCCGACATGTACATACTTCTTCCTTAGTTCTAGACATTTACAAAGCCTCTGCAAATTTCTCCACTCATATGAGTAGAAGGCTTTGATTACTGCGCAGACCCTATTCCTTTTCCAGGTCAGACACATAGGGGTTTCGATGGTGGCTTGAAATTGGCTTGAAGTTAACTGAGATGATCACTTTTTATTTTGCTAGTTGAGGAATAGTTACTTAGTTCATTAGAAACCAAGTAAATTTCTTAATTTCAATTATTTATCTTACCATCTACTATTATCTTGGTCTTTTTTTCGTACGACGAAGTAATGGATTTCAATTATTTACTCTATTGGAATGTAATATTAGTACTTCACTTTATAGTTACATTCAATTGCTATTTACACACTGCATGTTTTTCTTTACTAAATCAACATTGTATTCCTCATAATGTATTACTCTTATTGTTTTCTTTCACCAAATAATAATAATCTTATCTCTAGTACATTCTGAGATTTTAATTCCATGCAGGAGTTTTCTCTTTTATAATTCTTAGTGCATTTCTTTTTTATAACTCACCTTAACCACCACTACTTGGTGTTAGCCACCTATAATATTTGTTATACCAAAAGGTGGCTAAGACTTTTTGAGCCTCCAAGGAACAAATTTTATCACTAAAATTTTTTGGATCTTGAAGGCTCCTTGAAGGCCTCATGCCTCTGTCCAAAATCTTCATTACTATTTCCATTTTATACTCAGAAAATTCTGTTGATTCCAAATGAAAGACTGTTGAAAGACCTTCATTTTCCCCCTTCTCAAACCTTCATTTGCTCCCTTTTTTCTCCATAAAAACTCCCTTTTTTTCATAAATCCTCTTCTTCCATTTATGAAAATCACTTTTCCATAGTTAAAAACTCATTTTTTAACTATTCTGAAACCCCCAATTCCTTTGAAAACTATGAAAAAATTCATAAAAAATACAAGTCTTTACTATGGACTTAAGCCCCTTTGGGATAAGTCCTAACCACTTCCACACATGTGCCCTTGTCATAAAAACCAAGCACCAAACCCATATAGCGCTGAATCGCATCGCAACTTTCCAAATGGGTTGATTAAAAAGACCAAGCCCGATGGCCCGATTGTGATTGGCCCTTGTTTTTATACGCCCCAGCCATATCACGTTCAATAAAGCCCAAGGCCCCGCAGTCGGGTGCCTTTTCCCCTTTATAATTTTTTCCGCCCCGAAGCATAAAAACCTTTGTTTTTATTCAAAGTTTGAGTTATATATATATATATATTATGAAGGTTTGCCCCCAGTTCATCTCCACCGTTGGTCGACCGCCGATCAAACGACCAGTGCTCCATCGCATCAGAGTCTCCAATCGCATCACAAAAGTTAAGTCGCATATGTTTGTTTTGTTTCCCCGATCGACCTCTCCCTGATTTATTACCCACCGTCGATCTAATCTGTAGATCGACGGCCTGCGCTCCATCGCATTGTTCCTTTCCATCGCATCCCCTCATTCTCGACCTCCGATTGCGACTCCCCCGATTCATTCTCCACCGTTGATCGTGTTCTAAGATCAACATCCATCGCTTAATCGCTCCTACTCTCCCGATCGCGCAATCGCATCGGAGATTTCTCATCGCACCCTCTTCCTCCTCCCACCGATTGTGATTCCCTGATTAGATCTGGACTGTCCACGTGTCCAGATCCAACGGCTACAATTTTTCCCCGCCTTCTAAGCAGTTTAACCCAAAAAACGCAGGATTTCTTAATTGTTTTTGTGTTTTGCAGGTGTTTTAATGGTTTTCCATTGTATAATGAAGGAAAGCCGAGGACTGGGAAAGATGTTTCCTGTGCCTTCGAGCTATTAAAAAGAACCATTCGCGGGCTCTATTCTATTGGTTTTATCAATTATTCATGAGCGTTGATAACACGTAAAACAGCCTGTGCGGCCCTGCACATCGACAAGACACTGTTTTATTCAAAAGAACAGTTAAAGAGTATAAGTTTGAAGACAAAGCATAGTAGATGAAGATTAAAGGTAGATCTGGGGAATTACGGCTAAGAATTATTATCAAAAGCCTAATTCCCTGGATTAAAACACAGTCAATAGAAAATCATAAATGTTTCACTGACAAGAAGGCTTCCACCGCTTCAACTGAGGCGAATTGATTCCTCAGATACCATAAAAGCCACTTGTTGCCTCAAACCATTCAAACAAAGGCTGAACTTATTACAAAATCAGATATTTTTCCTCAGCGCAGCTAGGGAGTTAATTCTGCTAAAAGAAACTAATGCAAATAAATATCAGCAGAGTTGTTACATCCGAAACAGAGCCTCAAAGTCTAATAAAGCTCCCACCGAGCTTAATTCATAAATGTAAAACAATTAATACAGAGAACCACTTGTAAACTTCTTCATAAAGCCCCTCAAAAGGCCAAGAAGTCTTGAGCCTGTATTAATTGCCTTAAGAGATCTTTTGTTAGATTTCACCTCCTCATTCTTCTATAAATACCTCAGTAGAAGATGAGAAACTGTTGGTTGAGTTGGTTGTAGAAATTTGAAATACATTTGAGCTTAAAATTCTTATTGTAAATAGTGTTCACTGGCCCTTGTAGCTCTGCTTGTGATAGATTAGTTAGGCTGAATAGTGAAGATGATTGCTGAACTGAAAAATTGGACTTGAAGACCGTAACTGGTTTGACATCAATAACAAGCTGATTCTTGGGATCCTGGTCTATATCACTAGTGAAGTGTCTCTTTCTTTGTTGTTGTTTTTTCTTCTATGTATGTCATATTGTTCACTTTTCTCTGATAAAGAACAACATGCATAGGGTTAGGACCTACTGTATATCAGTAACCTTCTCTGACTGAAAATCTTTATCTCAATGTTTTCCTCCAATTTGTTTATTTAAGAATGATTTAATACAGTTAAGCAGTTAGGAATGTTTGAGTTCCCTCATCCTACTGTTTTCTTTAAACATTGTTCTTGAAAGTTATTTTCCTTATTTTCTTATTAAAGATGAATATGGAGGATATGGTGTGCCCTGGTCCTAGTTTTTTCTCCAAAAGAAGATTCTGAAAGTTTCCCTTGGTGTTGACTGAAATCAAACTAGGTTTAAAAGTACTTAATCTGATCTTAAGTTACACTTTGTTTCCATTATATGTTTTCATACTTTCTGAAGGTAATTATGTGGATTACTGGATTGTTTGTAAATTAAGATGCTTTAATACAAACATGCCCAAGAAGTCAATGGTTAGCCCTGCACTTGGTTGGTTTTAAACAGTTACTTAAGAGGATTTTATTGTTTGGACTGACTATAAATCCTCTGAGAAATTATTATCAGTTTCCACCCCTCCAACACTTTATTGTTTCCATTCCATCATTTTAATCTCAATAATCTTGTGGTATAGATGACTTGCCCCTTGGATCACTCTTGATGTTGTTGCTCAATTAAAGCCCGGATATGACTCCATAGCCCAATGGACTAAAAACTAGCATTATATCTATCTTTTGGCCAAAGCTGCTCTATTTTCTTGCAACTTCTCACTTTTGAAACTTTCTACACTTAGAACTTTCCCCTCAAGTAAATATTCATGCTCAACCACACAAAAAACAAACAAAACCCTTGGCCTTCATAACTAGCCTAATATCATTACCCCAAGCTTCAAAGATAAATCCATCTTTGCACCTATTGGAGAGATCCCTCTCCGGATTCAGGAGGGCTAGATCCTAGAATCCCAAAGTTGGTTGAAACGATGTTGTTTCTGCAGTTTTAGTCTCACCGATCTGCTAAAATTACAGATTCCTAACATTTATGGCGACCATACTGGGGAGATTTTTGAGTTCATAGTTTCTTGGCTAGCTTTTATAGACTCTTTTGTTTTCCATACAACCACAGAAACTCAGAAAAACCCAGAAATATTTCAGATTGGTATTCAATAAACATGGTGGTGGACCATAAAACCTTTTACCTCCTTAGGAGCTAAAAACTTCCACTTGGTGACTCCACAATCCTGAACAGACCTTAAGACTCCACTGGGAAGAACCCTTACTATTATAACAGCATTGAAACTCAGTTAGAAGACTGTAGGATTGAATTTCAAGCAGACTAGTTAACCTTTTAAAGATTGTCATATCTGGTTGAACTTTTCTTGTTTATTTGGGTCTGAAAAACACATCATAGTGGCTCCTAGAAAGATTCACACTAGATCCTATCCTGACCCTGATCCACCTAAGATAGTTGATAACCCAGAAAGTATCCTTAGGAAGTCTCCTAAGATAAAATTATCAACTGTTTTCAGATCACCCTTAAGAGCTAATTCAATTCCTGGAAACCTTGCAGCTCTACAAGAGTCATATGGTGGTGGACCATAAAAAATTTTACCTCTGAAAAAGAACTAAAATTTCCACCTGGCGACTCCACACTCCATAACTCTCAAAGACTCCACTGGAGGAAGAACCTGAAAGATGGCCAGGCCTCATAGAAGGGTAGAACATATGGGTTGGATCTGGTTTAAAGAATTCATCGTTTTTATCTATCACTATGTTCTGTCCTACTTTAAGCCTAATTGAGGGTACAAAGATGAAACCCACATTGAGTATGGGAAAGAACTCAGACCCCAATCTTCAGACCATGAGCAGACCTGTACTTCTGTGAAAATCTGGTGTGACAAGAGCCTCATGTTATATCTCCCACTTCTAAACAAGCTTCAAATAGCCATGAGCCTCCTGTCACGCTACCCACACCCACAAAGGTCATAGAAAGATATAAGCCTCTGGTTTTACCTTTTATCTTCCAGCCCCTTCCTGCAGAACTTATAGATAAGCTGCCCTCTTTTAACGAAGAAAATTCAAAAATCACTGCTGACCAGCATGTCCAGAAGCTCGAGGATGTACTTGACTTATATGAAATAGAAGAAGATGATGTGCGTATTAGAATGTTCGCCTTGTCATTACAAGGAAATGCAAAGAGTTGGTTTAAAAACCTTCCATCTACAAGCATCTTCAGCTTTCATCAATTTGCTCGAGTTTTCCTTGATAGATGGGTAGTCCTAGTAAATGTCTTCCTCATCCTACAAGAATATCAGAATTTGAGAAGACAGCTGGTGGAGACAGTACAAGAGTTTTCAGCCAGGTTCGATAAGGTGTACAATGTGATACCTTCTGATGTAAAATTGCCTTTAGGATGGGCTCTATTGCACTATCCTAGTTCTTTTGAACCCGAGGTGGAATTCTGTATAAGAGAAAGAGAGCCTTCGAGCCTAGAGGAAATGCAGAGCATAGCAATTACTGTCGAATACAACATAAAGTGCAGGGAGGAAGGACTGAAAGCAACAAGGAAGGACCGAACAAAGCAGAAAGGGTAGATATCTTTAGAAAGAAAGCTAGAAAGAACGATAGAGATAACCAATACCTTGCTGAAAATAGAAGAGGAAGAATATTGGGTTGAAACCAGAAATAATGATTGGGAGAGACCTACACCTTGTCCTCAAGAAAGACAAACCAGACCACTGCAAGACAGAAGCCACATGCAAAGCATGTATGATGAACCAGAGTTTGAATCAAAAAATGAACTTGCAGACTATTTCGAGGAAAGACTTGCTGAGATCCCAGAAGGTTTGATGGGTAACGTTGCTTATAATTATGATTTATCTAATGATAATTTGTCTGATGATGGTTCTTTCCAAAGGGAAGCTGAGCTTGCAGAGCCATCATCAGTAGTTTCAAGGGAGGAAGATCACGACTATCAACTTCAAGAAAATGATGAGACAATGCAGGCCATCTATGATACTGATGAAGAAAGCGTTGAAAGCATGATAGCAGATGAAGATTCATTGAATCTTCACTCTGTTATATATCAGGTCATCAGTAATAATTTCAAAGAAGATGGAAGCCAGTAGCTCTTCAGCACCAAGAACAAGGAGGAAAGACATGAAGAAAATCTTGAGCTAGATGCATATCTGGAACCTTCACCTGAAAGGGTCAAGGTAATCAAAGAAACCCCTGCTCAAGAATATGTTATTTTTTTCACAGAGTTCAGTTCACCCCAGCAGAGCCAGTTAGGGTCAGTAGAGGACAGCCCTGGCATATATGATGAGCCCTCCAGTTCAGGCTGCAGTATAGATGAGGGATATCTTCTTTCCCATAGACATCTCTGTCTTGATTCAGTGGAAGAAGAGGTATTCCTGGTTGATACTCATATGCCAAATACTCCCAGCCAGGAAAGAGAGGAGTGTGAGTACAAAGGCCACACTGCAGATGTAGTGATTGAAGCTGCCCAGGATACAGACAACCTACTAGCCATGGCAGAACTTAAAGAAGAAAGTTTATATCATGTTCTGATTGATCCTGTGGCAGAATACATGGAGGCCCTGATTGGCTTAGCCCCTCAAGTATTAATCCTATGCAAGAGCCAAATACATCAGAAATGGTCGCCACTGCTGGTGGCCTCAGTTTTGAAAATCCACATGCAAAGCACCCTATGGTTGTCTCTGATGAGCAGTCAGTTCTACTCCCCTTTTTTACTATTTCTTGACTGGCTGCATTGGCATTATTGTATCACCTAAAAAATGTAAATATTCCAAGTTAGAGTAGGTTAGATAGGAATGTCAATAAAGCTCAGTTCTGAGCATGTAGTTAGTTATTGTTTTCTGCTTTGAAGAAAAATCAAAGATTCAAAAATACAAAAACAATAGAAGAAAGAAAAGAGGGAAGATTGTGAAAACAAGAAAGGTATAGCCCCATACCAAAAAAGAGAAACAAATTCTGAAAGTGTGCAAGCTTAAATGCCACTCTTGAATAACACACTTCTAGTTAGTCAAACAGTCTAAACTTGACTAATTAGCTTTAAATTTTCTGCTGATAGGATAGTGAATTCGATTTGCCAAACTGTTTAATCTTGGCTTATCAGTAGATAGTTTAGGATAGAAATTAAAGGTTCAAACAAGATCAAAATCTGAACCTAAGGTTTCAAAAAGAAAATGACTCAAATCTACTTCAAACTCTGAGTCAAGAGAAGTAAATCTGGTTCTAATTAGCTCAAAATCTGAACCAGAGAGCAAGGAAAAAACAGCTCAAACAAAAGCAAAAACAAAGCTGTAAAGAAAAGAGAAGACCATGATGAGAAACTTTCAGATCTTAAGCCTTCCATTTTGATTTAATTTTTGTGCAAAAAATGTCTATGTGCAGCTTGTTTTTATGCCATAGATCACAGCAAGTCAAACATCTTAATCTTGACTTGACTATTTTTAAATTTCTGTTGTAGAATTTAGAGAATAAAATATGTTGGATTGTTTAATCCCAACAGATAGTAGAATAGGTAGAGAAGCATCTGAACTCAACTGTTTAATTTGAGTTCAGGGAGAAATAAGGAGTAGAAATAGTTTAGATTTCCTACTTTCAAAAGAATAAAATGTTGTGAAAAGAGTTTGCTAATCCAAGTGCACTCTGATGAAGAAAAAATGCTAGATCAGTAGGATTGGGTAGGTAGAAAGTTTGTATTGATGAAGGACCATTGTTTTCATGGCTGCTAAATATGTTTTCAAAGAAGATCATCCCACCAAAGGAAGGGCAGCCCAATGGATCAGGCATAGGTCAACCTCCCAGAGAATGCAGGTCTGAAGTTCTTGATGCCTTCGAGAAGGCATCATCCCCAAGTGGAGCCACTGTTAGCCACCTATAATATTTGCTATACCAAAAGGTGGCTAAGACTTTTTGAGCCTCCAAGGAACAAATTTTATCACTAAAATTTGTTGGCTCTTGAAGGCTCCTTGAAGGCCTCATGCCTCTGTCCAAAATCTTCATTACTATTTCCATTTTATACTCAGAAAATTCTGCTGATTCCAAATGAAAGACTACTGAAACACCTTCATTTTACCCCTTCTCAAACCTTCATTTTCTCCCCTTTTTCTCCATAAAAACTCCCTTGTTTTCATAAATCCTCTTCTTCCATTTATGAAAATCACTTTTCCATAGTTAAAAAATCATTTTTTAACTATTCCGAAACCCCCAATTCCTTTGAAAACTATGAAAAAATTCATAAAAAATACAAGTCTTTACTATGGACTTAAGCCCCTTTGGGCTAAGTCCTAACCACTTCCCCACATGTGCTCTTGTCATAAAAACCAAGCACCGAACCCATATAGCACTGAATTTCTTCCCAAATTTCCAAATGGATTGATTAAAAAGACCAGGCCCGATGGCCCAATTGTGATTGGCCCTTGTTTTTATATGCCCCGGCCATATCACGTTTCATAAAGTCCAAGGCCCCGTAGTCGGGTGCCTTTTACCCTTTATAAATTTTTCCACCCCGAAGCATAAAAACCTTTGTTTCTATTCAAAGTTTGAGTTTTTTTTATATATATTATGAAGGTTTGCCCCCAGTTCATCTCCACCGTTGGTCGACCGCCAATCAAACGACCATCGCTCCATCGCATTGGAGTCTCCAATCGCATCGCAAAAGTTAAGTCGCATATGTTTGTTTTGTTTCCCTGATCGGCCTCTCCCTGATTTATTACCCACCGTCGATCTAATCTATAGATCGACAGCCTGTGCTCCATCACATTGTTCGTTTCCATCGCATCCCCTCATTCTCGACCTCCAATTGCGACTCCCTCGATTCATTCTCCACCGTTGATCGTGTTCTAAGATCAACAACCATCGCTTAATCGCTCCTACTCTCCCGATCGCACAATCGCATCGGACATTTCTCATCGCACCCTCTTCCTCCTCCCACCGATTGTGATTCCCCAATTAGATCTAGACCGTCCACGTGTCCAGATCCAACGGCTACGATTTTTCCCCGCCTTCTAAGCATTTTAACCCAAAAAACGTAGGATTTCTTAATTGTTTTTGTGTTTTTCAGGTGTTTTAATGGTTTTCCATTATATAATGAAGGAAAGCCAAGGACTGGGAAAGACGTTTCCTGTGCCTTCGAGCTATTAAAAAGAACCATTCACGGGCTCTATTCTATTGGTTTTATCAATGATTCATGAGCGTTGATAACACGTAAAACGGCCTGTGCAGCCCTGCACATCGAAAATACACTGTTTTATTCAAAAGAACAGTTAAAGAGTATAAGTTTTAAGACAAAGCACAGCAAATGAAGATTAAAGGTAGATCTGGGGAATTACAACTAAGAATGATTATCAAAAGCCTAATTCCCTGGATTAAAACACAGTCAATAGAAAATCATAAATGTTTCACTGACAGGAAGGCTTCCACCGCTTCAACTGAGGCGAATTGATTCCTCAGATACCATAAAAGCCACCTGTTGCCTCAAACCATTCAAACAGAGGCTGAACTTATTACAGAATCTGATATTTTGCCTCAGTGCAGCCAGGGAGTTAATTCTGCTAAAAGAAACTAATGCAAATAAATATCAACAGAGTTATTACATCCGAAACAGAGCCTCAAAGTCTAATAAAGATCCCACCGAGCTTAATTCATAAATGTAAAACAATTAATACAGAGACCCACTTGTAAACTTCTTCATCGAGCCCCTCAAAAGGCCACGAAGTCTTGAACCTGTATTAATTGCCTTAAGAGATCTTTTGTTAGATTTCACCTCCTCATTCTTCTATAAATACCTCAGTAGAAGATGAGAAACTGTTGGTTGAGTTGGTTGTAGAACTTTGAAATACATTTGAGCTTAAACTTCTTATTGTAAATAGTGTTCACTGGCCCTTGGAGCTCTGCTTGTGATAGATTAGTTAGGCTGAATAGTGAAGATGATTGCTGAACTGAAAAATTGGACTTGAAGACTGTAACTGGTTTGACATCAATAACAAGTTGATTCTTGGGATCCTGGTCTATATCACTGGTGAAGTGCCTCTTTCTTTGTTGTTGTTTTTCCTTCTATGTATGTCATATTGTTCACTTTTGTCTGATAAAGAACAACACGCATAGGGTTAGGACCTACTGTATATCAGTAACCTTCTCTGACTGAAAATCTTTATCTCAATGTTTTCCTCCAATTTGTTTATTTAAGAATGATTTAATACAGTTAAGCAGTTAGGAATGTAGGAGTTCCCTCGTCCTAATTTTCACCTTAAACATTGTTTCTTGAATGTTATTTTCCTTATTTTCTTATTAAAGATGACTATGGAAGATATGGTGTGCCCTGGTCCTAGTTTTTTCTCCAAAAGCAGATTCTGAAAGTTTCCCTTGGTGTTGACTGAAAGCAGACTAGGTTTAAAAGTACTTTATCTGATCTTAAGTTGCACTTTGTTTCTCTTATGTGTTTTCATACTTTCTGAAGGTAATTATGTGGATTACTGGATTGTTTTTCAATTAAGCTACTTTAATACAAACTTGCCCAAGAGGTCAATGGTTAGCCCTGCACTTGGTTAGTTTTAAATAGTTACTTAAGAGGCTTTTCTTGTTCGGACTGACTATAAATCCCTTGTGAAATTATTATCAGTTTCCACCCCTCCAACACTTTATTGTTTCCATTCCATCATTTTAATCTCAATAATCTTGTGGTATAGATGACTTGCCCCTTGGATCACTCTTGATGTTGTTGCTCAATTAAAGCCCGGATATGACTCCATAGCCCAATGGACTAAAAACTAGCGTTATATCTATCTTTTGGCCAAAGCTGCTCTATTTTCTTGCAACTTCTCACTTTTGAAACTTTCTGCACTTAGAACTTTCCCCTCAAGTAAATATTCATGCTCAACCACCCAAAAAACAAAAAAAACCCTTGGCCTTCATAACTAGCCTAATATCATTACCCCAAGCTTCAAAGAAAAATCCATATTTGCACCTATTGGAGAGATCCCTCTCCGGATTCAGGAGGGATAAATCCTAGAATCCCAAAGTTGGTTGAAACGATGTTGTTTCTGCAGTTTTAGTCTCACCGATCTGCTAAAATTACAGATTCCTAACACTTGGTACATTTGACTAAATTAATACAATTTTATTTATTATTTAAATTTTGTTTGGAATTTGTAAAATTCCTTGCATGGTTGAATTTATGTTATTAAATTATAGTTATAAAATTGGAAGGAATCAACACTATATTGACTAGTTCAATCATTTTTTTCCTTTGAATTTAATGACTCAAACATTGAATTTGATTTCTAAATGTGCTTTAAACCCTACGAATTAAGTCAAATCCAATGAGGCTATTACATTTGAAATTGAGAAGATTATTAAAATTTTACTATTATAAATTTTTTTCCTTTCAGTTTAATGGCTCAAACATTGAATTTGATTTCTAAATGTGCTTTAAACCCTAGGAATTAAGTCAAATCCAATGAGCCTATTACATTTGAAATTTGAAATTGGGAAGATTATTAAAATTTTACTCTTGTAAAGTTTGTTAAAAAAATTTAGTTTTTCTTTTAACTTTATAGAATTCTTTTCATATCCACTAACTTCTCCGTGGCAATTTTTGGAGGTAATTCTCACTGGCAGGTGAGCTGATTTCCAGGGATTTCTTTTTACTTTTGAGAGATTTAAACTATTGTGAGGTGATTGTGACGGCTTTCTTTTTATTTTGGAGAAATTTAAGCAATTGTGCAAAGAGTTACAGTGCAAACTTATTAGACAAGATTATTAAGACCAGCCTAGATCCATCTAACTCTGGATCTATCATGCACCGAGAGGGATCAAATCTCTCGAGGTGCAAACTTATTTTTTGAGTGCAAAACTTGAGGAAAGGTTTGCACCATGAGAGATTTGATCTCTCTCGGCGCGTGATAGATCTAGAGTTTAATGGATCTAGGCTGGTTCCAGTCGAAGGCATCAACGTCACATTTTTCAGATTATTAAAATTTTTGTATATTTTTGAGATGTAAGATGGATCTAGGCTGGTTTCAGTCGTGTCTTTCCCTTGAGAAAATCTCTATCGAATGTGATTAATTTTATCAGTAATATGTAAATATATCAAATATTAATATAATCATTTTAAATATGCTGAATATTTCTGAGATTAACTTGGTCATTGTAATTTTAAATTTTCTTAGTTACCTCAGTTCATTGATATGATAATTATTGTTAATAATATAATGATGAAAAATGATGAAATATTTTTTTTAAATGCAAAGTGACAATAATAGTGTTGAAAGATAGAAAATGTGAATAATAAGAACGTACTCATGTTACAATCAATCTCAAACTAGTTTCTTCTACTATTCTTATTTCCTCCCTTGTTAGTTTTGTTATCTTTTCATATCGATTATATGAAAAAGAAAATTTAAATCGTAAACCATAAAAATCTTTAGCTCGATCTGTTGTAGTAAACATGATACCTTGTCTCTCTTGCTCTCCAATATTAATAGCTTAAATTACTATAACACAAAAATCAATCTACATTGTTAATAACTTTTTGTTCTTACACTAAAATCAATGCATATTGTTAATCCAATCACTTTAATATTAATGTACCGTCATATATCCAATTACATCAAATCATAAATCAACATATACATTGAAATCAATGCATTTAATGCAAGCAATCAAATAAGATTAGAAAATAACTTCTACATTGAAATCAATGCACCTAATACAATCAATCAAATAAGATTAGAAACCAACATCTACACTGAAATCAATGCATTTACTCAAAGAAATCAAATAGGATTAGAAATCGCCATCTACATTGAAATAAATGCATTTAGCGCAAACAATCAAATAGTATTTGGAATAATCTACATTGAAATCAATGCATCTAGTGCAAGCAATCAAATATAATTATAAATCAACGTCTAAATTGAAATCAACACATCCAGTGCAAGCAATCAAATAGTATTAGGAATCATCACCTACACTGAAATCAATGCATCTAGTGTAAGTAATCATATATCATTAGAAATAAATATCTACACTAAAATCGATGCATCTAGTGCAAATAATCAAATAGGATTATAAATCACCATCTCCAATTAAATCAATCCATCTAGTGCAAGAAATAATCTTCCCTCTCTCCACCCTCTATCCATATCTATATCCCCCTCCATCTCTTCTTTTTTGTCTCTCTATCTTACCCCCCTAAACACAATGCTCTCGCACTCCATATATATCAATCTCTTTGTCAATCACCTCGTCTCCCCATCTCTCTCTTCTTCCCTCTCTTCCCCTTCTCTCCCCTCTCCCCGCTAATATCTCTCTTTCCTCCTTTTGTCCTCTCTCTCTCTCTCTCCATCTTCCTTATCACTCACTATCTACTCTCCTCTAAGGACAACATCTACTGAAATCAATGCATTTACTCAAAGAAATCAAATAGGATTAGAAATCACCATCTACACTGAAATCAATGCATTTAGTGCAAACAATCAAATAGGATTAGAAATCATCTACATTGAAATTAAGTCATCTAGTGCAAGTAATAAAATATCATTATAAATCGACATCTAAATTGAAATCAACACATTTAGTGCAAGCAATAAAATTGTATTAGAAATCACCACCTACACTGAAATCAATGCATCTGGTGCAAGTAATCAAATATCATTAGAAATAAATATCTACACTAAAATCGATGCATCTAGTGAAAATAATCAAATAGGATTAGAAATCACCATCTCCACTTATATCAATCCATCTAGTGTGAGAAATATTCCTCCCTCTCTCCACCCTACATCCATATCTATATCCCCCTCCATCTATTCTTTTTTGTCTCTCTATCTCACCCCCCTAAACACATGTGCTCTCGTACTCCATATATATCGATCTCTTTTTCAATCACCCCCTCTCCCCATCTCTCTCTTCTTCCCTCTCTTCACCTTCCATCTATATCTCTATCTTCCCCTTCTCTCCCTCTCCCCCATTAATATCTCTCTTTCCTCCTTTTGTCCTCTCTCCCTCTCTCTCTATCTTCCTTATCACTCTCTCTCTCTCTTTCTAGAAACCAACATCTACACTGAAATCATTGCATTTACTCAAATAAATCAAATAGGATTAGAAATTGCCATCTACATTGAAATCAATGCATTTAGTGCAAACAATCAAATAGGATTAGAAATCATCTACATTGAAACCAATTCATCTAGTGTAAGTAATCAAATATAATTATAAATCAACATCTAAATTGAAATCAACAAATTCAGTGCAAGCAATCAAATTGTATTAGAAATCACCACCTACACTGAAATCAATGCATCTAGTGCAAGTAATCAAATATCATTAGAAATAAATATCTACACTAAAATCGATGCATATAGTGCAAATAATCAAATAGGATTATAAATTACCATCTCCACTTATATCAATCCATCTAGTGTGAAAAATATTCTTCCCTCTCTCCACCCTCCATCCATATCTATATCCCCCTCCATCTCTTCTTTTATGTCTCTCTATCTCACCCCCTTAAACACACACACTCTCACAATCCATATATATCAATCTCTTTGTCAATCCCCTCCTCTCCCCATCTCTCTCTTCTTCCCTCTCTTCACCTTCCATCTATATCTCTATCTTCCCCCTCTCTCCCTCTCTCTCCATCTTCCTTCTCACTCACTCACTCTCTCTCTCTCCACCTTTCTCTCTCTATTTTTTTCTTCTTACCTCTCTCCCCCTCCCCCTCCAAGTCCATCTCTCTTTCCCTCCCTCTCTCCACTCTCTCACATCCTCTCTCTTCCTTCCTCTCTTTCCCTTTCTCTCCCATCTCTCTCTCCCTCTCTCTCTCTCTTCACCCACCAACTATGTTACTATATCCCTCCCTCTCTCCTTATATCTCCTTCTCCCACCTTATCTCCATCTCTCCTTATTTGTCTCTTTATCTCAGCCCCAAACATACACGCTCTCTCTCTGTCTCTCTCTCCACTTCTCATTCTCTATATTTCTTATTTCCTACATCTCTCCCCCTCCAACTCCATCTCTCTTATCGATCCCTCTCTCTCAAGTCCTCTCTCTCTCTCCCCTAAATCCCTCTCTCTTCTCTGATCTCTCTCTCTCTCTCCCCCCAATACTTTCTCTTCCCCCATCACTCTCCTCCTCTCTCTCATCCTTCCTCTCTCTCCCTTTCTCTCCCACCTCTCTCTCTCTCTTTTCCCTCCAATCCTCTCTCTTCCCCCATATCTCTCTCTCTCTCTCTCTAATCCTCTCTCTCCCCCCATCCCTTTATTTCTCTCTCTCTTTCCACCCCTCTTTCTCTCCAACTACATTACTATATCCCTCCCTCTCTCCTTCTCACTTCTTCTCTCCCCCCTTCTTTCCATACATCTTACTTTGTCTCTTTATCTCACCCCTAGACATACACACTCTCTCTCCATCTCTCCCTTATCACTCTCTCTCTCTATTTCTTCTTAGTTATGTAAAGTAATGAACATAAATATTCGTAAATATAAAGCAGATTATGGAGTAAATATGAAAAGAGGTTTTATTTACTTACCATACCTCTAGTTTATTTATATTTTCATTTATTTACCATACCCCTTTTCTTTACTATGGTATTTGGCCCATAGGCTTGTTATATAATTAGATTTTTATTTATAATTCTATTTGATATATTGTTATTTATTTACCTTACCTCTTTATGCCTCTTTTATATTCATTTATTTACCATACCTCTTTATATCTATTTTATATTTATTTATTTATTTATCATACTTGTTTATACCTCTTTTATATTTATTTATTTACCCATGGTATTTGGCCCATGGTATGAATATTAATTTGTCCCATGGTATTCGTCCCATAGCCTTCATCTAAATAAAATATCTTTTTAAAGTTTTTTTAAATATAAAAAGGTTTATGGAATAAATATAAAAAGAATTTTTATTTATTTACCATACATCTAGTTTATATATATTTTTATTTATTTACCATAGCTCTGGAGTAAGTATAAATTCATTTTACAAATATTTAATTAAAGAAATATTAAAAGGTTTTGGATTTTGATTGTTTGTGTTCAATTAAATCTTTTCCTTTGATTTAGGAAATGGTATTGACTTTAGTAAAGAGTAAATATGTTTAAAATTTTACTTGATTTGGAAATTCAATGTGGTAATTTTTTTTGTTAAAGGTAAATTTATGATCCATTCAAATTCATGCATATAATTTACTATCCATTCAAATTATATAAATAATACATAATTGTATTAGAAATTGATATATGTTCTAACACAATGCGATTTTTTTTATTTTATTTTTTTAATTAAAACTTAAGCCGACATTTTGTATGAGGACGTGACCCACCTGACATCGGGGTCATATTGAGCTGTAGATGCGCCTCTGGCACAATAAAAAGCTTTAAAAAATAAATAATAAATTTTATAAATATAAATTATTTTAATTTCAAATTTTGATAATATATATATTCATTGTCTTAATTTTTTTTTTTAAATATTTAGGATATATATTTACATATCTTAAATCTCTAAAATTATTTTTTCGCTATTAAATTTTTTTGTTATTTTTATTTTTGTGATTGTCACGGCTTTTTTTTTTTTTTTTTTTTTTTTTTACGAGATTTAAGCAACTGTGCAAAGAGTTAGTGTGCAAACTTATTAGCAAAGATTATTAGGATATAAAGCTTCAAAAAATAAATAATTAATTTTATAAATATAAATTATTTTAATTTTAAATTTTGATAATATATATTTATTGTCTTAATTTTTTTTTAAATATTTAATATATATATAATCTTAAATCTTTTAAATTAATTTTTTGTTTTTTATTTCTAAATAACATTCAGCTCAATTATTTTATTTTATTTTCATTTTTAAATAGCATCCCGCTTAGTCTGAATACTAATTGGAGTTAAAATTAACTTGTTACAGCAATAAAATTATTCACTAGTTACGTTTACAATAGTAGAATAATAGTATTCTTTTTTTTTCAGAAGAAAAAAAATGCTGATTATATTAAAATATAAACAGTACATTGACATATACAATCTCCACTGAAGTGCCTACAGCGAGAAATCCAACATAGAATGGCCAGATGATTGATGCTCATTTATAAAGTGAATGAGCAAATAAGTGATAGATCGGCCTCCTCATTTCGGGAATAAATTCTGTTCCTTAAAAATATACCAGCATATGATATGAGCATTAATAGACAGAGAAAAATGGAATCATCAAAAAAGGTTTAAGAGCATACAGGAAATATGAAAAATGAAATAGAGAATGACACCGGGGAAAAGAGTCTGATTGTGAATCCAAACCGAGAAGAATAAAGACCATAATCCCCATGTTCTACCCCCTGTGTTGAAATGCCAAACCAAAAACAAAATGCACATAACAGACATATGAACCATTGAGAAAAACAGGCTCGCTTGAAATGGATTGGCAGGCATGCATGATATAGATAAATATGGACCAACTCACTTGACATAGTGTGGATCAATACAGAGAAAAAAGTAGTCCAAATACCCATGTTCTACCCTTCCTGTGATAAAATGCAAAACCAGAAACAAAAAACACAAAGCAGACACATGATTCATTGATAAAATAGGCTCGCTTGTAAAGGATTGGAAGGCACGCATGATACATATAATGCTCCTATAAGTCTTGCATGAAAAGGGTCTGTTCAGGCTCGCTTAATAACTATAATAGATCAGGCTCTCTTGAAATATATGAACAGGCTCAGTAGTCAAAATGAAAACCAGGCACGCATGTAATTGGGAGGACAAAAGATTATACCCTTGTCGAAATAAAAACAGGCACTCCAATTGAAAAGTTCAGGCTCGCTTGTCTAAAAAATAGATCAATCAGAAAGACTGTAAAGAGAGAAAGACAATATGCGATTCTGGTTGGGACCCAAGAATATCGTGACAAGTACATCCAGCAACCCCAGACCAAAAACCTGTGTCAAAAAACCGGAACCCACCAAAGTAATACTAATTAGTCAAAAAAAGTACTTAGAACCGCAATCCAAATACTCATGGAATGGGAATGGAGAATTCCCCCATTTGTATGCCTTCGGAGAAATGAATGATTTTCATTGAACCAAAATCAGCCAGTAGTCCCTTCTTTGAAAGCCGATCTACCCGAGTATTATTCTCAGGGAATATATGATTAATGGATGGGCAGTTTATCTTTCGCCACAGTCTCTGTGTTCTTTCAATCCAGCCTTGAAGATTCGGAGATAACATAAGGAATCTGTCGGTGATCCATCCAATAATCAGTTGAGAGTCCCCATATATGTTGACATCCTGAATTTGTAGGTGTGAGGCAGCCAGGAGGCCCCCAAAAAAGCCATAATCTCGGCCTTATGGTTAGATCCAGGGCCTCCATTCCAGAAAATGTGATATCACTCACGATCAAAAAGTTTGATCCACACTCCACATCCTGTATTTCCATCAACAGAGACCCCATCAAAAAAAATGGCAGGGATTCCAATCTCATGAGGTCTAATGCAATGGGATCCATCCACTACTGCTGGTGATTGTTGGGGTCGATCGTCCACCCAAGATTTAATAGCCAAATATACCTTTTGTATATGGAAGGGTCTATGCTCAAAAATCAGTTGATTTCGAGCCAGCCAGACCTCCCATATAAAGAAGAATGGGAGCGATTTATATTTACTGTTTAGCTTATCCCATTCTAATGCAGCAGGTATGAAATCCCCAGAGATCCATAATGGATTCAAAATATAGGAGCTGAATAACTTCCAAGTCTGTCTATATTGGGACAGGAGAAGAATAAATGTGAAACAGTTTCTTCCTTCAATAGTATTGTACTTGAGATTTCTAACATATTAATCCGCGCATTGTACAAGTCTGTTACGCTTATAACAGCAGAATAATAGTATTGTACAAATCTGTTAGGTAAGTAAGTTTGCTTTGACTGCTTAGAAGAACGACAGAAGAGAACGATCTAATTGGTGTAGAGGAGAAGAGAGTAATGTATTAAATCCTCTTTTCTAACTTTTATTATCCATGCTTAGGCCAGGGAAATAAAGTATTGGATATTTTGGAAAAATGCATTAAAAGAAATTGTAGATTTTCTATAATTTAATCTGGAAAATTAAAATTTATTATAATTTTTTTAAGTAAGCACCGTAGATTACCATGAATCAAATCTAAGTTACAATCTGTCAAATTTAAAGGAACATAATAAATGCTAACTCAATTCGTATAACAATTTAAAAAAACACAATAAATGTTAAATCAATTCGTATAACAATTTGTATAAAAGACTTTGAATATAAATAGATTTCATTAGTTTTCAAGAGTGAGTTTTAATACTTCATGAAAATGGGTACAATGTTAACAACTGTATATATTGCTTGACAACAAGTCTGACATTGCAACTATTAGCCCTTCTATTAGCCCTTATAATACTGCTATTCAGAATTTACAAATAAAGACAAAAACTCGGTATCTTAACCATAGTTAATGGAGATGTTATGTAATTCCAGTCAAGAATAATGTGGCATGCCACATTATGCTTAAGAGATCAATTTCCCATAAATATCTTGCACAACATAACTTTAAACGATAATAATTTTGACTTTATTATATGAATATTATATGAAAAAAAAAATCATAATTTAATATTAAATAAATAAATATAAATAAATGTTTTGTTATAATGTTCTTTTCGCAATATATTATAATATGAAAATAAATAATTTATTTAAATTTATTTATCTATTATTATCTAACTATCTAAATAAACAAAACAAAACAATGTTTTTACAGAAAAGATTATGTATTAAAGATACCTAACTTTTCACTTGGATGTGTATATATATAAATTTCTTACTAAATACATCATAGTTGATTTTCTTAAACGCCATCATCATATGCATTACAGTATTTTAAATATTAGATTTAATACTTTTGTGATTCATAATGTAGATAAATGTCTTTTGGATTAATCACATCATTAGAATTAGGTCAACGTTCCAACTATCTAATATAATCCATCCTCAGGTCAAAATATGTCAATAATATTTTAAATATTTTATGTATCTCTGTACATTACATCATTATGATGCCACCCTTGATAGGTATTAATTATTGGTCTTGACATCCATGTAGTGCACATACTCCTAAAATTTGTCTAGAATTGCAGATTGTACAACTATATTTAGTAACTAATTTTTTTAATATATAATAGTGTTAGATAGTTTTACTATTTTTAGGAAAATGTTACTATGTATTAGTTTTTAATAATAAGAAATATTGATTTTATTATAGATATTATTTAAGTTATTAGTTGTTTTAATTTATTTATTTTTAAATAAAACGCGGATTTCATAGCCAAGAAGTAGTGAGCACCCTCTCACGAATAAGCAAATGCAAAATCGTGTTAATAAAAAAGGAATGGGAGGATGTAAATCATGGGAGAGCTGTTATTGATTTGTAAAAGTACTTCAATACTTTATCTAAAATCTGACCACGTCCGGCTGGAGAGGGCGAGTTGTATGTGGATAGAGATAGACATGACGGGATAACACGTGAATCATCGTTCAACTTATTTTTCATGTTTATTGATTAATTGCTTTCATAACTTTAGTTTACTCCAATATTATTAGTTTAGCCGCTTCTTCACACATTCCCCGACAGCTAGGTATATTTGGTTTAACAATATCTTTGACATGTTGAATGCAATTCCCTTGCTCACCCCTTTGTATTAGGTAGCACCCAGTATTTTTATAAGTGAGAGCAGTCACTTTCACCATATAAGCTACTCACAATCTTGACTACGTCCCTTGAATGATGTTCACATAAATTATACGCGAGGAAAAAAGTCGATAGTTCGAAATGTCAATACTTTTCATTGGGTTATGGTTGTTTACAAGTCTTAGTACAGACTTTGTGGAAAATTATTTGAGGCATAAGAGCCAATAGTCGTCTTGGTATATAATTCGTTTTGGTCAATTAGAGTATGGGAAAAGCTTACACAATATATAAATTTTTTGTTTATTTTTTTTCTTTCGGTGTTGGTTTTTTCTGGTTAAACTAAAATATAGGAATAAGGTTGTAAGTTTTTACTATTAATATTTAGGATAATTTTTTTATATAGTTTATGTTGATTAGGTCAATTGTTTGTTTTAGATGTGTTTGGTGATTATCTTGGGAATGGAGGTATTTTTTAATTTATGTTTTAGGGAAATTGTTAAGTGTTTGATTAAATAATATTGATATAAAAAATAAGTTAGATTTTATTTTGGCATAACTAACTTTTCATATTGTTTTTTCTTTAAACATTTGTTTTCTTTGAATTCATATGGTTAAACATGTGTTTACATCAATTTTAGATGAGAATTTATTAATCCTTTTTCTAGGGTACAAAAGAAAATTCAAACAAGATTTGATAATGAAAATATACCTAATAAATCAAAATACATTTTATGGAGACAAAAAAAAAAAAAAAAATTCAAAATTATTATTTGAATCTTTGTATGATTTTAAGAATAATTGAAGGGAATTTCTCACCTCCATAGAAAGAATAAAAACATGTTACTAGTTTGATTTTGGCCTTCTTATCACAATTGTAGGGTTTAACATGAAGAAACCTATATAGGTGAACCCTTTGTCAACTTATGAATGATAGTGTGTGTAATATTATGTTTTCTGGATATGGTCAAATGGACAGAGTCTACCCATGGTATTTACAGTGGTATGTATCCATGGTATTCTCCTTAGTTTTTCAAGGAAAAATAATAAAGTAATGGCATTGAGGGCATTCAAAGTCTATCTATCTATTTGTGAATTTTATTGAGAACTTGGTGAGGCCAGTGCTAGTATGATCCTAGGGACGAAAACCCTATGGGTGTAATTGTCTGGAGGATCCATTCAGGGACCACAATTGCGCTTCAGTGTTTAGTTTAGTCTTGTTGAACACAGTGCATGCCATCTGGCAAGGGGATTTCTTGATTAATCATTCTGGCATGTATTACTTTCATATAATAATATAAATAAGGGTTGCACCTTTCTTTTTAGATCTTGTGTGTTATGTGTTTAGTTTCTTAGTTTTTGAGTTTGATCATTGAAATGTTCTAGATCTATTAATTATTTAGTTGATTGGAATCTTACAGTGGTATGTGTGCATCTTTTTCAACGTAATCATTTTGAGATTGATGAAGGGTGCCATAAGAAACTAGTTAATAATTTTGAGATTGATAGAGGGTTCCATGAGAGACTAGTTTTAGGGGATTGGCCTTCAATGGCCATAGCTAGAAATCGAGAAATCCATCAATTTCGTTGGCTTATTCACATCCACCCTAATTAATATTTGCAGAAATATTTCCATGTCCATCAATTAGTTTATGTTGTGTTTAATATTATAAGATTTTGCGAACTTACAGGGCAGATCTATTGATCGAGGGTCGAGATCTATTGCCCCATTCAGAAATCGAGACTCTTTTCAGTCCATGAGGTTGAGATCCTATAAATTGAAGTTTTGGAGTGGATGATTTCTGCCAGATCTGAAGTTAGCTAAATCGTTCAAAACTTCAGAGCTCCAATATTAATGCAAAAACGAGTTGATTCATCGTGCAAAACTAGGCCGAGGGACCATAAAATTCCACTGCAAGCATAAATAGGCCGACTCCTTATTTGATTTGTTGCAGGTCACATTCTGGCGATCGTGGGCATTCTTGGTTGCAGGTCACATTCTGGCGGTCGTGGGCATTCATCACTGCGTAGGGGTCGAAGGTCGTAAGCCCATACATTCAGCGGACCGTCAAGGTGCCATAATTTATGAGACCAAAGCCATCAATAGACCATAACCTTGCCTGAACGTCGATCTGATTGAAGCGCTGGACGTGGAACTGGGTGTAGCATTTCGTAGTTCTGTAAGGCGCCATTCCACCCAGCAAGAGGGAATGAAACCCCCTGGCGAAGGACGCATGGCCTGCAACGCATTCCACCAAACCGATGCAGCAGTAACACCGTGGGTTCGTTGTTGTAATGAGCTCCGGGTATAATTCAACGTGCAGGGAGTAGTTGGCCCATCGTGGTCAAACTGCTGTAATATTGGCCAAGTGCATCAATATAATTAGATTGGGTTGTTTGAAATTGATTATGGGCCTTTACTATTTGCAATAAAGTTTTGATATATTCATATGTATGATGGTTCAAGCATTGGTGATGTGAGTACATTGTGTTGAAGGTTTTTAAATTAAGTTTATGATAGTGGTGTTGCTGGAAAATTTTTATTACAGTGATATTGTTTTCAGGCCAATTAAACTGTTTGCAGCACCAAGAAAAACTAGCGATTAGAAGGAGCTAAATACCATGTTATATTTTATGCCATATGTTGGGCCTAATCACATTATTGTAAACCCTATGTCATTCAAATAAAGGCACACTGAGCGAGATTGCAAAAGGGTTGACATCGTTCTTTCTAGAGGGTTTTTCCCAAAGTCAAAGGGTGGCGTTCTTGATCTAACCCAAAGAAGTCGTCAACCCTGTGCCAAGAACGTAGCTTGCCACTTCATGAGGAGACCGGCTGGACCGCGATGATCGCATCACCAAGTTGAGATATGCTGGTGCGCTAAGAAATCAACTGCAAGACCCAAGTTTGACACCTCAATCATTGGATGAGGCATAGGATGGTGAATAATTTTTAAAATTGGATGGTGAATTTATATTAAGCCCATTCGACACTAGCAATGAGTTGTGCGTCCATGAGCTGGATATATATATAACGAATTTTGCTCAAAGAATTGGAATTATGCATTGTTTCTAGGAATTAAATCCACTAGCTATTGTAGGGATCGATTCTACAGCCAGTTATTGCAGAAGAATTTCTTCCATTACGTCATTATTTTTACATCAAACTATTAGAGAGAATTCAAGCCCACTACATATCAATTTCTCAAAAAGGGTAAATCAATCTTATTAAGGAAATGGGGAGATAGAAGGAAGGCTAAGCAATAATGTCATTATTTTACTTTTGGAAACACTTCAGGAATAGACATGATAATACATCGGATCAAAAGCAAGAGTAGAAAAACAAGCTTTTCTTTCGGAAGGTCCATGCTATCCTTCAGCAATCGAAGGATAACCAAAAGTAAGATGTAAAAAGCAAGCGTCTCTTTGAACTTGGATCCAAATTGCAGTATACAAAGTCTGAAGATGTACTCTTATGATCAGACACATTAGATATGGCTTTGTCCCAGATTGTAAAAGGTCAGGTTGGGCCTTGAAGCCATCAATGATTGCTTTGATACAACCCATGTTCTTGGAGCACTCTTGTGAAAAGGTGAGACTCACATTTGCCTCTTACCTCATCAAGATCATAGCTTTAACATCACTACTACCGCCTTACAATAGTGATATCATGAGGGAAATATTGCAACTAATGGTAAAATCCCTTCAAGGGTTGAAGAACATCATGCTTCTTACCTTTCAAAAGCAACACAAAATCCTAGAATTGATGGCAAGGTTCAGCTTTGGCACATTCATGCTGAATTTGGAATGTGATGAATTGATATTACGGTTGCTCCAAAACTTTTATACCAGTATTACATCAAATCATTCAAACCATGTCAAAGCTTGCATGCAAAAGATTGTGTCCATGTTCTTAAAAGGATATGCCGACATCTGCAAGATAATAAGATCCAAATTGCTGGCCATTTGGAGGAAGGAACCGAAGGTATCACCAACTGCCTATGATGTAGTCAAGAAGTTGGTCAGGAAAAACATAAAATTGCTTAGAAGGGTGGTGACTAGGAAGGAGTTCAGAAGGATTGGTGGAGGAAGCAAGAGAAAAATTTGTTGCAAGAATGAAATAAGGAGGAAAGGACTATGTTTTATCTGCAAGGGACCTTGGGCCCTTAACCATTCATGTCCAGGTTATAAGAAGGCAATAAGGGCAGAACAGTTAGATACTTCTTCACATCATGGGGATTCATCCATAATTGGGTTCACCGGTTTTTAGAAGAGAACCTAAGAAGGATCCAAGAAGTCAACTACAGATGGTGAGCATCAACACCATGTTTTTCAGAGAAACTTGCAAGACAAGCCGATGATAATCGATCAGCTTGACAACGTATATGGGGAAAGGAAGGAGGTAATTCATCTTGATTATGTGGTAGTTGAGTCTATAGATATCCAGGAGAACATCCATAAAGAGTATGGGAAATCAGGTGTAGATAAAATTCCACTAGTACATCCATGTTTGACAACCAAAGAGGGTAGACAACTTATCCCTAGATGTGGAGAAGGCCACAAAGAAGACATTCAAGGAGAATAAAATGAGGAGCCAATAGTAATCAACTAACATGTTGAGCATGATCATGCGGGGAAGCATGCCAAATATAGTATGAAGGATGAACCATTTCTAGAGGGTCAGTCAAAGGTTCAAATTGAAGCTATGATCGTGGGGCATCTGGTGTAGACAGATACAAATTCATTTAACAGGGCACTGGAATTTCTAGTAGAGGACTTTCAATAAAGGATCACGCATTTCAAGACAAACCTTATGATGTTGAAGAAAAGAATTTGGATAGTCCGAGACATTGTCTTACAAGAGAATAGAAAAATTGATGAACGCATAGTGGTATGTGTCAAATCAACAAGCAAGTTGTCTAATGTTGAGGAACGACTCAAGTCCGTCACGAGGCAGCAAGAGGAGTACAGTTGGGAGTTCTAGAGCAACCCTCTATAAGAGTACATGGATAAGGATTGCAACACTACCAACCCACCTTTATACATTGGGAAGAGCAAGGCAAAATTCTCAAAATGCATCATGCTGGGTGACTAAGTGGAGTAGCATGAGTTGAGCATCGAGCAACATCAACATAGTAGATTTGTAGGTATTCATCCTTCCCAAGGCATGGATTGGTGAGATATTATGAGTTGGTACTCTATTGATGGGTTGATTCCTAGGATGATACTCAAAGGCAAGTGCATATTGCAGCTTGGGCCCTTAAGCACGGACAGTGATGGTGGGTTGAGACGGTATCATAACCTATAGGTCCCTGGGCTTAGGTGGCATTAGGATCCAGGAGAATCTAATGGGGGCGGGATTGGCTAGAGGATTGTTTGGGATCCAGGTGAATCTATTGAGGGAAGGATTGACTGAAGGATTGTATGGGATCCTGGTATCAATGTCAAGATACTTCTCTTGTGGATAACAGTGGATTGCTTTAGGGAAAGTAATATTTGATCGAGAGGATTAGTAATATTCCATTTTCTGCATATGGTCAAAATGGACAGAGTCTACTCATGGTATTTACTGTGGTAGTTACCGTGGTATTTACCCATGGTATCTTCGTACAATATTCTTCTTTGTTTTTCAAGGAAAATTAATAAAATAAATCTTCTAGAGAGACCATCAAGCCTATAAAATGGGATAAGAGCTAGGCATTGAGGGCATATAGAGTTTATATATTTATTTGTGTTTTATTGAGAACTTGGCTAGTCTAGGTATAGTATGATCCCAGGGACGAAAACCCTGTGGGTGTAATTGTCTAGTGGATCCATTCAAGGTCCACAATTATGATTCAATGTTTAGTTTAGTCTTGTTGAGCAGTCGTGCATGCCATCTGGAAAGGGGGATTTCCTGATTAATCATCCTCGCATGTATTACTTTCAGATAATAATATAAATATGGGTTGCACCTTTCTTTTCAGATCCAGTGTGTTATGTGTTTCGCTTCTTAGTATTTCAATTAGAACACTGAAATGTTCCAGATCTATTAATTATTTAGTTGTTTGGGATCTTACAGTGAGCTTTCTCGAGTAGTGGCCTCACACCCCCTTCTACTAAAGAATGCAAATCCTTCCCAACAAACAATTGTGGATCCATCATACCTTTGGAAGAGGACTACGAAGTAAATTAATGGATTAGGAGAAGGGTCCCACCCAAATACAATAGTCCATGTGATTATAGGTATGCAAAGGCTCATCCCTCGCCAAGTGAGGCACAAGTCTCATGAATACTTTATCACAATCCTTACAATTGAGCATACGATGAAAGCATTACATAAATGGTTTACTCTATGAAAACTTCAAACTAAATACAAAATTCATGATTGAAGGATAAAGAACTAAGGCCTTAAAACCCTTGAGAAACTACATTGAAATAAATCATTTATACAAATAGTAATAACTCTTCTTTACATCTTTCAATTGGAGTGACATGACCAAACTATAAATAGTGTGAGGGGTTTGAGTGCAGGGTGAATAAATACCCACTCACTTGAATGTCTAAATTTTTTTTTGGGCGTTGTCTACTAAGTTGGCAAATTTTCCCATATGTCAAACAATCACCATAATTCGATCGTTTTTTCTCAACAAATCTGGTAGAAGGAGTGATTGAATCTTGTTTTTTATGATGAAAATGGATTTGTCACCATCAAAAACACTTGGGGCACTGAAAATATTGAAATTGGATAGTTGTAACGTCGATTTCCCAAAAATTTTGTCGGATTTCGTCAAAATCTTACCAGAAATTCCATTTTTTTGGAAGAAAATTTGAAGCCTTGTTAGACTGTGCGAATTTTTTTTTTGTGACTCATGCTCTTCCTACCAAGACCACAAATTCGCCCTGAAAGTTATTTTAAGCTAGAATTGGATGATTTTTTTTTCTTTAAATATGATCGTAGGAGTGTGTGAATCGTTTTTTTTTTTTAATGGTGGAAATGGATTAACACTATCCAAAATCCCTTGGACACCCAAAATCCTAAAGTTTAACAGATGTAACCTAATTTCCTAAAATTTCTACCAAATTTTAACAAAAATCATACGAAATTTCCACTATTTTCCAAATAAATTTGTAACCTCTATAAACTACTCTAATAAAAATTCCTTAGTCACTACTAAAGTGAATCAAATGAATCACAATGAATGAAGGAACTCAAGTTAAAAACCACACCACTGAGTGAGTCACAATGAATGAAGGAATACAAGTTAAAAACCATGTTAGAAATAACTAGCAACCCAAAGCTTTGTCCCAATCAACTAACAACCCATGCTTTCGTTACCACGAAATTTTGATTTGATCGATCCAAGAGGCAATACCCAGCACCGTAACGGAGAAGAGAAATGTGTACCTTACACCAATCCTAATGGAGAAGAAAAATGTAAACCTTACTCCAATCCCAACAACGACGGTGGTTGAGATAAATCTTCAGGGCCCTCACCGTAATCACATAGCAGCATAATATGTCACGTGCAATCGATGTGATGTGTTGTATTATTGGCTTTTCTTTACATAAGATGGGTTGCGTCGTTGAGGTCAAGCAACGAGTGGAGTTGACATTGTATTTTATTGCTTTTCATTTCCATATGGGTGGGTGTCAAAATGGGAAAGAAGTTATAATAAGGGTGTCGAAATATGAAAAGAAGTTATAAAATATTATTATATGAACTTTGCATTAAAGTTTTTCATTTCCATTTCCAAATCTGCAGCAGCAGAATTGGTGGTCGATGTTTCTTGTGCAAAGTTTGCATCAAATGGGTGTAAAAATGTGAAATAAGTTATAAAATATTATTAAATGAAAATATGTAGTATTAGAATTGAGAATTGGTGGCTGGTGTTTGTTGTGTATCCAAAATTATTTGTTTTTAAAGTTGTTTTGGAATTTTTATTTAATTAAAGTTGATGGTAGATTTTGAAGTATGTATCAGTAAAAAGATTAAGTTTACCAAGTTCGAATTTGAATTAGAATTCCAATTGGAATTAGATACTATATATTTTAAATTTTAAATAATTTCTAATAACTCTAGATAATATAACATCATCAGTTCATCCAAAAAAAAATCACATTTTTTCTTCCTTCCAAGAAAATAAATCTAACATGGCTTTTTGGTTTCAAATCTTATTCATCCAAAATTCTTATCTATTAGATAAATAAAAAAATCATTGTTCTAAACTTATTTATTTAGAATTTGTCAAAATAAAAATAAAAGTGAAATTGAAAAATGAAATTTTGCAATCTTTTGAATTGGAATTGGATTCAAAGTTATCACACCTTGATCATTATTCTTGCAACCACTTTTGCCTTTGCAATGATTTTTTTTTCTTTTCCATTGATGACAACATTATTTCTAACATTATTTCCCTTTAGCATTGATGGAAACACCATAAGAAACAAATATTTGGGAACACCAAACACAAGCATGAAAACAAAAGCAAAGCAGAATTCTTACTTCTCTTTATTCTCCTCCTTTGGATGTTGCTCGACCTATGATGCACTTCTCCTTAGCTGTATTTTTGCTTTGGTGGAATTCTCCCTCTTTGTTTTGTTTGAGGTACTTTTACCCCTTTGACATGAATGGAAAAGAAAAGAACATGCCCCCCCTGCAACTTAGCTCCCCCTTTCTAGATGATCCTATGGACCTTGCAACTTTCTTTTGATATGTTGAGTTCTTGATGGCTTCCTTTCTTCCTCTTGAGGAAGATCTAGTGGAGGGAGTAAAGAGAAACTTCTCCCAATCTTTCCCTTAAATAGTCAAACTCGTCTCTTGGGAGAGATTTGGTGAAGATATCAACTACTTGCTCTTTTATGCGTACATTCTCCAATTTAACAATTTGATTTGCAACTTGCTCTCTTAATAAATGGTACTTGATTGGAATATGATTCGTCTTTGAATGGAAAACAAGGTTCTTGGACATGCTAATGACACATGTATTATCACAGATGATTGGGATAGGTTGATCATAGAATACTTGTACATCTTATAAAGTCTACTTCATCGAAAAGAGTTGAGTGCAAGACGAAGTTGTTGCTATGTATTCTGCTTCAGCAGTAGATAGAGAGATTGAAGCCTATTTTTTTCTCAACCATGAAAAAATACATTCACCAAGAACAAAATCATCACCACTAGTGCCCTTTCGATCATCTATATGACCTTCCCAAATAGTTTTAGTAAAAACAATTAGTAAAAATTTTTACTTCAGGAGTACCAAAGTCCATTTCCCATTATGGCTCTTAAATATCTGAGAATCCTCTTGGATGCAAGTAGATGACTTTGTCTAGGGGTTGCTTAAATTCTTCCAATGATAGCAATTTATTGCATGATATATGGTCTTAACGGTGCTAAATATACGAGGTTTCCAATAATAGGTCTATATAAATTTTGATCCACCTCTGGTGAGTCACCAGTATTATTGAGCTTGCATCTAATCACCATTGAAGTGCTTACCAAAGAAAATTCCTCCATGCCAAATTTATTCAAAACTTCCTTGAGATACATGATTTGTGATATCAATATTCCTTTGGAAGACCATGCAATCTGTAAATCAAGGGAATACAAAAGTTATCCAAGCATGGACATCTCAAATTCAACCTTCATATCTGCTACAAAATGATAAGCTAGTTGATCCAAATCGCTATAAAAAACAATATCACCAACATAGACAACCACCACTAGAAATTTTCCATTATCATCTTTCACATACAAATTGCTATCAGTTGTGCCTTTTTTAAAGCCACACTTCAACAAGTAACTATCCAACTTGGAATACCAAGCCCGCTGGGCTTGATTAAGACCATAAAAGACCTTTTTCAGCTTGCAAACATAATCAAGTTGATCTGATAACTCAAAACCATTTGGTTTCTTAATATAAAATTCTTCCTGAAATTCTCCTTTTAAGAAAGTAGATTTGACATCCAACTTATATATCTTAAATTTATTGAAATATAGAGATGCAAAAAAGAATTCTAATTTCCTCTAATCGAGCAACATGAGAAAAGGTTTCATCAAATTTTAACCCTTCAATTTGTGCATAGCCTTTGAAAAATAATTTTTCCTTGTTTCTTACCATTTCACCATGCTCATACAATTTGTTCCTAAAGACCCACTTCGTGTCAATCACATTCTTGTTTGTTGGTTGAGGAACAAGCTCCCATGAGTAGAAAATCTACCAACGGGATTCAATATGATCTTATAATGTACTAAAACAATATATTGAACCATTCCTACAATTTGTGGAAACAAAACATGATCGCACAATCACATATAAGCAAGAGAAAGAAATTATCAATTGCACAACACAAGATGTATTTAGGGAAAGAAAATGATTAAAACCCCTCTATCTCTATATTTCATATGGTCAAGATCATGAAATAATACAATGCTTTCTCACACCATAGAAACTTCCTGCAATTTGTTGATTGTCTCACTCCGATTTCTGGGTTCGATTTTCTGGATTTCATTTCTAGATGTCAATTTCACTGTTTCTTATTACAAATTTCAAAACTCCCTCTCAACAAGAAAGGAATTCAAGCTATCTTGATCTGGTACCTTTGGAATGTTCTTCATGCAACACTTCTCTAATGTTTTTTGCTCTTGCAACTCCTGAAACTGAATAGCCTCCAAAAACTAAATCAGTCTGATGCATCTGTCATCATACCATTTTCTGGATTTCATTTCTCGAAACCAATTTCACTCTTTCTTGTTGCAAATTTCAACACTCCCTCTCAACAAGAATTTAATTCAATCTATCCGATTGAGTACCTTTGGAATGTTCTGCATGCAACACTTCTCTAGTGTTTTTTGTTGTTGCAACTCATGAAACTGAATAGCCTCCAAAAACTGAATCAGTATGATGCATTTGTCATCATAGTCTCTGAACTGAATGGGAATATTAGTGTTTTTTGTGCTAGGATCCAATTAAGAATATAAACAAAGTGCTTGAGAATTATGAGGTAAATTGCAAGTTTTTCATGAGTTTTAATGTGAATTTATTGAGAAAATTAACATAAACAAAACACTGAACAACAACATCTAACGGACTTGAACATCACCATAAATAGTAACACAAAAGCACATGATGAAGGAGTTCATCCTGCATGGGCTACGTCTCCTTGGTCGAGCTTCCAATGGCTTGGCCCTCTTCTGTTATGCTCAAAAGTGTGATTACATATGTATACAATGCTCAAACA
The DNA here is from genome assembly GCA_034641835.2 of Pinus albicaulis. Taxonomy (NCBI): domain Eukaryota; kingdom Viridiplantae; phylum Streptophyta; class Pinopsida; order Pinales; family Pinaceae; genus Pinus; species Pinus albicaulis. The sequence goes on along the minus strand of CM076569.1, from coordinate 419,920,104 downwards.
TCTCTGAAACATGTTCCATCATCTCCAAAATGCCCAAAAATTTCTGTGTAACCTCTTTCTACTTCAAATTTGGTCAAAATATGAGCCAGTTATGATCTCCCCTAGTTCCTCCACTATTCGTTCTACAAAACCCTCAAAATCTGGCACCAAACCCACATTTGCAATCCCAAAAGCGCTAACAGAGCACCAATTCTGCCAAAACTGGGTGAAATTGTTGAGGCATTAACTTTCCCAATAATGCTTAAAGACTGGATTTTAAACCATATTGGTTATTGGCGCATATATTTTTTTTAATGAAAATAATGACACGCGGTTTGTTAAATCATCTGCGTTAACGACAAGGGTGGTTACATGGGTCGTCGACCTTATATGTTAGTGGTTAGCTGGCGGTGACTTGATGGCAGTTAATTCTACAGACACATGGTGACGGTGGCATTTAACATTGCGAATTATGGTTAGTGGCGGGAGGGGGGGGGGGCAAGGCTAGCCTCTTTCCCATGGTCCCGCCCCTGGCGGTGACCAAGGTTGGGGATATACCCCAAACCCCACCCCCATACACAAAACCATATGTTAATAAAACAAGCTTGATAATATAATATGTTAAGTAACACATGTGGCATATTGGTAAAGGCTTTGCTCAAGTGATGTGAGGTCATGGGTTCGACCCCCACCTGCTCCACTCGGTCTATAAAAAAACTTTTGGTGGCGCTTGGGCTACCATGTTGCGGCCCCTGGCTGGGCCACGTGGCAGCCTGTGATTGGCCACTCAAAAACCAATTAAAATTTGACATAAACAACCAACCAGACAGTGCCACTTGGCACAATTCCATACACCAGATGAAAAGCATTGACCAAGTCAACCTGCGTAGTCACCCTGCCACATAGGCATGCCCAATCAGTATGGACTACTGACAAGTTTGTCCTGCATTTTAAAAAAAAAAAATGCATGTTTGACAAAGTGAACAGAACACATTTTTGGGAGCACGTGGCTCTAGTTTTCCGTGAAATGATTTGCACCAGATTCAGAATGGCAAGATCTATGTGGTCGTCTAGGTTCCACGCCATTCCAAAAACTTTCATTTTTTAGCATAATTTTGACCTCCTAATCACTCCTCCACACTGGAAGATTTTGGACCCCAAAAGCTCTTTCATTATTGAACATGTGGATGAGGGTACATCCCCCTCACCCTTCCAGTGTCAATCCACTAGAATTTTCCTGTATTCAACAATTTGAGCTTTTCATAAAAACATATATTTTTCCTTGATTTTGGAGATCCTATCTTGTTGTTGTAGATACCATCATGTTGCAATTTACCATAATTCACAGAACAACAAACATTCCTTGAAGAAACAAACTTGTTCCCACCTCATTCGTCAATCAAAGGAAACTTGAATAGCTTGAAAACTTTCTCACCTCGAACATTGTTGACATGGCAATTTTAGCTTGTCTTGCCTTGTACTTGCATCGATTTTTTACCAAGTTTTTTCGCCATGTTGCCATGTACCATTTTGAAACCCAAAAGAAGTATTTGTGGAACCTATGCCTTCTTTGTCATCTTTCTTTGATGCTTGTTCTTTGATTTGTGCACCATTTTGCACCGACATCTTCTTCCTATCACTATTTAACAGTGATGTGGACTGCTACAAATCTTTCACATCTTGTTTACCTCTTTTCAAAGGAAACATGTTAGAGCCCTGAAACATCTTATTACAATCATTAGCAACTTCAATGAAATCATTTTTTTCATTTGATGCATATTCTTGAAAGGTCTCATTCAAAACATCACTATGCTTGAACATCAACAAAGCCAAATTTTGACTTACATTCACTATTCTCTTCATTTCTCCTCCATGTATAAGATACAAACTCATATTATTCTTATGCGCTCTAACTATGTATTCAATTTCATTCTTGAACAAGTGGTACTTATTCTCATGCCGATGAAACACTTCCCTCCTATCATAAAGATACAGACTTCCCAAAACAATACCTGAAATCTCAAGCGGAACTACATCAAGTTCAACTTCGTCAAGAAATTTTGAATTGATTGAAAACCTTAGGATGCACTTATTTGTTACCGGCAAGTTTGCATTCTTTCATATCCAACCTAAAGGATAAGGTCTTGGATGTGTAACAATTTCTATATTCAACCTCTTAACTAAGTCTTCATAAATGAAATTGGCTTAAGAACCACTATCAAATAGTGTGTCTATTTTGGTATGATTCGAAACAACTATAATATGAAAGAATTCAATTCTTGTATCATCTTCTTCAGTTAGATTAGAACAACTTGAAGAACTAGTGCTTGCTATGTTATTACCTTTCAAACCCGTTGATGTAATCATTAGGGGAGTTTTGAGGTATAAAATGGGCCTCCAAAGGAAATTATAAAATAATAGTGGAAATAATAAAATAAGATTAGATTACATCATCAAATTTTAGAGAGAAAAAAGGAAAATCTATTTTTTCAACTCGTATTTTCAACTTATATCCTTATGGGTTTACTCAAAGTTCGAGCAGAAACACTTGTTGGATGAAGAATTTGATTCCCCATCCAAGGAGTACCTATGTTGCATACTTTCAATGGAACCGAATACACAAAAAAGAGAAATACATGAAAAACATGATTGCAATCATGTTTCTTCATGTATTTTTTATTTTTCATGTAGCAGAGTCAATCAAAAGCATGGAACATGGATACTCCTTGGATGAGAAATTAAATTTTGCATCCAACGAGTACTCCCACTCGAAATTTGAGAAAAAACTTAGGGAGATAAGTTGAAAATATGAATTGAAAAAGTAGTTTTATTATTTTATTATTTTTTACTCTTTTTAATTTTTTACTCCAAAATCAGTGAATCATCCCCCATTGTTGACATCATGATCTTGAATTCTATTGGTTCTTGTAAAGTTTATTTTGGTTGTACATTTTTCTCAAGAGGCCCATTTTAGACCTCAAAATTCCCCTAATGCTTGGTTTCATCTCCTGAATCTGAACCTAAGTCATGTTCACTGATTACAGTTGTTTTCTCCTTCTCTTTGGTTTTAAGTTTGTTGGGATTCAACTCTAGATGGAATTGCCAACAATGGTCTTCATCATAGCCATTTTTCGAACAATTTTTACAAGTGATTTTCTCTTTCTCTATTTTAATAGAACCATTTTTCTTTCCTTTTCCATTAAACTTACCCTTTCCTTTACCTTCATACTCAAAGAAAGTATCACTTTTCTCATCTACACTATGTTTCCCTCTTGCTTCTAGATGTGTGACTTGAACACAAACCTCATCTAAGTTTGTGGGATTGAACATGAGAATAGTATGTCTAATATAGTGGTGCAAAACCCAAATATACTTTAACAAAGTGTCTTGAGAAGATAAATTGACACCCAAAACTAGTGTTGTTCTCCTAAAATCATGAGTATAATTTTGAACACTTTGTCCCTTTAGTTTTCTAAAATTCTGCCAGTCCATTATGGCTTTCTGTATATATGCTATGGGGTAAAATTTCCTTATAATTGTAGCAAGGAAGTGAAACCAAGATATTGAGATCTTACCATGGTTTCTCATCTCTTCTTGTTTGTTAGCTTCCCACCATACTAGTGTTGCACCCTCCAATCTCAAGGAAGCTAGTTGAATCTTTATGTCATCATCTTGAATGTTTTGAATCCTACAGTAGACCTCCAATTGATGAACCCAATTTTCAAGCTTCTCTTCATTCAATTCAAAATTATACATAGGAAGCTCAAATTTAATATCAAGTTTTAACAAGGGTTTTTTACCAATTCCCTTTGAGGTAGGTTGATGAGTATGAGTAAGGGTTGTAGTAGTGGAAGAGGATGAAGATGAAGGTGAAGATGGTGGTGAGGATGATGGTGGAGTAGATGGTGTCTTATCACCATTTTCATTTCCTCCTCCTCCTGGATAACCCTCTCCTCTTGGAGGCATGGAGCTTTCACCCTGCAACCTTGTATTCCTCTCTTCATAGAGGACCTTCACCATCTCTTTCATGTCAAAGAAAGCCTTACTAAAATCCTTCTCATCCTCTAACATGTTATCATTTCCTCATTCACGAGACATGCTTATTGAAGCCTCGGTTACAACAAGAGGTGAATATTGTGGTGGAAATGGTGGCAATTGTGCCCTCCTTCTCCTTGCTCCAACTAGAGAACCTCCACCCACAAGATTGCCTTCTCCTCTGTTGACCTTCAACCTTGTAAGCATGTATACACTTGCAAAACAATTAAATCCTCCTTGCATAAGTAAACCTAGTGCTCTGATACCAACTTGATCTGAATGGAAATATTAGTGTTTGTTTTGCTAAGATCCAATTCAGAATATGAACAAAGTGCTTGAGACTTATGAGGTAAATTACAAATTTTTCATGAGTTTCTATGTGAATTTATTGAAAAAATTAACATAAACAAAACATTGAACAACAACATCTAACATACATGAACATCACCATAAAAATTAACACAAAAAACATGACAAAGGAGTTCACCCCGCCTGGGCTACGTCTCCTTTTCGAGCTTCCAATGGCTTAGCCTTCTTCTATTATGCTCAAAAGTGTGATTACACATGCTTACAATGCTTAAACAACTCTAAAACTTGTTCCATCAGCTCCAAAAAGCCGAAAAATGCTTGTGTAGCCTCTTTCTACTTCGAATTTGGTCAAAAATTGATCCAGTTATGATCTCCCCTAGTTTATCCACTATTAGTTCTACAAAAACCTCAAGATCTAGCACCAAACTCATATTTTCACCCACAAAAGTGCTAACAGAGCGCCAATTCTACCAAAAACCCGACAAAATTGTCAGGGAATTAAATTGCTTAATAACTCCTAAAGACTGGATTTTAACCAATATTGGTTATTGGCGCATATATTTTTTTTATTAAAATAATGTCGTGCAGTTTGTTAAACCGTCAATGTTAACGACAAGGGTGGTTACATGGGCTGTCGACATTATTTGTTAGTGGTTAGCTGGTAGTGACCTAGCGATGATTAATTTCATGGACACATGGAAATAGTGGCATTTAACATTGCGGGTTATGGTTAGAGGGGGTGGGGCATAGGGCTAGCCTCCTGCCCATGGTCCAGCCCCCAGCAGTGACCAAGGATGGGGCTACACCCTGACCCCCACCCCCATACGCAAAACCATTTGTTAATAAAACAAACTCTATAGCATACTATATTAACACATGTGTAGCATACTGGTAAAGACTTTACTCAATCGCTATAAGGTTGCGAGTTCAACCCTTGCTTGCTCCACTCAGTCTAAAACAAAAATTTTGGTGGCTCTCGGGCTGCCATGTGGCGGCTCCTAGCTGGGCCACATGGAAACCTGTGATTGGCCACCCAACAACTAATTAAAATTTGCCACAACAAACCAAGAAGACAATGCCACTTGGCACAATTCCATATGCCGGATGAAAACCATTAACCAAGTCAACCTGCATAGTCACCCTGCCACGTAGGCATGCCTAGTCAGCTGCACGAACTGCTCACTGGACTCTCTTGCATTTTTTTAAATTGCCTATTTGACAAAGTGGGCAGAATGTGTTTCTGGGAGCATACGGTGTCGGTTTTCCGCAAAATGAGTTGTGTTGAATTCAGAATGATGAGATCTACATGGTCGTTCAAGTTCCACACCATTACGATTGCTTTCATTTTTTAGCATAATTTTGAGCACTTGATCAGTGTTTAGCTGTTACTAGTTACTACACTATCTATTGAAATCTATGTGTCGTTGCTGACTCTGCATTTGTGCCCTCTGCACTGCTGTGAGCTCCTATATTTTCTCCAGTATCTGACATATGTCACTCTGATTCTGTCTTCCTGACATCTGACTGCACCAATCTAACTGATCCTTCTTGTTACTATTGTACTGTGGGATCCTCGTAGCTAGGTTCGATCCATGAGACACGTCATCTCAATGAACACATCATCTCTTGGGATTATGTATGCACATCGCCCCACTTCTCACCTGGAGGTATGGTTGCATGTGCTCCCTCTACTCATCTAGCTTGAAATGCCCCCCCACTGGAGGTCTCTGCTTGAGTGGACGTTTCCACTCAGTCTCCTCTCTACTTCTCCAATTGTGACTGCTCCACAACCTTCTAAGACTGCTCTTGAGACTGAATGTTGAGAGGATCCCTCTCAACAACCAAGTCTCTAACCTCTAATTTTTTCCTCAAATCTTTACATTCATCATCAACCTCGAGAGCATACAGTTTCTTGACTCTTACACCGATCAGTTTCACCCGTACCGTGGTGATGTGTCTACGTAACACCTTTCCTTTTCTAAATATGACATCATAACCAAAATATTCCAACACTGCTATAGAAACAAGATTCTTCTTTACTCCAAGAACATACAAAACCTTTTTCAGTCTGAGAGGGGAGCCAAACTCCCTCTGAAACATAAGTTTACCTATGTCAGTCGTGTTATACCTCCCGTATTCTCAAAACTCTATGTTCTGTTGGAGTTCCTTCTCCTCCAAATCACTAAATAGATATATATCCCCCGTCATATGGAACGAGGCACCATTGTCTAGATACCACATGCATCCCATTACAGTGATTTCCATGCATGCAATGAGAGTAAAATCAGGCTCGAACTTTGAATCTAGCACTTCACCCATTGCAACTGCATGCTCCTTCTTGCTTGCCTTCTTCTATGGGTAATTCGAGGCATAGTGCCCATGCTCGTGACAGTGAAAACACTTGATCTTGGAAAAGTATCTCTTGCCCTCTTCACCTTGGGAATTCTTTCCCTTGGCTTTCTTGCCTTTTCCCACCAATGAAAAATTCTTCTTTTTCTTTTCTGGAGTTCCCATCTTTGGTGCTTCGCCTTATCTCTTCTATTACCAAGTCTGACCACAAACACTCCTAGTCTAGTAGCTTCTCCCTCCCATTCAAAGAGTCCTGGTAACTATACCAACACTTAGGAAGGCCTAGAAGTGTTAGGTTCACCAAATCATCTTGGGCTATTGTCACACCAACTCTTCCAAGCTCATCTCGACATTGAGTGAACTTCGTCAATTATTTTGGTATCGTTTCGCCCTCCTCCATCTTGATCTTTCTGAGCTTGTCTTTCAGTGCCAACTTCCTATGGTAACTGCTATTATAAAAAATATTTGTCAAGGCCTTCCACATAACATATGGATTTGCCTTCCCATGGATACTCGAGACAATATGATCTCAAACTCCCTCTAACAATATCCATCTTGCCTTTGTTACCTTCTTCTGTCATGCATCAAGATTTTGAGCATCTGTTGCTACAAGCTTGGGAATATCAGTATCTATGAATTCCTTCAACCCATTTTCCTCCAACATTGCCTCCATCCTATCCTTTAATGCTATGAAATTCTAATTTCCTTCAAGAGCATATTCGATTTTCAAGCCATTGAAAGACATCTTGATGTGTTATTGGATCCTGAAGAATAAATTTGCAAATTCAAACCCGTTCAAGAAAAAAATATGTTTTTCTCTTCTCTTGTGATTCCTGACGCTCTGATACCATATATAAAATCTACCAAATGGATTGAATCTAACCTTATAATGTACTAAAACAAGATACTAAATTCTTCCTACAATTTGTGGAAACAAAACATGATCACATAATAACAAATAAGCAAGAGAAGGAAATTATCAATTGCACAACACAAGATGTATCTGGGGAAAGAAATTGCTCAAAACCCCTCTATCTATATATTTCATATGGTCAAGATAATGAAACAATACAATTCTTTCTCACACTAGAGAAATTTCCTGCACTCTACCAACTGTCTCACCCCGATCTTGCTCGAAACTAGCTTGCAATCTAAGAAAAATCAGTCAAGTATTTAACCTTTTTCTTGCCTCTTATTGGCCTGCCTTACTTACTCATTCTTGGGCTAATTGACCCCCTATTAATTAGGAAAATACCAATTAATTATTTTTCAACCATTCAGGGCCTTCCCGATGACCTCATGCATGACCTGTACAATTTTCTAATAGTTATCTTCCCTTTAACCTCTCCCTCAACTGGGTCTTCCTTAGAAATGACATGCAATAACTATTTATAGTGAATTATCAGTTAAATGATTGATCACTCATTGTGAATTAAATCATATTTAACTCACTAGACCTATCACTAACTCATCTCTCGATTAGAACTAGTTAAACTGATTTTAACTCAATTAATTGAGTCAACTAATTACAACTCACAAATAACTCAACCAGGGGTCCTAAAAAGTAGGAGATCTATTTGCAGGCATCCTCTTAGACCTCTCGTTAGGGGAAATTTGAGGTAAAAAATGGGTCTCTAAAGAAATTGTACAATCAAAATTCACTTTATGAGAATTAATCACATTTTAGGGGATGACATCATCCCCCATGGTTGAGGTGGCATTGTTTGAGTTAAATGTACTTACTTGTCATATTCTCAACAGTGGATAAACAATCATGGTTAACCATGGTAGTCTTCTAAGTAATTTTAAAGTCACAAAGTAAAGTACTCATAATAAATGTCATTTCACACTTTTTGAATAAAATATTATTATTGTCATTTCATATTTTTTGAAAGAAACAATGCATATCCCAATACAATCTTCATGTCTTTACATACTTTTCAATAAATATTATGTTTGTATATTTTCATATATTTACTTTTAAATTATATATTCATTTTATTTAATTTAATATCACAATTTCAAATTAATTATAAGTTAATATATATACATATATAAATGAATACCTACTCACAAATATAAATTAAATATATTTCAATACTTTTTTTTAAAATACAATTCATCATTTCATTATAATTATATTAATTATTAGATATTGTTATATATAATATTATAAAACATAATCTAAATGTAATAGAATATATATTATATTCCTTTTTATATTATATATCATTTCTTCTGATGTTATAACTAAAATCAATTCAATATGTAATATAAAATTAATACATAAAATAGTATATTACATTTATTATATTATATTATTTGATTTTTATATAGTATATTAATTACATGTTATTATATAATTTAAATAATATAAATTTTAATTAATGGTATATTATACAACTAAGAATTTGTGAATTTATATTTATAATTTATTTAAAGTTATTTAAGTATAAATGAAAAATGCATTAGTTGTTCAATGATAATGATTTTTTCTTGAAAAACTCATTTTTATTTATAGTCACATCAATACAATTAATTTATTAATTTTATTTTGGTACAACTTTTCAATTGAATTTAACCATGGTTAAATGGATTGTGGTGCAAAAAGTCAATTGTAAATTCATAAATATTATTTTATTGGTTTAGCTATTATTTTATTATTTCCTTAGGAGGCCCATTATAGATCTCAAAATTCCTCTAATAAACTTGAATTTCCTAAGTTAACTCAGTCTTTCTGACATAGTTAACTAATACAAGTTGTCATGAGATGAAATTACAAATTTTCCTTCAATTTAATTAAGGAAAAATTAAATCAAAAGCCTTATATGGTAGCCATTTATGGGTGTCATTTTGCTAGATTCCATTTTTGGATGCTAATTTCACTGTTTCTTGTTGCAAATTTCAACACCAAGTCTGTTTTTTCTTGAATTTATCAATCTCTTCATGCATACTTTGTAACGAATTATCATCTTAGTTGGCCTAAGAAAAGTCCTTTGGTTCCATCATAGATAACAAATCTACATGTGCTTCAGTTGGGGGATTTAACAATCTTCTTCTTGTCTATACATATGTATTCAAGTCACCAACAATTTGGTTATTTGGGTGGTGTTTTCGCACATGCCTTGTAGGATCATTGGATTGTGGACTCAAAGGTTCTTCATTGTCTTCATCTGAACGTGTCTCATCAACCTTCTCATCATTATTGACCGTATCATTAGAGTAGTTATTTTTGGTTGGTAAAATTTAGATGCAATGCGCTCATCAACCTTCTCATCATTGTTGACTGTATCATTAGAGTAGTTGTTTTTGGTTGGTAAACTTTAGATTCAATGCGCTCATCAACTTTAACATAAATGTAATAAACTATCCTCCTTTTATATTTATAACATCTACATCCCTTATTATTCTGAGAATACCCAAGAAAAATACCATCATCAACTCTAGCATCAAACTTACCAAGCTTGTCATCATTCCTTTTGATATAACATGTGCTTCTGAACACTCATAAATGCTTGATTGTAGTAGGTATACCATACCAAATCTCGTATGGAGTTTTATCACTATTTGATCTGAAGTGTTCTTTGTTTAGAATCACCACTGTTCTACAAATAACTTCAAATAAAATCTTCGTTGAATATTTCTTTCACCCATCATGGTTCTAGCTAACTGCTAAACTGGTTTATTGGCTCTCTCTACTACACCATACTATCATGGATTCTCTGTTATGGTATACTGCCTTTTGATGCCATGTTTCTTGCAAAAATCATCAAATTATTTTGGAGCAAACTCACCTCCATTATCAGACCTTATGCATTTTATTTTACAATTTTTGTCCTTTTCAACCATTTCCTTAAAGCCTTTAAACTTCTTAAAGGCCTCTAGTTTTTCTCTCAAATATGCTACCCATGTAATCCTATTGAAATTGTCAATGATAAGCATGAAATAAAATTCAACTATTAGTGTCTGAGTTCTTGAAGGACCACACAAGTCCATATGCACTAATTGCAATGGCATGGTTAATAATTTATCCTTCGACTTGAATGGTACTCAAACTTCCTTACCTAACTGACAAAACTTGCAAATATTATTTTATGGCTTTTAAATATTTGGAAGATCTCTAACAATGTTTTTCTTTCCCAACTTGACAATATAATAAAAATTGAAATGTCCAAGTCTTCTATGCCACAACTAGCTCTCATCAATATTTTACAAACAACACCTCTATGTCTTCTCTTTTAGGACATAAACATTATTATATGTTATTACAACTTCAACTACTATTTCTCCAGTCCATGCAGACTTGATTTGACAATTTTTAGCTTTGAGTAACACAACAATGCCTTAGTCACACATATGATATAGACTAAGTAAATTATGCTTTAGCTCATCTACAAACAACACATTCTTGGCTTTACATCTACCATTTTCTAGAATGACAACTCCTTTACCAACAATATTATGAGGTGCATTATTTCCAATGGTCACATTACCTTTCTCAATTGGCTTCCATGGAAAAAGCTTGCTTTCTCTCCTAAGATGTGTCTGGAACAACCACTATCAACATACCAATGGCTTCCTTTATTCAACACATATAAGAAAATATTGCAGTATCTGTGTTCTCCTTTTATTTCTAGACTTTGGGTTCTTGACTTGTTTTCTTGAAAGTTGGATCAAGCCTTTTATTGTTAAGTCTGAAATCAACTGCTCTATTCCCAAAAATTTTACATACATAACATTGAATCAAATTATTCAAATAAGTGAATTGATTTATGCAACTGATCCTGCTCATCCTTTGTCTAGTATATTTATTGTTTGGCTGATAATTTATCCTCTATGGTCTGAGTTGTCTAAATGACAGATTCACCCTGCATTTTGTTTCCTTTTGCCCATAATTTCTGCATGTATAACAATATTCTCAAAAAAATCCTTTGATATCTAGGAGAAAATTGATTTCTAAAATCTTGTTGGGAAGCCCTTTATGTATTTCAATTTGCCTCTCCAACATTGTTTGACTTTTGTTGAATTCCTCCTTTTGTGTTTGTTACTTTTGATTAATATTTGGCTACATATTGGACGATGTACATCCTTCGTCTCCAAATCGTTTTTTTAGATCTCCTTTTGTTGTTGCATTATCTTAATTTTTGTTTGCTTGCAAAAAAATAATCATTTTCTTTCCCTTTCAATAAGATTCTGAGATTGACTCAGCCCCAAATCTAAGACCCGCTTTATTATTGGAGGCCCTTTGAGCATCAAGGAGCTCATTCAAACTTGCAATCCCTTTCCAAATTTCTCAATAAAGCTCATTTTGATTTTTCCTTTTAGAGCTCTTTTTTTAGCAAAACAATTTCTCCTTCAACTCTTCCACATGCTTGATTTTTCTTACTGGGCTATCTGTAGCATCCTCTCCCCACATCTATCCAAGTAATCAGCCATCTTGGGTAAACATGTGATGAGAGGCTACTAATACGAGATTTAACCTCGTATGTGACCTTAAGGAAGTGGAACCAATAGAAACATGACAAACAAGCCTTGTACATCATCAATGACACTCCCAGAAGCTAACCCAAACGTTAAAGCCTCTTACCCCTGGGTCACACTAACCTTTTGGCCTCTTTGAGCCATGGCCACGGGCATAACACTACATTCCAGTGGCTGGGAGGCTATAGTCGTAGAATAACACCTCAAGCCAGCAGTTAGGGCCCCAAATGCTAAGTTTTGTGCCTGCGACTCTGGGATTTGAGCCACCTTTTTAGGCCTATAGCCTAGGTCACTGCCCAGAACTTCATGAAAAGTTTATACATGATAAATAACAACAATAAAATGATGTATAAGCAAACATATCATCAAGGACTCAACTAGACCCTGCTATCCATGATAGTTAGTTTTGTCAAACATGTCACAAACATTGAATCTAAAGGTGTAAACAACATATTTAAACATAGGGGTCTCATACCTATCAGAGAATCACTAAAAAACATTTATCTCTTACATCATTACCTGAAATACAACCTATTTGACCATAGATACACTATGAATTCATTTACAAGTAAAAACATGGAAAAATTCATACATCATCATTGATCAAACACATGCTTATAACCAGCACAACAACCACAAAAAATACAATGGATACAACAACAATAGAATCCATATATAAATCAGTACATTTGCATGCCAAATACCAAGGGGACGAATTTATCATTACTTAATGTAGAGACCAATAACATATGGAACTTTCATGTTCCACCCAACCATATTTTGGTTGAGCCAAGTCTCTCTTCAACCAATCACCCTCGTGCCATATTCCAGGCATGAATGTGGGATCTGATCAAACATATAAATCAAAACCAATATAGGGCTTCTAGAGGCCAAACCACCTCAACCATCAACCAGTGATTCCACCTCATGATCGAACATCACAACCATCATGGATTGGTCTTTTTACAAGTTGTTCCATGACTCCATAGTGTTTGTTCCAACCAGGGCTTCCAGGACTAGTAACTCAACCCCAACTGTTACAGGGCTTCCAAAGTGTTTTTCCAACCAGGGTTTCCAAGACAAGTAACTCAACCCACGTATCGCTTCCGAAGCGTTTGTCTAACTAAGGCTTCCAGGACTAGTAACTCAACCCACAATTTTACGTTGGGCTTCCACGTCATTTTTCCACCAAGGCTTCCAGGAACTAATAACTCAAACCATTACTAGCAGAATCATGAGAACCAACCAAAAAAAAATCAATGGAAATAAACCCAAAACACCATGGTTATCCAGGAAATGGCAAGGCTACACAAATACACATACATACACCATGCATGCCAAAACTAGTGAGGAAAACATACATGCAACTCGGTACTTGCAATAAAAACTCGATGTAGATGTTGATAATGATGTCCAAGTGCACTTTCCTTCTCTTCCATTTCCTTTTTTCTCCAAATCACCAAGTATCCACACTCTCCAACAATGCTCCAAGAAAAATTCTAAGTGCTCAAGAGTATGAGAGAGAGAGATAGAAAATGAGAGCTCCAAAACTGAACTGATCAAAATATTACCAGTTGATCCTGAGAAGCCTTTTTATTAATGAGGCCTCTATTTTCTTAATTTTCCATTATTTTCCTTCACTTTCCTCCTCACATGCAACCTGTGACCTTTAACATTCCTTTTATCCTAATTTCCATTATTTTCATAAATAAAATTCCAATTAATTCGTCATGTCTTTACAATGCCTTTGCTAGTGCCTTTGCTAATTTCCTTAGCCACATTAACCAAAATGAACACTCATTAGGATTTGTTTCCCACCATTCAGCTTGGAATATGTGTCCCATCAATCGTGGTTATTATTTTTGCCTTTATTAACTTTTATTACATGGAGTTTTCACCAAGGATGTTATAGAACCATCCCCCTTGGGGGAACATATTCCTCGGTGTTCAATGATACCTACAAACCAACAACTGCTGAAAAACAACATATTGCATATGGAGCTTTATAACACAACTCGTTGACATATTTACAATGAATAACATGCTCAAAATAAAAAATCACCATGACAATCATACCGTGTACTGGAGATTTATAACACAACTCATTACCGTATTTACAATAACAAGCGCATTTGTTTCAAGCAACAAATAATTATATGGTCTATGGAGCTTTAAAAATCAACCTCAATAGAATATTTATAATGATATACATATGTACATATGTGCATTTTCTCAATCAACAAATAAAAGGATATGATTCATGTATATGCAACAAGGGAATCTAGAGTCTGCCACCTCCACGCTCAAAGTAATACCGGGACTCACCTCCTTCCCAACAGTCGAACATCCACTACCAAAGTCAAAGTTGCATCCAATATCTAGTGCTACAATCTTGCACTATTGTACCCTCAGTGAACAGTTACTAGGTCATTGTTTCGGGGTACACTCCCAATGTGCATTTGATTCCATCTGGAAATGATAATGACTAAAACAATTCCATCCCCAACCTTCCCTTCCTTGCTACACAGTCCCTCGGGAAATCCAATCAACCCCCTTCTGTGTAGTCACACACCTTGCACATTTTTTTAGCATCCCCATCCTAGGAAGTCCATCCCTTGGAAAGGCTTCCTCACTTCGGAAGGTTAAACAACCAAGGCATATACCTGCCTCAAAACTGTCATACCTGCCATAGAATTCTCATGGAAATCAATGGAAACTATTGGGTACCAGTGTCCCACAATGTACCTGCTCATAAAGTGCTTTACGAGCATACTGCTGCATGTCCCAATTCATTTTATTGACGATGCTAGTTCTTGCAGTCGGTTTCAACCACCTAACTAGGAATTGCATGCTTTCCTGTATCAAGCACATAATTTCCATTAGATTCAAAATAAATTGAAATAATTTCAAATCATACCTCATTTGTAGTCTGTCAATAAGGTACACTTGCACTTTTTTTTACTTCTTGTCACACAAGTCAAACTAGTTGTTTGATCAAATCATCATGTATAAACATATCACATCAAGTTAGCTCAAAACACAACCATCATAAGTCAGAATCGTAGATCACATGCATAATAGATCTGAAATAAAATATTGACACTTATCCTTCATCGATCCTTACTTCTACCTTTGTTCTTTTGTACTCATACCGGATCAGTTGACACACTCGGAAAGCACCCAATGCCTTTTCTTCTCTTCAACCATGTACACATACACACAGTGTGCATCACAACATATACATCCACACATGACGTACAACACCACACAATACATGCACCCACACCAGAATATGACACATACACCCACACTCAGTGTAGAATACAACACAATACATACATCTATATCGGCATTGTTATGAAACTAGCTCCAAAAATAGAAGAAAAGAGAGATCAACGCCTTCTAAATCCACAACTTTGAGGGGGAAACCTCTAATACATTACATAAATGAATCATTCTTGGATGCTACAAATGACAAAACCTCCTTCTATATATAGGATCCATGGGGTCACAATATAATCTTAGCCGGCTTAACAATAATAATTTAAGGGAAAAATAATAACAATATTGAGGTTACAGGGGTACAACAATAACAATAAGGGGGTAACACTAACAACAATAAGGGACTATACTAGTAATATAGGGACCTAAAATTCCTCTCTCCTTCAAGAAAGTGTTGTCCTCAATGCTTGAGTAGCTCTGGATGCTTCTATATAAAATTCTCATCATCCCATGTAGAATCTTCAATGGGTAAGTTCTTCCACTTGATGAGATACTCTGAAATTGATCGATTTCGTAGCTGTCAAGTTCTTGTCTTCATGACTTGTTCAAGTTCCAATATGATTTTTCCTTCCTCATCAAGTTCTGGCAATATTGTTTGAATTGGAAGTTTGTCACCTATAACCTTATTTAAGCATGAAATATGGAAAACTAGATGCACTCGTGAAGAATCAGGAAGCTCTAATTTGTATGCCATAGTACCAATATTTTGCAACACCTTGTAAGGACCTTAGTAATTTGGCAATAATTTACTATCCTCCTTAGCTTGCTTGATAGACATTTGTTAGTATGGTTGTAGCCATAAAAATACCTAGTCTCCTACATCAAAACTTCTCTCGCTGCGATGTTGATATGCCTGTTGTTTCATTCAATTTTGTTCCAAATTTATGTTATCCTTTAAGAGTTGGAGAACTTATTTTTGATGCTCTATGTGATCTTATATTTCTTGAACCTTAGAATTTTATCTTAAAGACGATGTGATGGACGGTGGCTGATATCCATAAAGTGCCATAAATGGGTTCATTTTTGCTGCAGTATGGAAGGAAGTGTTATACCACCATTCAACGAGAGGTAACCACTTGACCCATTGTGTTTTCTTATCAGATACAAAACAACGAAGATATCCTTCTAAACATTTATTCACTATCTCAGTTTGACCATTGGATTGAGGATGATAAGATGATCTATGAGCTAGTTGAGTACCCAAACAAGAAAATAATTCCGTCCAAAAATTTCTATTAAAAATGGGATCTCTATCACTTACAATAATCTTTGCGTTTCCATGTAGCTTTTGAATTGTTTCCATAAATGCAGTAGCATCTATGCTTGCTTTAAATGGACGAGATAATGCACAAAAGTGTGCATACTTGTTAAGTCTATCAACTACCACCATGATGACACTCTTTCCTTCAGAATTAGGTAAACCTGTGATAAAATTTATTGAAATATCCTCCCAAAATTGACTTGGAATGGATAAATGTTGTAGAAGACTCACGGTCTTAATTGTCTCAACTTTATTTTGCTGGAAAACCAAACATTCCACCACAAACTTTTGAATATAAAATTTAAGGCCATCCCAAAAAAAATCTTTCTTCACCCTGCGGTAAGTTTTTAAAACTCCTGAGTGTCCTCCTAAAGGAGAAGTGTGCAATTCCAAAAGAATATTTTGTTTTAGTTGGGAATTATTACAAATATATAAGCGATCTTTGTACCATAAGGAATCATTTTTCCAACTAAATGTATCAGATGTACTAGGATCTTGTTGAAACTTTTGAATGAGTGTCCACACTTCTTCGTCCTTCTTCCATTCATCCCTTGCTTTGGTTATCCAATCTGGTTGGATAATAGAAATGGCACAAAGCAATGCTTCCACCTCTTCATCCTTTCTTGAGAGTGCATCTGCAACAACATTTAGCTTCCCACTTTTGTAGATGATTTCAAAGTCATAACCCAACATATTTGTGACCCATTTTTGCTTCTCTTATGAAGATAATCTTTGCTCCAAAAAATTTTTAAGACTATCATAATCAGTTTTTACCTTGAAGTGTCTTCCCATTAGGTATGGTTGTCACTTCTTTAGTGCATGTAGTATTTCCGACATTTCCTTCTCATAAATAGCTTTCCGTAAACACGTTCCTTTGATTGGACGACTTTCAAAAGAAATGGATCTACCTTCCTGCATTAAGACAACACCAATTTCGTTTCCTGAGGCATCACATTCCACAATAAAGGATTTTGTGAAGTCTAGCATAGCTAATACTGGTGCTATGCACATTGCCTCTTTAAGATGTTCAAAGGCCTTAGTTGCTTCAGGAGTCCATGAAAATGCATCTTTCTTCAATAATGTTGTTAGAGGAGCTACTATTCTCCCATAATTCTTAACAAACTTGCGATAATACCCTGTTAACCAGAGAAATCCTCGCAGTTGCTTTATGGTTGTGGGGACTTTCCATTTTTTAATCGATTTAATTTTGTTAGAGTCTACCTTAACCCTTGTGAGATCAATATGACCGAGATATTCCACCTGTTGTACTCCAAAGAAACATTTGGATGTTTTTGCATATATTTTTTTCTCCTCCAATAGTTTGAGCACCCTGTCAACATGTTGAACATGATCCTTCCAAGACCTGTTGTAGATTAGTATATCATCAAAAAATTCTAGCACAAATTTTCTAACGAAGGGTTTGAAAATGGAATTCATCAACCCTTGAAATGTAGAAGGTACATTGGCAAGGCCAAAAGGTATGACCAAAAATTCATAATGACCCTCATGAGTTTGAAATGTTGTTTATCGAATATCTTCAGTCTCCATTCTAATTTCATGATATCATGAACGAAGATCCAACTTGGAAAAATAAATTTCTCAATGTAATTCATCCAATAATTCATCAATCATAGGAATGGGAAATTTATCTTTAATAGTGAGCTTATTGAGCTCCCTATAATCCAAACACATGCGCCATGATCCATCCTTCTTGTGCACCAATACTACTGGAGTAAAGCAATAACTTTGACTAGGTTGAATTATACCAGCCTCTAACATTTCTACCATCATACGTTCAATTTCGCTCTTTTGGACATAAGGATATCTGTAAGGCCAGATGTTTGGAGGAACACTTCCTAGAATCAAATGAATAGCATGATCATGATCATGAATATGTGGGAGTCCTTTGGGAGATTCAAACACCTTGGAATGATTGTCCAAGAATTTTTGGAGATCTGAAGAAATAGATGATTTTGAAGTTGGAACTTCTAGTGAGTTAACTCAGTCTTTCTGACATATGGTAGCCATTTATGGGTGTCATTTTGCTAGATTCCATTTCTGGATGCTAATTTCACTGTTTCTTGTTGCAAATTTCAACACCAAGTCTGTTTTTCTTGATTTTATCAATCTCTTCATGCATACTTTTTAACGAATTATAATCTTAGTTGGCCTAAGAAAAATCCTTTGGTTCCATCATAGATAACAAATCTGCATGTGCTTCAGTTGGGGGATTTAACAATCTTCTTCTTGTCTATACATATGTATTCAAGTCACCAACAATTTGGTTATTTGGGTGGTGTTTTCGCACATGCCTTGTAGGATCATTGGATTGTGGACTCAAAGGTTATTCATTGTCTTCATCTGAAAGTGACTCAGCAATCTTCTCATCATTATTAACCGTATCATTAGAGTAGTTATTTTTGGTTGGTAAACTTTAGATGCAATGCGCTCATCAACCTTCTCATCATTGTTGACTGTATCATTAGAGTAGTTGTTTTTGGTTGGTAAACTTCAGATTCAATTCGCTCATCAACTTTAACATAAATGTAATCAACTATCCTCCTTTTATATTTGTAACATCTACATCGCTTGTTATTCTGAGAATACCCAAGAAAAATACCATCATCAACTCTAGCATCAAACTTACAAAGCTTGTCATCATTCCTTTTGATATAACACGTGCTTCTGAACACTCATAAATGCTGGACTGTAGCAGGTCTACCATACCAAATCTCATATGGAGTTTTATCACTATTTGATCTGAAGTGTTCTTTGTTTAGAATCACCACTTTTCTACAAATAACTTCAAATAAAATCTTCGTTGAATATTTCTTTCACCCATAATGGTTCTAGCTAACTACTAAACTGGTCTATTGGCTCTCTCTACTACACCATACTATCGTGGATTCTCTATTATGGTATAATTTCTTTTGATGCCATGTTTCTTGCAAAAATCATCAAATTATTTTGGAGTAAGCTCACCTCCATTATCAGACCTTATGCATTTGATTTTACAATTTTTTTCCTATTCAACCATTTCCTTCAAGCCTTTAAACTTCTTAAAGGACTCTAGTTTTTCTCTCAAATATGCTACCCATGTAATCCTATTGAAATCTTCAACGATAAGCATGAAATAAAATTCAACTATTAGTGTCTGAGTTCTTGAAGGACCACAGAAGTCCATATGCACTAATTTCAATGGCATGGTTGATGATTTATCCTTCGACTTGAATGGTACTCAAACTTCCTTACCTAACTGACAAAACTTGCAAATATTATTTTATGGCTTTTAAATCTTTGGAAGATCTCTAACAATGTTTTTCTTTCCCAACTTGACAATCTAATAAAAATTGAAATGTCCAAGTCTTCTATGCCACAACTAGCTCTCATCAATATTTTACAAACAACACCTCTATGTCTTCTCTTTTAGGACATAGACATTACTATATGTTATTACAACTTCAACTACTATTTCTCCAGTCCATGCAGACTTGATTTGACAATTTTTAGCTTTGAACAACACAACATAGCTTTAGTCACACATATGATACAGACTAAGTAAATTATGCTTTAGCCCATCTACAAAAAACACATTCTTGGCTTTACATCTGCCATTTGCTAGAATGACAACTCCTTTACCAACAATATTATGAGGTGCATTATTTCCAATGGTCACATTACCTTTCTCAATTGGCTTCCATGGAAAAATCTTGTTTTGGTCTCCTAACATGTGTCTGGAACAACCACTATCAACATACCAATGGCTTCCTTTATTCAACACATATAAGAAAATATTACAGTATTCGTGTTCTCCTTTTATTTCTAGACTTTGGGTTCCTGACTTGTTTTCTTGAAAGTTGGATCAGGCCTTTTATAGTTAAGTCTGAAATCAACTGCTCTATTCCCAAATTTTTTACATACATAACATTGAATCAAATTATTCAAATAAGTGAATTGATTTATGCACCTGATCCTGCTCATCCTTTGTCTAATATATTTATTGTTTGGATGATAATTTATCCTCTATGGCCTAAGTTGTATAAATCACAGATTCACGTTGCATTTTGTTTCCTTGTGCCCATAATTTCTACATGTTAAACAATATTCTCGAAAAAATCCTTTGATATCTAGGAGAAAATTGATTTATAAAATCTTGTTGGGAAGCCCTTTGTGTATTTCAATTTGCCTCTCCAACATTGTTTGACTTTTGTTGAATTCCTCCTTTTGTGTTTGTTACTTTTGATTAATATTTGGCTACATATTGGATGATGTACTTCCTTTGTCTCCCAATCTTTTTTTTAGATCTCCTTTTGTTGTTGAATTATTTTAATTTTTGGTTTCTTGCAAAAAAATAATCATTTTCTTTCCCTTTCAATAAGCTTCTGAGATTGACTCAGCCTCAAATCTAAGACCCACTTTATTATTGGAGGCCCTTCGAGCATTAAGGAGCCCATTCAAACTTGCAATCCCTTTCCAAATTTCTCAATAAAGCTCATTTGGATTTTTTCCTTTTAGAGCTCTTTTTTTAGCAAAACAATTTCTCCTTCAACTCTTCCACATGTTTGATTTTTCTTACTGGGCTATCTGTAGCATCCTCTCCCCACATCTATCCAAGTAATAAACCAGCCTGGGTAAACATGTGATGAGAAGCTACTAATACGAGATTTAACCTCGTATGTGACCTTAAGGAAGTGGAACCAATAGAAACAGGACAAACAAGTCTTGTACATCATCAATGACACCCCGAGGAGCTAACCCAAACTTTAAGGCCTCTTACCCCCGGGTCACACTAACATTTTGGCCTCTTTGAGCCATAGCCACGGGCATAACACTACATTCCAGTGGCTGGGAGGCTATAGCCATAGGATAACACCTCATGCCAGCAGTTAGGGCCCCAAATGCTAATTTTTGTGCCTACGACTCTCGGATTTGAGCCACCTTTTTAGGCCCAGAGCCCAAGTCACTGCCCAGAACGTCATGAAAAGTTTATACATGATAAATAACAACAATAAAATGATGTGGAAGCAAACATATCATCAAGGACTCAACTAGACCCTGCTATCCATGATAATTATTTTTGTCAAACATGTCACAAACATTGAATCTAAAGGTGTAAACAACATATTTAAACATAGGGGTCTCATACCTATCAGAGAATCACTAAGAAACATTTATCTCTTACATCATTACCTAAAATGCAACCTATTTGACCATAGATACACTATGACTTCATTTACAAGTAAAAACATGGACAAATTCATACATCATCACTGATCAAACGCATGCTTATAACCAGCACAACAACCACAAAAAATACAATGGATACAGCAACAATAGAATCCATATATAAATCAGTACATTTGCATACCAAATACCAAGGGGACGAATTTATCATTACTTAATGTAGAGACCAATAACATATGGGAATTTCATGTTCCACTCAACCATATATTGGTTGAGCCAAGTCTCTCTTCAACCAATCACCCTCGTGCCATATTCCAGGCATGAATGTGGGATCTAGAGGCCAAACCACCTCAGCCATCAACCAGTGATTCCACCTCACGGTTGGACATCACAACCATCATGGATTGGTCTTTGTCCAAGTTGTTCCAGGGCTCCATAGTGTTTGTTCCAACTAGGGCTTCCAGGACTAGTAACTCAACCCACGTATGGCTTCTGAAGCGTTTGCCTAACCAAGGCTTCCAAGACTAGTAACTCAACCCACAATTTTACGTTGGGCTTCCACATCATTTGTCCACCAAGGCTTCCAGGAACTAATAACTCAACCCATTACTAGAAGAATCATGAGAACCAACCAGAAAACAGTCAATGGAAATAAACCTAAAACACCATGGCTATCCAGGAAATGGCAAGGCTACACAAATCCACATATATACACCATGAATGCCAAAAATAGTGAGGAAAACATACATGCAACTTGGTACCTGCAATAAAAACTCGATGTATATGTTGATAATGATGTCCGATTGCAGTTTCCTTCTCTTCCTTTGCCTTGTTTCTCCAAATCACCAAGTATCCACACTCTCCAACAGTGCTCCAAGAAAAATTTTAAGTGCTCAAGAGTATGAGAGAGAGAGATAGAAAATGAGAGCTCCAAAACTGAACTGATCAAAATATTACCAACTGATCCTTAGAAGCCTTTTTATTAGTGAGGCCTCTATTTTCTTAATTTTCCATTATTTTCCTTCACTTTCCTCCTCACATGCAACCTGTGACCTTTAACATTCCTTTTCTCCTAATTTCCATTATTTTCATAAATAAAACTCCAATTAATGCCTCATGTATTTCCAATGCCTTTGCCAGTGCCTTTGATAATTTCCTTAGCCATATTAACCGAAATGAACACTCGTTAGGATTTTTTTCCCACCATTCAGCTTGGAATACGTGTCCCATCAATCGTGGTTATTATTTTTTCCTTTATTAACATTTATTACATGGATTTTTCACCAAGGATGTTACAGAACCATCCCCCTTGGGGGACCATCTTCCTCGGTATTCAATGACACCTACAAACCAACAACTGCTGAAAAAAAACATACTGCATATGGAGCTTTATAACATAACTCGTTGACGTATTTACAATGAATAACATCCTCAAAATAAAAAATCATCATGACAATCATACCGTGTACTGGAGATTTATAGCACAACTCATTACCGTATTTACAATAACAAGCGCATTTGTTTCAAGCAACAAATAATTATATTGTCTATGGAGCTTTAAAAATCAACCTCAATAGAATATTTATAATGATATACATATATACATATATGCGCATTTTCTCAATCAACAAATAAAAGGATATGATTCATGTATATGCAACAAGGGAATCTAGAGGCTGACACCTCCAAGCTCAACGTAATACCGGAACTCACCTCCTTCCCAAGAGTTGAACATCCACTGCCAAAGTCAAAGTTGCATCCAATATCTAGTGCTACAATCTTGCACTATTGTACCCTCAGTGAACAGTTACTAGCTCATTGTTTCGGGGTACACTCCCAATGTGCATCTAATTCCATCTGGCAATAATAATGACCAAAACAATTCCATCCCCAACCTTCCCTTCCTTGCTACACAGTCCCTCGGGAAATCCAGTCAACCCCCTTCTGTGTAGTCACACACCTTCCACTTTTTGTTAGCATCCCCATCCTAGGAAGTCCATCCCTTGGAAAAGCTTCCTCACATCGGAAGGTTAAACAACCAAGGCATATAACTGCCTCAAAACTATCATACCTGCCATAGCATTCTCATGGCAATCAATGGAAACTATTGGGTATTAGTATCCCACAATGTACCCTACTCCTAAAGTGCTTTACGAGCATACTGCTGCATGTTCCAATTCATTTTATTGACAATGCTAGTTCTTGCAGTCGGTTTCAACCACCTAACTGGGAATTGCATGCTTTCCTATATCAAGCACATAATTTCCATTAGATTCAAAATAAATTGAAATAATTTCAAATCATACCTCATTGGTAGTCCGTCAATAAGGTAAACTTGCACTTTTTTTTACTTCTTGTCACACAAGTCAAACTAGTTTTTTGATCAAATAATCATGTATAAACATATCACATCAGGTTAGCTCAAAACACAACCATCATAAGTCAAAATAATAGATCACATGCATAATAGATCTGAAATAAAATATTGACAGATATCCTTCATCAGTCCTTACTTCTACCTTTGTTCTTTTGTACTCATATAGTATCAGTTGCCACACTAGGAAAGCACCCAATGACTTTGCTTCTCTTCAACCACGTACACATACACACAATGTACATCAAAACATATACATCCACACATGATATACAACACCACACAATACATGCACCCACACCAGAAGATGACACATACACCTACACTCAGTGTACAATACAACATAATACATACATCTATAACGGCATTGTTATGAACCCAACTCCAAAAATAGAAGAAAAGAGAGATCAACGCCTTATAAATCCACAACTTCGAGGGGGAAACCTTTAATACATTACATAAATGAATCATTCTTGGATGCTACAAATGACAAAACCTCCTTCTATATATAGGATCCATGGGGTCACAATATAATCCTAGCTGACCTAACAATAATAATTTAAGGGAAAAATAATAACAATATTGGGGTTACAGGGGTACAACAATAACAATAAGGGGGTAACACTAACAACAATAAGGGACTATACTAGTAATATAGGGACCTAAAATTCCTCTCTCCTTCAAGAAAGTGTTGTCCTCAACGCTTGAGTACCTCTGGCTGCTTCTATATAAAATTCTCAACCTCCCATGTAGAATCTTCAGTGGGTAAGTTCTTCCACTTGATGAGATACTCTGAAATTGATCGATTTCGTAGCTGTCAAGTTCTTGTTTTCATTACTTCTTCAAGTTCCAATATGATTTTTCCTTCCTCATCAAGTTCTAGCAATATTGTTTGAATTGGAAGTTTTCCACCTATAACCTTGTTTAAGAGTGAAATATGGAAAACTAGATGCACTCACGAAGAAGCAGGAAGCTCTAATTTGTATGCCATAGTACCAATATTTTGCAACACCTTGTAAGGACCATAGTAATTTGGCAATAATTTATTATCCTCCTTAGCTTGCTTGATGGACATTTGTTTGTACGGTTGTAGCCATAAAAATACCTAGTCTCCTACATCAAAACTTCTCTCGCTGCGGTGTTGATATGCTTGTTGTTTCATTCAATTTTGTGCCAAATTTATGTTATCCTTTAAGAGTTGGAGAACTTATTGTTGATGCTCGATGTGATCTTATATTTCTTGAGCCTTAGAATTTTATTTTAAAGATGATGTGATGGATGGTGGATGATATCCATAAAGTGCCATAAATGGGTTCATTTTTGCTACAGTATGGAAGGAAGTGTTATACGACCATTCAGCGAGAGGTAACCACTTGACCCATTATGTTTTCTTATTAGATACAAAAAAACGAAGATATCATTCTAAACATTTATTCACTATCTCAGTTTGACCATCGGATTAAGGATGATAAGATGAGCTATGAGCTAGTTGAGTACCCAAACAAGAAAATAATTCCGTCCAAAAATTTCCAGTAAAAATGGGATCTCTATCACTTACAATAATCTTTGGGTTTCCATGTAGCTTTTGAATTGTTTCCATAAATGCAGTAGCAGCTATGCTTGCTTTAAATGGACAAGATAATGCACAAAAGTGTGCATACTTGTTAAGTCTATCAACTACCATCATCATGACACTCTTTCCTTCAGACTTGGGTAAACCTACGATAAAATCCATTGAAATATCCTCCCAAAATTGACTTGGAATGGATAAATGTTGTAGAAGACTCAGGGTCTTAATTGTCTCAACTTTATTTTGCTGGAAAACCAAACATTCCACCACAAACTTTTGAATATAAAATTTAAGGCCATCCCAAAAAAAATCTTTCTTCACCCTGTGGTAAGTTTTTAAAAATCCTAAGTGTTGTCCTAAAGGAGTAGTGTGCAATTCCAAAAGAATCTTTTGTTCTAGTTGGGAATTCTTACAAATATATAAGCGATCTTTGTACCATAAGGAATCATTTTTCCAACTAAATGTATCAGATGTACTAGGATCTTGCTGAAACTTTTGAATGAGTGTCCACAGTTCTTCATCCTTCTTCCATTCATCCCTTGCTTTGGTTATCCAATCTGGTTGGATAATTGAAATGGCACAAAGCAATGCTTCCACCTCTTCATCCTTTCTTGAGAGTGCATCTGCAACAACATTTAGATTCCCATTTATGTAGATGATTTCAAATTCATAACCCAACATATTTGTGACCCATTTTTGCTTCTCTTATGAAGATAATCTTTGCTCCAAAAATTGTTTAAGACTATCATGATCAGTTTTTACCTTGAAGTGTCTTCCCATTAGGTACGGTCACCACTTCTTTTGTGCATGTAGTATTTCCGACATTTCCTTCTCCTAAATAGCTTTCCGTAAATACTTTCCTTTGATTGGATGACTTTCAAAAGAAATGGGTCTTCCTTCTTGCATTAAAACAACACCAACTTCATTTCCTGAGGCATCACATTCCACAATAAAGGATTTTGTGAAGTCTAGAGTAGCTAAGACCGGTGCTATGCACATTTCCTCTTTAAGATGTTCAAAGGCCTTAGTTTCTTTAGGAGTCCATGAAAATGCATCTTTCTTCAATAATGTTGTTAGAGGAGCTACTATTCTCCCTTAATTGTTAACAAACTTGCAATAATACCTTGTTAACCAGAGAAATCCTCGTAGTTGCTTTATGGTTGTGGGGACTTTCCATTCCTTAATCAATTTAATTTTGTTAGGGTCTACCTTAACCCTCGTGAGATACAATATGACCCAGATATTCCACCTCTTGTACTCCAAAGAAACATTTGAATGTTTTTGCATATAGTTTTTTCTCCTCCAATAGTTTGAGCACCCTGTCAACATGTTGAACATGATCCTTCCAAGACCTGTTGTAGATTAGTATATCATCAAAAAATTCTAGCACAAATTTTCTAAGGGTTTGAAAATGGAATTCATCAACCCTTGAAATGTAGAAGATATATTGGTAAGGCCAAAAGGCATGACCAAAAACTCATAATGACCCTCATGAGTTTGAAATGTTGTTTTTGGAATATCTTCAGTCTCCATTCTAATTTCAAGATATCATGAACAAAGATCCAACTTGGTAAAATAAATTTCTCAATGTAATTCATCTAATAATTCATCAATCATAGGAATGGGAAATTTATCTTTAATAGTGAGCTTATTGAACTCCCTATAATCTAGACACATGTGCCATGATCCATCCTTCTTGTGCACCAATACTACTAGAGTAAAGCAATAACTTTGACTAGGTTGAATTATACCATCCTCTAACATTTCTACAATCATACATTCAATTTCGCTCTTTTGGACATAAGGATATCTGTAAGGCCTGATGTTTGGAGGAACAGTTCCTAGAATCAAATGAATAGCATGATCATGATCATGAATATGTGGGAGTCCTTTGGGAGTTTCAAACACCTTGGAATGATTGTCCAAGAATTTTTGGAGATCTGAAGAAATAGATGTTTTTGATGTTGGAATTTCTAGTGAGCATAATTGTGAAATTACACCTCGTTGTTCTTTCTTTAGAAGCTTTTTCATGACATTAGAGATTATTATCTTTCTTTTCTTCCCTGCGATACCTCGTAATTCGACTTCCTTTCCTTCTGAAAAAAAAATCAAGAAAATTTCCTGAAAATTAAAACCTACCATCCCCAAAGATTGTAACCATTGTACTCCTAGTACAACATCAACACCTCCCATTGGAATGGAAAGCATTGGACTATTCAATACATATTACTCCATGCTTAGCTTGATATTATGGCATTTTACAGATAAATTTATAGGTCCTCCATTTGAAACCATCACTTGACATTCTGGTGCTGGGTATAGGAAACAATTCAATTCCTCGACTACCTTACAATGAATAAAATTATGGGTACTACCTGAATCAATCAACACTATTACCTTTTTCTTCTTGATATGTCCTTCTATCTTGAGAGTTTGAGGAATGGTAATTCCTACCAATGCATTACATGATATGGTCGGACTTATTTCCTCTTCTTCTAAGGTTGGTTCCTGGTGTATATCCTCTTCTTTTGAAGTTTCTTGTTCATTTTCTTCCTCCTCTTCACAATCTATGTAAAATAATGTCTTCTCGGCACACTTATGACCTTTAGTGTATTTGCTATCACAACTGTGGCAAATCCCTTTTTCTCTTTTTTCTTCCAATGTTTTGGTGTCAACCTTGTAGGTTGTGGAAGTCTAGGAGTAGCAACACTTCCATCTCTATAGATGTGAGTGGTAGGCTTCCTTGTCGCCCTAATTTTATATTCATTTTTTCTTGCCAACATGAATTCCTTCTCCAATGAATTAGGTTCCCGGACACAAACTTCATGTTGGATGTTATCCTTTAAAGTCCATATGAAGACATCAATCCTGTGTTCCTCTCGAATATCAGTTACCCTTATATTCAATTTTTGGAAGTCCTCAATGTGCTCCACCACTGAACCATTTTGTTTGAGATTTATCAATTGGCTAAAGAAGGTATTGCTCTTTGTATCCTCATAATGTGCTATCATTTCCTCCGTAAAACTTGACCAAGTGACAATTTTTTACGTGATAAAAGCCATCGATACCATACAAATTTATTTTGTTCTAAATGTAAAGTTTCAATGTGTACCTTTTGTGTGTTTTTCAAATTATTCAGATCAAAATATTGCTCCATATGTAGTATCCATGTTACGTGATCCTTGCCATAAAACTTCCTCATATCCATATTTGGAATATGGTGGTTCTTCCATCCAACATTAGATTTTATGAAATCACGATTAACATTTTTTTGTTCTCATCATGAGTTTCCTCTACTATATTTTCACCATTAGGAAACATTTCTTGTATCAACTTTGTCAACCCTTCGATGTGTGCTTTTAAATCATTCTTCATGTTTTCCATGTTGTATTTCATTTTTTCTTCCATGTCATCTATATTAGCTTCCATGCCATTCATCTTAGCTTCCATGACTTTCTTCAAACAATCCATCTTAGATTCCATGTATTTCTTCAAAACTTCCATTTCATTTTTTGTTCCTCTTTGCGAGACAAATTTATTTTGTTCTAAATGTAAAGTTTCAATGTGTACCTTTGTTGAGTCCCGAATTTGCCTCTTTTCCATACACTTTTCCATATCTTTTTCACTCACCTAAACCTCCAAAATTGTCAATATCATGTGCAAAAGGGTATCTAACATGGTTTTTAATTATGTTTGTGTGTTTTCTATTTGATTTAGATTTTGTTCATACAACTGCGGAAACTTGTCACTTTCCGCAGCTGCTGCAACTTTCCGCAGCTATTTTGTGGAAATCGATGTTACAGGTGTCTACGAAGGAAACGAGCCACATGGGCAGGCTAGGAATGACAAGGACATGGTTCGTGTCCTATTGGTTCAAGTAAATTGGTCAAAGAAAGCCGCGGTCAAAGCCATCCACGTGGAAGTCAACTATGGAGTTCTATGTCGGCTGGACTCTGTTTCGTGGCATATAAACATCCATACGGCCGTTTCTAATCTTGCGGAGGTTAATTGACATCTGTGCAAAGTTCTGGAGTTGAATTCAAGCACCCACCTTCCATAGATCCGTTTTCCAACATGGCCATACTCCTATATCCGTGGCCTTAGTGGTCTACGTGTTGGCTGCTATCATAAATTTCAGGAGACAGTTACAGTTTATTGCTTTATATAAAGCGTTTGCATACGCACGTAGAGTTAGTTGTTGAGTTGTTAGTTGATAGTTGATGTGCGTACTCTGTTATGTTAGCTTTGTAGTGATTACGCTGCCTTGAGCCGTAATACTACCAGTCTGTAATGAACTGTTTTTTTTAATGTGAAAAGACTCTGTTTTCAACTTAATTCGTGTTTGAGGATCGTACCAAAGATGTGTAGAGGGCCCCTGCTCAGCCGAGGTTCTGTGTATTAATGTATATATATTTCATTTCATTTCTTTAAAAAGTCATTGTATCATAATCCATTACATGTTCATATATCATAGTTGTTTCATTTCTGTTCATACATTTCTATAATTTCCATTGCATTCTTGTCTTTCATGTTTTTATGATTGTTAAATCACTGATCAGTTTTCTTGTGCAGGTTTTAGGTAGACAGCCCGGGCATTTTTCATAGTATTTTGGCTAATGATATGAGACTAACATTATTCTGCTGCTAGTTTCCTTTTTCATAGCATTTGTTTAACTTCAGTCTTGCTTTGTACATTTCAGTTTTGTTTATCTGATTCAGTAGATTAATTTAAACATATTAAGCTGCTCATAGTGTCTTCAGTTACCTCCGAAAGCCACAGCTGGACTGATGGTGAGGGGCTGCATGATGAAATGTGTAGTTTAGTATTAGTTTCTTTTCTGCAAAATTAGATATATTAAGCTGCTCATAGCGTCTTCAGTTACCTCCGAAAGCCACAGCTGGACTGATGGTGAGGGGCTGCATTATGAAATGTGTAGTTTAGTATTAGTTTCTTTTCTACAAACTTAGATATATTAAATCATGTATGACATCTTCAGTTGCCTCCGAAAGCCACAGCTGGACTGATGGCGAGGGATTGAATCATGTGTGTATGGTTTAGTATTAGTTTACTTTCTTCAAATTAAATAATCAGTTACACAAGTTGTTTATGATTACTTCCGCAAGTCATAGCTGGTCTAATGATGAAGGGTCAGAAAATGAATTGATGTAATCTGATTTAGATTTATTTCATTGCAATTTTGAATTTCCATAAGCGTAGTTTCTTTTGTGTTCATTTGGCAGCAAGAATAGTTTAGTTTTCATGTTCACTAGTTTCTTGTTTTGATTCATTAGATTAGCAGCACCTTTTCATTTCAGCAGTACACTTTTACTTTCTTTTAAGTTTTGTCATTGTAATTTCAATTTGCTTTTAAAGTTTCAAGATTGGTAAATCATTATAGGGGATATCACTTCCTTGAACAAATATAACCAAACTTGTTTTTCATTTTAGAATTTCCATTTCACCTTAGAAAGACCAAAAACGAAAAAAAGTTAAGAAAGAGGTTATCTTGCACATATAGTGCGCCGCACTTCATCAGCTTACGATTCCCGGATTGACAAATTAAATGCAGCAATTTAGGACACACTAAATTGATCAAACATTTTGGCGCCGTTGCCGGGGAAGTGTAACTAGGTAGCCAATTTCTTAAAAAAAAAACATAAAATCATAAAAGAAGGGAAAACTTGATAACTTCTTGAAGTATGCTCTCCTCTTGCACCTAGTGTGATCTGGAGGATCAGAAAAGAGAGTTATTGGTTCAGTAATTTCTTAAGTATGCTCTCTTCTTGCACCTATTGTGACCTGGAAGATCAGAAAGAGAATTATTAGCCCAACTTTAAAAAATAAAAATAAAAAAAAATGACATGCATAGAGCAAGAGATTCTAGGGGAAGGTTTATAGCCAAAGCCAAGAGTTCGATTTTCACAACTCCATCTTCTTCAAGGCATAGACCAGATTCACCACCATCTACCCCTAGCCTTAAGATTTTTGGAAGTCAAAGAACAGCTGAATTAGAGGATTCTCCTATACCACCTACTAAAATCCACTTAGAAAATAAAGAGACTTTCTCTCATCCTTCCTTGGTAGAAGAACTAAAGGACTATAAGGACTCTAAAGAAACTATCATGGCAGAGGAAGTAATAAATAGAGGTGGAGATAGAAGAGGAGGAGATAATGAAGATAACAATGGTGAAGGAAATAATGGTAGAAATAGGGACAATTTGCTTGGATTCCCTATAGTTGATGAGGGAACTCATGCAACAATGAAAAATATCTCACCATCTGTTCTCCCTAACTTTTATGGATTACGAAGTGAGGATCCTGAAACATTTCTGTTTGAGTTTGAAGTAGTGTGCCGAACTTATGACTATATGGAAGATTCTCAAAAACTCAAACTATTTCCTTCAACCTTGAAGGGATCTGCTTTGAAATGGTTCATGGGATTAGCCACTCAATCTATCAGGACTGGGAATGATATGAAACAAACATTTTTGGATAGATACTTGGATTATTGTATGCCCACCAATCACAAGGATGAGGTATTCAAAATGATGCAAAAAGAAGATGAAAATTTGGAAGACTTAACTGAAAGATTTCAATACAACTTGAAAAGAGCAAAGATGAGCAACTTAGATAATGAAACCTTGAAAGCCCTCCTATTAAAAGCCATTAGAGATGAATGGATAGAAATTTTAAACATGATGGGGAAAGGAGACATCTCTCAACTTCCATTTCATGATATAACAGAACTATGTATCCATCTCTCAAGGGGAAAATCAAAAACTGGACAAGGGCCTAGGGATTCTTCTCTTATTAGGGCTAACAAATCTGCAACTGGATCAGTAAGTAGGGCAGAGATTGGTAATATGCTTGATGAGTTCAAAACTGATATCTTAGGGAGCCTTAGTGAACAACTAGACACCCTTAAAATCCAAAACAAGGAGAAAGCAGAAACAGATGCTTTAGCCATCTTTTGTCCGAAATGTAGGAAGAAACATGCTTTAAGGGAATGTCCCTTGGATGCAAAAGTTGTAGAAACATGTATGATTTGCTCAGAAAATCATGAGATCAAGGATTGTCCTTCAATCCCCGGACTCAAAGCTGTTTTTCAAGAAGATCCAAATTCAGTAGAATCTCTCTGTTTTGTCGCAAGGAGACCTTGGCAGGGACAACAATCTCAAGGGTTTAATAACCCTATGAATCTTCAAACCCTACCAAATTGGAATCCTTGGCAACAACCTTGGCCCCAACATCAAAATTCATATCAGCCATGGGTACAAGGGATGCAAAATCCTTATGGGAGATTTGCTCAATTTTATCAATATCCTCCATCTTTTCAAAATCAACAAGATCCACAATTTCCAAGCCAAAATCCACAACAACTTTCATTGCCATTTCCACAACAACAACCTTCTCAACAAAATACAAATCCTCAACTCATGCTCCCATACCAACAGAAGACAAATCAACTTCCAGCTCAGCCATTGCCAAATCCTAATAATAAGAATCCTCAAACTACTTATATGGTAGAAGGACAACAATTTCCTACCTATATGATTGTTCCTCTCAACGATGTACAACTCAGATCTGGTAGAGTTTTAGAAAAACCTTCTATAGACATTCAAGAGCAAGATACCTCTGAGGAGGACTCTCTTCAAGTCAATAAGGGTTCTGAGAAAGAATCTCTTCAAAATTTAAAAATTCAAAAAGAAAAAGAAAAGCTAACATCCACAACTCCTATAGTTGAGCAACCTGTATCTTCATCTACACCTCCTTTTCCGGAAAGACTACAAATTGATAAGGGGGTGGAAAAACAAATCTTGTTGCCTAAATATGACTTTCTAGATGAATTGAAGAATGTTTGTATCAAGATTCCATTGCTACAAGTCATTCGAGAAATTCCTATTCTAGCAAAAACCATAAAGGAGTTGAGTTTCAAAAGACCAGGAAGGAAACTAAAAGACACAAGAAGAATCCACCTGGTAGGAAAGATTGCAGACATTATGATGGGAAAAATTACCATGCATAAGTATGTAGATCCAGGAAGTCCAATTGTCAAGACACATATAAATGGGATAGAAATTCCAAACACATTGATTGACTTAGGGGTTGCTATCAACATTATGAGTAGACAGACTATGGAACAGTTAAAACTTCCTAACCTTCTTTTTACACCTACTTTATTGCAGCTTGCAGATCGATCGGTTATTAAACCAGATGGTGTATTAGAAGATATTTCAGTCTCCTTAGATTCTTGGGAATATCCAGTAGACTTTATGATTTTGACTCCAAAAAGTAATCTAGGAGGACATCCAATTATCTTAGGAAGACCTTGGCTGGCCACAGCTGATGCTTTTATTAGTTGTAGATCTGGAGACATGTACATTTCTAATGGTAATTCGACAAAGAAATTCAATTTGTATCCTCTCGCAAGAGCAATTACAGAAATAGGAGACAATGAATGGGTCGATGATGAGAACACTATACAACCTGTCTTTACCATTTCTAAGATTAGTGAGGATAGTCAAATTCTGAACACATTAGAAAATTTTGAGATAACTTCAGAATATGACCCCACACAATTTCAGTTGGAATCTGACATAGAATATTTATCATCAAGACAAATGTCTCTCTACTCTATGGAAGAGTTTGGTAATTCTGCTTTTAAGATTTTTCCAGAAAAGACATTGAATATTAATAAACATCTGGAGAAGTCACAACAAGAAGAACTAACCAGAATCTTGCAAAAACATTCTACTGCATTTGCATGGGAGTATACTGACATGAAGGGTATTGATCCTAAGACTTGCATCCATCATATCTATATTGAGGAAAACAGTAGACCAATCAGACAACCTCAAAGAAGGATGAAACCAAATCTTAGGGAGATAGTGAAAGAAGAGCTCCAAAAACTTCTCAATGTAAACTTCATTTATCCAATTTCAGATAGCCGATGGGTTTCTCCTTTGGTTATAGTACCTAAAAAGAATGGTAAATGGAGAGTATGCATTGATTACATGGAGTTGAACAAAGCAAATTTGAAGGATCACTTTCCTTTGCCTTTTATTGATCAGGTATTAGATACATTAGCAGGTAAAAAGTACTTTTCATTTTTGGATGGTTTTAGTGGCTATAATCAAATTCAGGTAGCACCTGAAGATCAAGATAAGACTACATTTACTTGTCCATGGGGAACTTTTGCCTACCGAGTGCTTCCTTTTGGGTTATGTAATGCACCAGCAACATTCCAAAGAGCAGTACTAGGAATTTTTTCTGATCTAATCCATGATTGTGTAGAGGTTTATATGGATGATTTTACAGTTTATGGTAATTCATTTGAAGAGGCATTAGAAAATTTAGAAAAAGTTCTCATAAGATGTAAAGAAACAAACCTTTCATTAAGCCATGAAAAATGCTTTATGATGTTTACTGAAGGGATTGTTTTAGGACATCATATATCAGGAGATGGGATTAAGGTTGATAGATCA
The DNA here is from genome assembly GCA_034641835.2 of Pinus albicaulis. NCBI lineage: Eukaryota > Viridiplantae > Streptophyta > Pinopsida > Pinales > Pinaceae > Pinus > Pinus albicaulis. The sequence continues at coordinate 419,884,794 of CM076569.1, read as the reverse complement.
AAAGTTGAAGTCATCTCCAAGTTGCCTATTCCAAATTGTCAAAGAGATGTTAGAAGTTTTCTAGGATTTACTGGTTACTATAGAAGATTTATAGAAAACTTCACTAAAATAGCATCTCCACTCTTCAAATTGCTTACAAAAGACCGTGAATTTAAATGGGATCATGATTGTCAATCAGCCTTTGAAACTTTGAAAACAAGAATATCTGAAGCACCTATCTTGAGAGGACCAAATTGGAAACTCCCTTTCCATATTTCTATGGATGCTTCAGATACAGCTCTAGGAGCTTTGTTGGGTCAAAAAGATTTAGTTCCTTATGCCATTTATTATACCAGTAAAAATTTGACTCCCACAGAGTTGAACTATACTGTGACTGAAAAAGAGTTTTTAGCTGTTGTTCATGCAATTAATAAGTTTAGACATTACATAACAGGCTATGAAACTTTTATTCATACTGACCATTCTGCAATTAGATATTTAATGAACAAACCCGTTACTAATGGCAGAGTGACAAGATGGCTTTTACTTTTGCAAGAATTCAATGTTACTGTGTTGGATAGACCAGGAAAACAGAATACAGTAGCTGATTTCTTGTCTAGGATTCAGAATACTAAAGAAGATTCTCCTGTAGAAGATAAGTTTCCCGATGAATATTTGTTTGCAGTAACTATTAAGACCCCTTGGTATGCAGATATTGCTAACTATTTGGTTACAGGGAAACTACCTTCACATTTATTTCCAAGAGAAAAACGAAAAATTATTCAGGAGAGTTCAAGATATTCATGGATTTCTAACGAATTGTTTAAAACAGGGCCAGATCTTGTGATCAGAAGATGTGTCAGGGAAGATGAAATGCCCGATATTCTTAAGGCATGTCATGATGAACCATGCGGCGGACACTTTGCAGACAAAAGGACGGCCTATAAAATCCTCTCTTTAGGATATTATTGGCCTTCCTTCTTCAAAGATGCAAAACAATATGTCAAAAGGTGTGACAGCTGCCAAAGAGTAGGGAAACCTACCCTTTCAAATGAAATGCCATTGCAAACACAGGTACTCATTGAACCCTTTGAAAAATGGGCTTTAGATTTCATTGGACCAATTAATCCACCATCGAAGCAAAAGAAGTATATATTGGTTTGCACCGATTATGTTACTAAATGGGTAGAAGCTAAACCATTAGTATCTGCTACTGAAAATTCAGTTGTTCATTTTCTTTATGAGGATATTTTTACTCGCTTTGGTGTTCCAAGAGAAATTGTAACAGATCAGGGGAGCCAATTCACATCAAATTTGGTGGAGAAGTTGATGGAAGAATACAAAATCAAGTACAGAAAATCTACTCCTTACCATCCACAAGCAAATGGTCAAGTGGAGTCCACAAACAAAGTTCTTGAAAGTATCATCACCAAAACTGTTCATCTACATAGAAGAGATTGGGCAGATAGGCTTCCAGAAGCCTTGTGGGCCTTCAGAACTACATGGAGGAATACAACAGGACATTCTCCCTATGAACTTGTTTATGGGAAAGAAGTCTTGTTCCCCATTGAGTTCCAAGTCAAGACCTTCAAGATAGAAGTTCAGTTGGGAATGGACTTATCAGAAGCCCAAAAGCATAGAATGGAGCAGTTGAATGAGCTAGATGAGATCAGACAAGAAGCAATTCTAAGAACTGATCTAGTCCAATATCAAAGAACTAAATGGCATGACAAATATATCAAAGAGAAGAAGTTTCAAGAAGGAGATTGGGCATTGTTATTTGACTCCAAGTTTAAAGATTTTCAAGGGAAATTTCAGACTCATTGGCTTGGGCCATATGAGATTGACAAGATCTTTAACAATGGAGCTGTAAGAATCAAGACCATTGATGAGTTTCAAACTCCTCTTATAGTGAATGTCCATAGATTGAAAGTTTATCATAAGCCACTCTCTAAAGAGGATTTTGTCAAGTTGTTTCAAGAAAGTTCTGCAATCAGGCTGGTACAGAAGAATTCTTCTTCTCCACCAGGCTAGCTTTTGTTTTTTTTTCAAGTTAAAAAAATAAATAAATAAATAAATAAATAAATAAATAAAAAAATAAAAAAAAATGGTATAAGTTTGAAAACCAATCATTGATTGGCAGTCTTATACAGAAAATATGGGGTGAAAATCAGGGACACCTGACACTCTATATTTTCCAAAAAAAATCTGTCTTTCATTTCATTTCATCTCACCACTCACTCCATTTCATTCCACTTCGTTTCATTTCATTTCATTTCATTTCACTTCATTCCACTTCATTCCATCCATTCCATCAATAAAAATATTTTTATGACCATTTCCACCTGTTCATTTGTCACTTGTTCATTTCTATTTCAGCCAAGTAATAGCTGTGTCAGTTTCCGCAGCTGACATCTGTTTCCGCAGCTGACTCCAGTTTCCGCAGCTAGGAGCAAATTCCGCAGCTACTACTACTCTGTTTTCAAAAAGAATGTACAGTTAGTTGTTATTTTCATAAATTATGAAATAAAATGCAGGAGAGAGGATCAATGGAACATTCAAGACACTAATGAAGATCAATCAGTTGAATACCAAGGGCAAAAGCAAGGATTCCAAAGGTATGAATAAAGTTTATTTCAAATAGTATCGAAAAACACATTTTTATGTAATTTTAAACTATGAGCTCTACCCATAACGCGCAATGATTATATTGACAGTCCCGTAACCTTCCACCATCTCTATGTTATCCTCTTGCATTTATTCACCAACGGTTTCATCATTGAAATTCCGACTCTCACTCATGTTCAAATATCCCACCGTAGATAATGATACGCATTTGAGTTGACAAAGGACTCTTACAAGCCGCATAACTTCATAATCATTGATTGAAACGTGTTTATATTTATTACACAGCCACCAAAATTCAAAATGCGGTCGAATGCATTATACTTTGTTAACCTCTTTGTCGTGTCTCTGTCGTGTTTACAAAACCCCACGCTACTCATTCTCACTCCCTGTTTCACTCCATTCCGTTCCTTTTGCTCACTCTCATTCCCGTATATCCACCCACAGTCTTATTCCATTCTGTTTATGGTGCTCATTTCCGTTTTGTGATAACATCCCCACAGTATTGTGCTTGATTCTGTGTATTCCATCGTTCCATTTCCACTTAGACCCTCACAGAGGCAAGCCTGTGAAGCACAGAGAAGTAAAATGGGAAAATTATTAAGGGCAGAGCCGGAAGGACCGAAGTTTATAGAGGGATTTCCACAAGAAAAAGAGATGTTGAGGAAAGCTAAATGGCTGCGTTTTATTCAGAAATTCAGGGGTTACCACAGAGAAGTTACAAAAGCGTTTGCAAGATCATTTGATGGCTCGGAAGCAGAAGTGGGAGACCTCAAGTTTTTGGTCAATGAAGCATCAATAGCAACAGCCACAGAGCTTCTTCAGGAAGGAGAACGTTGGTTCAAAAATAAAAGTATCAGTGATGAGGCATGGAGAAAAATCCTACGGAATCAAGGTATGGATATCACTGTTTTTAAAAGAGGAATCCCTGTGCATGCAATAAAAGATGAATGGGCCACTTTACTACTCATTGTTCAGAAATTTATTACATGTGAAGGCCATTTTGGCTCTATGTACATGTATCATACTAGGCTATTGATGAATTTTCTTGAAAACCAAACTCTCAATCTTCCTTATTTCCTATTCAATAGCTTGAAGAAAATGGCTGTGACTGTGCAAAAACACCTAGGAGATGTAGAGCCTCATTTATATCATCATGGGCTTATAAAAATTTTGATTGAAAAGGAGCTAAAAGAAAGAAAAGATATATGGGAACAATTCTTAGTAAGAAACTTCTTTGAAGAACCTCAGGAAATTCCTGAAGGTAATCCAATTAGAAGGAGTAGAAGAAAGAAAATGGATGTTGAAACCCAAGTTGCTCCTACACAGGAAGTTCCCGCAGCTAGCACAGCAAAAAGAAGTAGAAGGAAAAGAACAGTAGATGAAATCCAAGATACTTCTACTACTACTATGAAGAAAACTGATAGGGAAGAGAGATTGGTAAAAAGGAAGAAGAAGGAAATTAAAGCTAAGAAGCCAACAATACCAAAAGGGAAAGAAATTATTGAGGCTGTCTATAAAACTTCTTCTTCTGAAGAAGAAGATCACCAAATTCTATCTGAAAGATTAATTTTTCTTCAAAAACAGTCATCTCTATCCAAGAAGGCAAAAACAGGAAAACAAGAACAAAAGGGTAGTGTACCACAGCATGTGAGGAGAAGCAGCAGGCTTAAGGGAAAACCGAGAAAAACACAAATTAAAGGTCCTCATTTCATTGATTTGGGTGAGGAGACATCTGAACAGTCTCCAACTGACCATAGTCCATTTCAGTCAGTTAGTGAACCTGACTCCTTTCACTCCCAATCAGACAATGAGTGTACTCCATCTTATTCTCAGCAAAATATTGATGTAAGTTCTCCTCGGCCAGATTTTGAACATAATTCTCCCTTGCAACACTTTGGGGACAGCCCAATGAAAAAGACACCGGAAGTAGACCCCAAACAGCAGGAGGTATATGACTATATAGAATCCTTGAAGAAGGCAGCCACAGGCCCAAGTACCTCTTCTATTCAGCCTCATACATTGCAGGATGATTTGGTTCAGTCATTAAAACAGGAGATTTTTGAGCTTGAGCTTTTGAATCGGCATATCAAAAATGAAAATGAAACACTCAAAGAGCAAGGCAAACTGGACAAGATTATCCATGACAATACTATGTTACATTTGGGTATTTGGCAAAAGAAGAATAAGAAGCTAAAAAGGAAATGCCAAAAATTGAGCAGAGCACTTGTGAATATCAAATTCAGGTGCCTCATGAAGAAACCCAGACTGATGGCAGTACCAAAGAAGAAGAGAAGGGGGTTAGATGTGCTGGCTGAAGTTTCAAGGCACATGAATTGAACAAAGAGTATCAAATTTTTGGTTGCATGAGGACATGCAACACCTTCACAGTGGGGGTATGTTGAGTCCCGAATTTGCCTCTTTTCCATACACTTTTCCATATCTTTTTCACTCACCTAAACCTCCAAAATTGTCAATATCATGTGCAAAAAGGGTATCTAACATGGTTTTTAATTATGTTTGTGTGTTTTCTATTTGATTTAGATTTTGTTCATACAGCTGCGGAAACTTGTCACTTTCCGCAGCCGCTGCAACTTTCCGCAGCTATTTTGTGGAAATCAATGTTACAGGTGTCAACGAATGAAACGAGCCACATGGGCAGGCTAGGAATGACAAGGACATGGTTCGTGTCCTATTGGTTCAAGTAAATTCGTCAAGGAAAGCCGCGGTCAAAGCCATCCACGTGGAAGTCAACTATGGAGTTCTATGTCGGCTGGACTCTGTTTCGTGGCATATAAACATCCATACGGTCGTTTCCAAGCTTGCGGAGGTTAATTGACATCTGTGCAAAGTTCTGGAGTTGAATTCAAGCGCCCACCTTCCATAGATCTGTTTTCCAACATGGCCATACTCCTATATCTGTGGCCTTAGTGGTCTACGTGCTGGCTGCTATCATAAACTTCAGGAGACAGTTACAGTTTATTGCTTTATATAGAGCGTTTGCATACGCACGTAGAGTTAGTTGTTGAGTTTTTAGTTGATAGTTGATGTGCGTACTCTGTTATGTTAGCTTTGTAGTGATTACGCTGCCTTGAGCCGTAATACCGCCGCCTGGTAATGAATCGTTTTTTAATGAAAAGACTCTCGTTTTTCAACTTAATTCAGGATCGGTATCAAAGTCTAGTGTAGAGAAAATCGTCTCACCAGTCTGTTTTTCCTTTTGCATTAATGTATATATATTTCATTTTTACTTTTTTAAAAAGTCATTGTATCATAATCCATTACATGTTCATATTTCATAGTTGTTTCATTTCGTTCATACATTTCTTGTTAATTTCCATTGCATTCTTGCCTTTCATGTTTTTATGATTATTAAATCACTGATCAGTTTTTTTCTGTGCTTTAGGTACATTTAAATTTTACTTACAGTATTTTGGCTAATTATAAGAGGAGACCAACATTATTCTCGTCGCTAATTTCTCATAGCTTTTGTTTAACTTCAGCCTTGCTTTGTACATTTCAGTTTTGCTTATCTGATTCAGTAGTTAAATTTAGATATATTAAGCTGCTCATAGCATCTTCAGTTGCCTCCGAAAGCCACAGCTGGACTGATGGTGAGGGACTGCATTATGAAATGTGTAGTTTAGTATTAGTTTCTTTTCTGAAAATTTAGATATATTAAGCTGCTCATAGCATCTTCAGTTGCCTCCGAAAGCCACAGCTGGACTGATGGTGAGGGACTGCATTATGAAATGTGTAGTTTAGTATTAGTTTCTTTTCTGCAAATTTAGATATATTAAATCATGTATGACATCTTCATTTGCCTCCGAAAGCCACAGCTGGACTGATGGCGAGGGATTGAATCATGTGTGTATGGTTTAGTATTAGTTTACTTTCTGCGAATTAAATATCAGTTACACAAGTTGTTTATGATTACTTCCGCAAGTCATAGCCGGTCTAATGATGAAGGGTCAGAAAATGAATTGATGTAATCTGATTTAGATTTATTTCATTGCAATTTTGAATTTCCATAAGCGTAGTTTCTTTTGTGTTCAGTTGGCAGCAAGAATAGTTTAGTTTTCATGTTCACTAGTTTCTTGTTTTGATTCATTAGATTAGCAACACCTTTCATTTCAGCAGTACACTTTTTAAGTTTTGTCATTGTAATTTCAATTTGCTTTTAGTTTCAAGATCGGTAAATCATTATAGGGGATATCACTTCCTTGAACAAATATAACCAAGCTTGTTTTTCACTTTAGAATTTCCATTTCACCTTAGAAAGACCAAAAACGACAAAAAGTTAAGAAAGAGGTTATCTTGCACATATAGTGCGCCGCACTTCATCAGCTTACGATTCCCGGATTGACAATTAAATGCAGCAATTTAGGACACACTAAATTGACCAAACTTATGACCTTTAGTGTATTTGCTATCACAACTGTGGCAAATCCCTTTTTCCTTTTTTTCTTCCAATGTTTTGGTGTCAACCTTGTAGGTTGTGGAAGTCTAGGAGTAGCAACACTTCCATCTCTATAGATGTGAGTGGTAGGCTTCCTTGTCGCCCTAATTTTATATTCTCATTTTTTCTCGCCAACATGAATTCCTTCTCCAATGAATTAGGGTTCCTGACACAAACTTCATGTTGGATGTTAGCCTTTAAATTCCCTATGAAGAAATCAATCATGTGTTCCTCTGGAATATCAGTTACCCTTATATTCAATTTTTGGAAGTCCTCAATGTGCTCCACCACTGAACCATTTTGTTTGAGATTTATCAATTGGCTAAAGAAGGTATTGCTCTTTGTATCCTCATAATGTGCTATCATTTCCTCCGTAAAACTTGACCAAGTGACAATTTTTTACGTGATAAAAGCCATCGATACCATACAAATTTATTTTGTTCTAAATGTAAAGTTTCAATGTGTACCTTTTGTGTGTTTTTCAAATTATTCAGATCAAAATATTGCTCCATAAGTAGTATCCATGTTACGTGATCCTTGCCATAAAACTTCCTCATATCCATATTTGGAATATGGTGGTTCTTCCATCCAACATTAGATTTTATGAAATCACGATTAACATTTTTTTGTTCTCATCATGAGTTTCCTCTACTATATTTTCACCATTAGGAAACATTTCTTGTATCAACTTTGTCAACCCTTCGATGTGTGCTTTTAAATCATTCTTCATGTTTTCCATGTTGTATTTCATTTTTTCTTCCATGTCATCTATATTAGCTTCCATGCCATTCATCTTAGCTTCCATGACTTTCTTCAAACAATCCATCTTAGATTCCATGTCTTTCTTCAAAACTTCCATTTCATTTTTTGTTCCTCTTTGCGAGAGCGAAATTTGGTGCACTTGCGCTTCTAATTTTGATATGTCATGGTGCACTTCTTCGTCTTCATGAGTCATAGTAGAGCCTTCAGAAGGCTTAATGGGTGTTTAAATCTTTTTAGGGTCATTTTAGAACCCAATACTGATATCTATTCTACAATATTCCCCTAGAATCAATTCAAACTGTTTTTTCACACAAGACTTATGCAATTCAAAAAAAATACACACCTTTTTCTTGCTTTTGAGGAGCTTGATATTGAAACCTAATTATCTCTCTGATTCCAAATTTTCAATATATGAAATTCAGCCCTGTAGTAGTCCACTGAATCTTCTTTCAAAATCCACAGGTCTGACCTGATTTGGATTCTTCAAGGAAACGTTATGCCCAATCTCCCACAATGACCTCATTATGGACTAGTTCAGTAGAGTGAAATTGTATGGAATGCCACGTGTCACTGTTCCTCCTTTGGCTCTGAAATTGATATACAGGAAATTAAAGTCTATGTACTTGTGGCCACTTTTTACAGAATTCCAATCTGATGCTCATAGAGAAACTTATAATGATTTTTCCACGGTCACCTCTTTGAGATGAAATTCAGGAGCCTGAAAAAACCCTAACTTCCACAGATCATATCTCCGCAAATATTGTGAACTAAGATCTAAAATTTTTACACAAAATTCCTCACGAATTTAGCTTCGCGTGACAAAAATTTTAGCTTCTGAACCTTTGTAGAAAAAAGGTTATAGCGAAAATGCCACGATGACCTGTTTTAGATGAAATTCAGGAGCCTGAAAAAACCCTAACTTCCAGAGATCATATCTCCGCAAATATTATGAACCAAGATCTGAAATTTCTACACGATGTTCCTTGTGCTTTCTGATTCATGTGCTAAAAATTTCAGCTTCTTAATCTTCGTAGAAAAAAATGTTATAGTTAAAATGCCAAGATGACCTGTTTAGAGCAGCGAAATCCTAGAATCCAAAGCTCTCATACCGAATGTTATGAAACCAACTCCAAAAATAGAATAAAGGAGAGATCAACGCCTTAGAAATCAGCCACTTCGAGGAGGAAACCTCCAATACATTACATAAATGAACAATTATTGGATGCTACAAATGAAAAAACCTCCTTCTATATATAGGAGTCCATGGGTTCACAATATAATCCTAGCCGACCTAACAATAATAAATATGTAAGGGCACAATAATAACAATATTGGTGTTACAAGGGTACAACAATAACAATATGGGGGTAACACTAACAACAATAAGGGACTATACTATTAATATAGGGACCTAATAGGCATACAACACATACACCTACATCTGGTGTACAACACAAAACAATACATATACATATATAGAGTTCAACTCAACAAATATACATGTCATGATACCATGACTACACCATGCACATACATAGTACCGTATGCATGCAACACAACATGCATGTCATGAACAAAATACCACATGTATACATGTACCATATGCACAACATGTACACATTACCACATGTACACACTACCTACACAACGTGTGCACAACATCACATGTACACGACACCACCAACACACAACACCACATGTACAACATCAATACAACACTACATGCACACAACACCATATGTACATAGAATCATATGTACAGTACGTACACAACACCATATTTACAAAGCACTACATATACGACATGTACATAGCACCATACATACATAGCAACACATATCCAACATGCACACAACACCATATGCACACAACGCGTCATATCCAACATGCGCACAGTATGATATGCACACAACACTGCATATCCAACATGTACATAACACCATCTATACCTAGAAATGCATATGAAATATACACACCACACCATATATACAAAAGGCATACAACATCATAGGTACACAAAACTACTTATATTACATGTACACATCACCATAGGTACAATCACTGAAAATACAACATGCACAACATATACACAACAGTAGTATTGCACATCTATAGACCACACACTAGACCCACAACAAACCTTGCTTCTAGTGTCTTTCCACTATCCATGCTTATTCGAGCATGTCGCAAATCACACTACTTTCACTTCTATGATGTAACCCTCAACATCACCTGCCCATAACATAAACATATGCATAGTACAAGCATATAATATCAATTCATGTCCACATGATACTAACCTTATAGATTTATTAGGGTTACTCTTCCCACTTGATTTCTCATAAAACCAAGAAACTCTTCATTCCATTCACCTGCATAAGAAATCATTCCTCCACAAGAATGATCCTTGACAGCCCTATCAAACAGTGACATAGATACATATATATAATCATTAGCATAGAACAATCATGATCCTTTCATACAATGACATGGATATATACATATAAACATTAGCATTAAACACTCATGATCCATCATGACTCTGTTAGACACAACATACATACATACATATATGAATACATAAACATCAACATAAGGCAATCATCATCTTGTCAGACAACGACATACATACATGCATATATACATACATATATGGCCATTATCATAATCATGATCACAACATAATTACCAGATATCAGAAGGTCTAGGTTAAGAGAACTCTCTTTATGTGTGCATAGTATGCACAACATTGAGAACAATAGTTTCCAACATAGCCAAGGCATCTAACACCTCAGATCCATTCACTTTACCTTTTGTGTTACCTTTCGCACGATTGTTCTGCTACCTTCCATTTACCTCAATATACCCAACCAATCCAACTAGCTATCATTATTCTTACCTTCAACTACCCTTATACTGGCACTGAGCTTCATTCGTGTCTTACATTCCCTGTTGGGTACCACACACCCCTATCCAAGCTCCATTAGCTTACTCTTTCCCCAACCAATTCCCGATACTCTCAAAACATAAAAGGCAAGAACAAGAACAAACAAGAAGAAGACCATGAAAACTAAGGCAATACAACACTGTAACAAAGTGGTATGGCCATATACTAGACATGAACAAAGCCTAAAATAAAGCACAACAAACCACAAGAGACCAAAAGCACAAGACGGGAAACAAACACCATGTCTCAATCCCCATGGGTCCTGAGTGCTTCCAAGGAAAGCTCAACCCAAGCCTTCTTCAATATTTCATGGCAGTCTCTTGCCATGAAATCCCCTGCATCATACTACCATAACACATAATTTTCAGTGCATAAATAACAATATTCCATTTATCTTCCCTTGTTGTTCCAAGCGCACTGCCATTTAACTGAACACACACATGTCAGCCACATGTTCCAAATTTCAATACATAATATCTATTAATTTTAAAACAAACTTTACCAAGTCTAACAACCATGTCATAATCAACAATCAACTCCTTCAGTCATATTACATAATGCTACACTATCGCCTACTTACACTCAAGTACACATCAACCAATGCAACACATGGTGTTAGTAAAAAAATCTTAAAACAATATTATTTCTTCATGCAATCTTATTGACACATACTCATATCATGTGATTAATCAAACATTCAAAAACATATAAATGACATAATAGACACGAAACACTCAAACACCAAATAAATGACATAATCAAACATTCAAACACCAAGTAGATGACACAAGAAAAGTCATACCTTAAGGCATCTTAGAGGAGGCTATCTTGTCTGCACAATCAATCCAGATTAGCACGACATAACTTCATAACATATCAACTTAAACATAAATAAGATCTTGATATCCATAATAGTAACTAACTAACATTTCACATCATAAACATTTGTCATTCATGCATAACAATCACATATGTATGATCAATCTAGATTACTACAACACAATGCCATAATTAAGTTGACTCATACATGAATGTCATAACTCTAACCATCTACATAAGCCAATCTAAAGCAATACGATACATATAATATCAATTTTTTAATGCAATAACCTTAAATCAAGTTAACTAACATATAACAAAAATTTAACCTACAACATACTCATTAAGTTAACTATCATATAACATCAATGACAATGCATATAATAACAATTTACTATCCTACATGACTATCTAACGCACATGCATATGACCACACTTAACTAGCATCTACCATGCATGTAACCACACAATAAAATGAAAAAATGTATATAACCCTAATGCTTATCACAATCCATTAACTAACATACATGTATGGTGATCTGCTCTTAGTCCAAATTCTAGTGTTGCAACTTCACCTTGATGATTTGTACCCCTGTTCTATCTCATCCAACACATTAGCATCATAACATACCAATATCATTATGATGACCTAATTGCATACAATGACCTTATGCACAACAAGCTAAATCAAACTAATGCAAGCCTGACCATATGCATCCACTTGACATGTATAACCAATCATGAATGACCAAGGCATGTTCAACATATAACATCACATAAGCAAGCATACACGACCAATACAAAAGCATGACCAATATGTGACCTAGCATAAATAAGAAATGCATGTACAGAATGTAACAATATCTAAGAAAGCGTGCACGAACCATACACAAGCATGGGCAACACATAACCATTCATATACTCATGACAACATGTTGACAACAACACCATCAACCTTCACATGGCAACATCATTGCAACCATGGCCAACACAACACGGATGCAACAAGCATATACACCATAGGTATGAGAAACACATATGCAACCAAGAAAAATGCATGACCAACACACCTCCCATCTAGTCTAATGGTTGAACCATGATCTGATACCACTTCGTGGTATCAAATATCAAAAAAAGAGAACAAAATCCAATCTCCTCCCAAGGAGAACGCAACCACATTTTGATACCACTTTGGAACACCCCCTTCCCACATCTACCCAAGCAATCAAATAGTCGGGGTAAATATGCGACGAGAGGCTACTATAATTATATTAAACCTTGTAGGTGACCTTAAGGAAGTGGAACCAACAGAAACACGACAAACAAACCTTGTACATCATCAATGACAACCCTGGGAGCTACCCCAACCTTTAAGTCCTCTTACCCCTGGGTCACATTGACCTTTTGGCCTCTTTGAGCCATAGTCGTAGGCATAACACTGCATGCCAGCAACTAGGAGGCTATAGCCACAAGCATAACACTCCATGCCAGTGGCTAGGGCCCCAAATGCTTAGTTTTGTGCATGCAGCTCTGTTGGATTGAGGGGTCCTGACCCAGGTTCAGAGGTTAAGGTTTTCCAACAAACCCCTATACTACTGGCCCTTACAATAATGACCTACTTTCACAGGCCAAGGTCTCACCCGAAGTAGTATGGGAGGGTGTTGGAGCCAGGTTTCCATACCCTAGGAGAGAGTAGGTAATTAAGGCAGATCAGTGTTGCAAATAGCAGGTTCACACAGATCGAGTCTATTCACATGCTTCTAAAAATACAATCAGCAAGTAATCATAATAGAGCTACTAGCATTAACAGATCATATCAATACATTTGCATCCACGCGCACATCAACAATTACCATTACAGAATATTATAATTGCAGCTAATTCCATATTACATATACATTTGCAGCTTAAATGAATAACACATATGCACTTCGGTAATGAACATGATTAGTCCAGATATCGTAAAGATACTCCAAATATATTCTACATTCATTAGTATTCAAAAACCCAATTACAACCCAAAACACAGCCCGTGCACATAGCCTAGTGGGGTCCACACACAACAGGACTGAGGATCTCCGCGCACACATCCAGCAGGAGTCCTTACCCAAAACAACCCAAACAAATATTAACAATTTGCATGTAGCATTAATCTTATGTCTTACTTGCCTACTAGACCCAACTATCTCTCTATTTATAACATTGTAGCCTTTGCTATCCGATGGTCCACAAATCGTGGTGTGCGGACCCTAGAGCTACCCTTTAACCCATTACAAAACATTAGGGGCTTTGACCCACCCCAAAACCCCTATGAAAGATCGACCATTACAAAACTATATCAGAACGTAACATAGGGAACTTTGTTCCAACAGGCCCCCAACACAATCTTGTGACTCGTCTCGAGTCACAGCAGCCGTGGGGTTTGCATCTTCGCCTGAAGCTACTGGGTCGCATCAACTAGAGGGGGACGTACTCCTTCGCTCTGTGCAGCAGCATTATATGCAATATCCACCAACTTTTGCCAAGTTGGGCCTTCTGTAGCAGCAGGGAAACTTTCCAAGGTCGGGTTCAGTTGCTTAACTGCGACATCCACTTCCTAAGAGAGCTAGAGGGCTTCATCGGCCCATGGCTTAAGGTGGTCATTGTGAACCTTCTTTTTGTGGTGGAGATCTTTGAGATCATCTCTAAGTGCATTGCTGGTACACAGTCATGTCAAGGGTTGAGTGGGGACTAGTGTGGGCATTGTAGCTTCCATATACTCAAACTCTTCTTCCTTTTGGCACAGCTCTTGGGTGATTTCACACAGGAGAGGATCGCGTTGCACCTTAGACCACAACTACATAGTTGTCTCCAAAAATTCTATGCCCTGAGAGATCTGAGTTGTAATGGCATTGGTGGCCTCTGTGACCAGGGTGACTCACTGGGCTCTTACTTCGAGTGGAGTTTCTGGCTGCAATTTGGCTTGCAAGGCAGTAATCTACTACTCCATCTCTGTCTTGACAGTCTCAATCTTGGTCCTAGATGCCTTTAGGGTGGAAAAAAGCCCTTCAATATTGGCCTGGGGGGTTGCAAAACCCGGGATATCCTCATTTACAGCTATGCATATCCTATTGATTAGGCGTTCCAACTTGGTATGCTGCATGGCGGCAAGGGTGCATGCAACCTGCGCATGGGACACCTCAGCAGTTTTTTCCACAATCGTCTGCTCAACTGTACTGAGCTGTTGATTCACCGAATGGTCTCGGAGCTGGATGTCCTCGAAGAGCGAGGTGTGGAGGACTTGCAGTGGTTCATGCAGGAGCTGGGCCAAGTCCAATTGCACCTCTGCGTAGCCCTGTACTTGCGCACCTAAGGCAGGTGGGCTCAAGATGAATGTTGTGCCCAGCAGAAGGCAAAGGCGGCTCTCAGTTGTGATGACCAATTCACTAATGGTTGCCAGGGGTGACCTTGTCTGAATCATGCTTGTCTACAGGGTGTCAGTTTTGAGCTGCAGACCTCGAAGCTCATACTGGAGTGTAGTGACTGTGGCCTTCTGCTACTCTTCCAATGCCAGCCATTTATCTTATGAGGTGAGGGTGAAAGCGGCTACGATCTGCTCCAAGTCTTCCTTCGTCAAAGTAACTTATGTCTCCCTGCCAGGCCTTGTGGCCCGCCATTTCTTTCGTTGGCCTTTAAGAGGGTCGGCGGTCTGATTCGTAGCTCGTGGGGAGTCAGTACCCTACGCATCTAGACCCTCTATGTCCAGATCTTGATGTGAACCCTTCTGTGATTCTGGCTCCGCACCCTTCTCAGCGTCCTTGCCATGTCCTTGTGTCTCTTTGGTGGTATTAGGTTGGGTGGTCTTCTTGGTGCTCGTACCTGCAGTGTCATTTGTACGTGATTTGAAGCCCAACTTCGAGTGGGGAGGCCAAGTAGCAATGAGTCGGTTGATTTCCTCGTCGGCAACCATGTATGGTAGTGATGCCCATGCCTGATGCTTACGGCCTCGGATCTGCACATTATGCATTATGACCTGGAACGCTATGATGCTCTTATACTTGTCATAGATCACTGGTGACAAGCTCGACTGTGAGTGGATTGCTGCTCCGAGCCCACTCTGAAATAGGACCCAGAAGACTTTATTATCTTCAATGCACTACTCATCCTTTGAATCCCACAAATTCACGTATCACGCCTCCTCGCACATATCTGGCTTGAACTCAGGGAGGATCGAGTCTTCGAGGGCTTCCCATGCGACCAACGCAATGAGGAGCAACAGCCAGGTGTAGCATAATGCCCGTCCATGATCCTGGGCCTTGCGCACGTTCTCCAAAAATCGTTGCATAGGAACTGGGACTAGTTGAAGGAGACCCCCTTCTCGCATCAGCCAGCCAACTGAAAGACATAAGTGGGGATAGTCGCAACCTAGCACTTGCACATCATTTTACACGCCAGCAACAAGGTAACCATGTGCGCTCCGAGGTCGCTAATGGTGTTAATTAGGAACCCCCTAGTATTTTTCTCACCATAGTAGTCGTTGTGCACCTTATGAGTGATATGTTGCTCATATTTCTTGCCAACACGCTCCATGGGATGCAGCCCCTCCACGGGAAGACTAGTAATACGGTGAATGAGCGCAGCATGAATGGGAATGCAGTCCTAGATCCATAAGCTGTCGTCATGGACCAGTGTGAGCAGCTATTGCACAACTCGGTCGGTGATATTGAAGTGGCCAAAGTGGGGCATCCGAAGCAAGTTTAATAACCCGAAACCTGCCAACCCACTTTCCCACGGCATGGGGACTACCCTCAGCACGTCATCCTCAAATACCCTTTCGAGATATAGTTCTGGTGCCATTTCTGGGAAGGTTTCTAGGTTGTTCAGGTCGTGATCTTTGAATTTTATCAAGTGGATCTTGCCAAAGGATTCTCCAATTATGGGAACCTCACTTGGAATCAGTGGTATTTGCAAATAGGTGCGCATACCATCAAGATTCTTAGGTGTGCGCACCGAGGGCCTACGAGGCCAAACATAGGGCGGTAGCCAGTTTATTGGTTTAGCAATCCGAGCTTCCTCCTGAGCAAATAGAGGTCTCTTCGATCGGTTAGGCGAACGTGCCTGGGGCACCGTTCGTGGGGACTTCACATTCCAAGGGGAGGTGTGTGGCTTCCCTCCAGCCCATTTCACAACCCTACCCTGCCCTTTCTCCTAGGATTTCCCTTTTCCCTTCTTCTTCTCAACCTGCTTCCCCTTGGTTAGTGTGGACACAACCTCTTCCACTTTAGGTGTGACCTCCAATACTTCATCAATTGAGGCCACAATCTGTGACGATTCAGCTGGATTAGTTGCATTCATTCTCGCTTGGAAAATAAATTCTGGATTGCTACTATCAGGAGGGGTGGCTCACCCAGACATTAACAGAGCGCAATGGTTACGAAATTCTGTAGAGCACAAGATATCTAGAATGCATGGAACCCACTTCTGATCTATCCTCCTACTTTTATAGCGTTGGATAGTGACCAATGGTTGGGTGAGGCTTATCTGAAACTTACCATCAAGTAAATGGTAAAAAAATTTCGGAAATCGCCTCATTAATTGCCGGTTGCCTGCTCGTTTCAACAGTAAAATTTTCTTTTTACCTAGTTTTACTATTCCAACAACTATTTTTTGCAGTTGTGTATTACCCTTGTGTGCCCAGTGCACCTCCACGGGCTTCCAGACTTGCGATCGACTCCTGTGCTCCCAACGCACCTCCCCGGGCTTCCAGACCTATGAGTGACCCCTGCGCATATAACAGACTTGCCTGCGTTTTTCTACAGGCCTGCGCATATGCCACCCAATACAACTATGTCGGCCATATAGTCATTTGGTCCAGTATAGTTTGAGCCAGTTGCCATTAACATACCCTGGGACAGTGTCACCACGCAATGTGGCTAACCGGACAACTCCTCCATTAGTGATTTCCTTTACCATATAGGGACCTAGCCAATTCTGACATAACTTCCCCGGGTGCTTCGCAAAATGGATATCGTATAGTAGGACCAATTTTCCCTCTGAAAAGATCTTTTGCCGAATATGTCAATCATGCCATGCTTTTTCCCACACCTTCTGAGCTTGTTGATGGAAGTTAGCAATTAATTGGTCTTCCTCCAAGGAAATGAGCTGCGCTAAACGCTCCTCCATGATATCAGGCTCTTCCATGTTGGTAAAGGCTGCAATGTGCAGGTTAGGAACAATATATTCCATGGGCATAATAGCCCCCTTTCCATTAAACATCCGGAATGGTGTTTTCTCGGTCTATTTCTTGCAAGTGGTTCGATAGGCCCAAAGGACCAATGGGATACACATATCCCAATCGTTGCACTCAACATTGCAGATCTTGGTCAACGCTTGTTCCAAAATTTTATTAAAATCTTTCACAGTTCCGTTTGCCTGCAGGTGATATGGCGTACTTTTGGCGTGGTGGATCTGAAAGTCTTCAGTCAAAGCCTAGATTGTCTCATTAACAAAATACGTACCTCTATCACTCATCAAAACCTTGGGACAACCAAACCTTGTTAGGATATGTTCAAAAATAAAGTGCGCAGCGGTATCTGCAGTGAAATCCTTTACAGCTTGCACTTCGGCCCATCTGGTTACATAGTCAGTTGCAGTGATGATGTAGCGGGCGCCTGTCTTCTTCCCTGGTGGGTTGATGGGCCCAATGAAGTATATGGCCCATTTTTCAAACGCTTGCAGGGCCATCTACAGCTGCAAGGGAATTTTGTCTCTGCACGATGGTCTTCATGTCCTTTGGCTTGTGTTGCAGGCTTTGCAATAGTCATGGGAGTCACTATGTAGTGGGGGCCACCATAGTCCAGCTCTCAAGATCTTCTGTGCCATTGCATTCACTATGTAATGACCTCCTACCATGCCCCCATGGGCTTCTGATAAGATGGCTCATATTTCATACTCCAAAATGTATCTTTGCAGCACCTCATCAACTCCCAGCTTATACAAGTGGCCCACTATGATGGTAAAGTCCGTTGCATGGGTTATGAGCTCTTTCTTCTGTTGTACCGAATATTATGTAGGTGCCATCCCTGTAGTTAAGAAGTGAATGATGTCGTGAAGTGCGCATCAACCACCTTAATAGAAAAAAATTGTGCATTGGGCAGTCCTTCTTCTAGGTTAGTCGGTTCTTCCCTACTCTCAAATTGAGACAGATGGTCTGGTCCAGCATTTAGTTTTCTCGGCTTCACGATGATCTCAAAGTCGTATTCTTGAAATAGCAACAGCCATCGGAAAATCTTCCCATTCCAGCTTAGGTTCTCCCGTCCTCTACCATGTTTGCTTGGGCAGGACGTTCGCATCTGATCCCAGATCTAAGATGACTTGATCCATCTCATAATCACGAATCTACATCGTTAGCCGCATTTCCTGACCAGTGTGCTTCTTATGCTTGTATAGTTTGTGAACATCCTTAACTTCCATGGGAGGGCCATTTCTTTCTGCGTAGCTTTCTATCAGTGCTTGAAGATTTTTTACTGCCTTTTGGTTGCGTAGCAACTTCATACATGCCTGTAGAAATGGTTTAACTTTGTCATCTATTCTTAGGTTTGCTGGAGCCTTAGAAGTAGAAGCCTCATCCTTAGTAAAGTCTTTGCGAGCTGCGATGAAGGTTTCTTTCTCCTTCTGTAGGTCCAAGCTTTCCTATTTGATAGCAACTTTTCAGATAAGAGGTTCAACCATGACTTTCTCCTCATCTCCTCCAGTAGCCATGCCACTGCACGTTATGACGTTAATACTTGGTCCTTCATCACACAGTTCCGTCTTAACCCTCTGAACATTCTGCGTTGGTGTATGTTGTTTTTCCTGCATTTTTGCTATCAGGACTGGACAGTCTTTAATTACATGGTCCAATTGTCGATAATATCGGAAATATTGTCGCACAGGGTTCGAATAGTCCCTTGCGAAGTGCCCTATTTCTCCACAGTTGTAATAGATCAATTGCCCTCTTCCCCGACCTGTGCCTCCACCCCTTCCCCCTCCCCTGCCTCTTGGTGGGGAGCCTCCTCTACCTGAAGGGGATAGTGGTGAATAAGGGTCAGCCTGCACCCTGTATAAGTTTCCTCGGTCTATCATTAAGTCATATGTTTGACAGTTATGTTCATCATGTCCCACAGATGAGCAGAAGCAGCACCATTGTTGCTTCAATTCTGGAACATAAGAACCAAGACGGGGACAGTGGTTGGTATCATGTAGTTCGGAAATGCGATAGTCAGCGCACCATAATGTCAGACCACTTGGCCCTGCAGCCTCTTTAGGGCACAATGGGCTGGGTCCCCCAGCCTGCATGTAGTCCACCAGCATAGGGCACTGATCCTTAGTGTGGCCAGACACCCTGCATCTTATGCACCATACATTTGGGTTACCTTATTTTCCTCGTTCTTTCCGTAGATTCTGGATTTCGAGGTGCATTGCCTCCAATTGTCCTTGGATCTATTGTACCCCAAACTGGGCATCATCTCTTGGCGCAGCTTCTAGCTTCATAGTAATCTCCAAGGCTTTCTCTTGCCTCTCAATCGCTTGCTGACCCATAAGTCCGTGCAGGTGAGGTAATAGCATGGCAATGAACCATTCTTTGTGCTGCCTATCATCATACTAAAATTTCCCATCTCTAATAACCTTCTTTAATCGCTGATCAACCTCCCATACCGACTTAGTGGGTCCCTGTTTAAAATATTTCAAGTCAGTTACTAGCTGTGAGTAGGACTTAGGCTTCCGGAACAATTGTTTTAAAGCATTCTTGATCTCTTGAATAGATGGGTTTGCATGCTGGCCTATGTACCCCATACACCAGTCCAGAGCCCTTTCCTCAAAGGCGGGGGATAGCTGTGCTCTCTTTACAACATCGCTAGCAACATTCTGCACAGTCCATACTGATTCTGCTACAAACCAAAATCGGTCCATATCTTTGTCTCCTACACCCTTGAAGTTGGGTAGCTTCATGTGTGTGGCCATATCTTCGTCTGGTGGTGGTGGAGGTGTGGGGGAGTTCTTGCCCTTATGCTGACTCAAAGGAGGTGTAGCTGGAGGACTATTTCCTGTGTGCGCAACTGACTCTCTTAATGGAATGTAGATGGATCTATCCTTTCTTGGTTGGTTCAGTAGTACTTACCACTTCGTGTTGTACTTCCACTCTAACCAGAGGTCATTCATTCGGTGTGGCTGCAAATAACACCTTTTTCACACAGTAATATTTTAATTAGTAATGAAGATGTTCGCAAGAACTTACCTCGGAAACCTTTGAAGAACCTGCACTATGCCTTATAATAGGATATGAACTGATTGACTGTGAATTCCATTACAAACCCTCCTAGTAAGTTGTCCACCCAATGATCTACTGTATGGGTGATCAAGTTGTCAGTCTTCTCCAACTGTTGAATCAATTTTGGCATCCACTACGTAACCTGATCGTCCTTCCAACACGTCTGGAATTCTACGAGCCTTGCTAGCCACTCTTGGAGCTCGTGCGCAAAAGATACAAAGAAAATTTCATATACTTCGGTGAAAATATATTTTTTCTTCCACTTCTCAGTTTTCAACTTCGTGCTGCGATTCTCCCTTACAGAAAATTCCTGAATCTTTCTTTTGAGCCAATCTTCAAGTTCCAGATTCTCAGGTCTCTAATGGCCTCGTGGCATTAACCGATATCTCTCTCAAAATGCTCCCGGTCCTGGAAATGAAACCATTTGTTGGGTTGAGGGGTCCTGACCCAAGTTCGAAGGTTAAGGTTTGCTAACAAACCCCTATACTACTGTTCCTTACGACAATGACCTACTTCCGCAGGCCAAGGTCTCACCTGAAGTAGTATGGGAGGGTGCTGGAACTAGGTTTCCGCACCCTGGGAGAGAGTAGGTAATTAAGGCAGATCGGTGTTGCAACTAGCATGTTCGCACAAATCGAGTCTATTCACAAGATTCTAACAATACAATCAGCAAGTAATCATAACAGAGCTACTATCATTAACAGATTGGATCAATACATTAGCATCCACGTATGCATCATCAATTACCATTACAGAACATTATAATCGCAGCTAATTCCAAATTATAGATACATTCGCAGGTTAAATAAATAACACAAATGCACTTCAGTAATGAACATGATTAGTCCAGATATCATAAAGATACTTCAAATATATTTCGCATTCATTAGTATCCAAAAACGCAATTACAACCCAAAATATAGCCTGCGCACACAGCCTAGCGGGGTCTGCACACATCAGGACTGAGGATCTCCATGCACATAGCCAGCAGGAGTCCTTACCCAAAACAACCCAAACAGATCTAAACAATTCACACATAGCATCAATCTTATGTCTTACTTGCCTACTAGACCCAACTATCTATCTATTTATAACATTGTAGCCTTTGCTATCCGATGGTCCACAAACTGTGGTTTGCGGACCCTAGAGCTACCCTTTAACCCATTACAAAACATTAGGGGCTTTGACCTGCCCCAAAAACCTTATGTAAGATCGACTATTACAATCCTATATCAAAATGCAGCATAGTGAATCCCATTCCAACAAGCTCCGGGATTTGAGCCACCTTTTTAGGGCCAGAGCCTAGGTCATTTCCCAAAACTTCATGTAAAGTTTGGACATGATAAATAACAATAGGAAAATGATGTAGAAGCAAACATATAATCAAGGACTCAACCAGACCACTACTAGCCATGACAGAATTTTGTTCAAACATGTCACAAACATTGAATCTACAGGTGTAAACAACAGATTTAAACATAGGGGTCTCATAATTATCTGAGAATCACTAAGAAGCATTACTCTCTTACATCATTAGCTGCAATGAAACCTATTTGATGATAGATACAGTATGCATTTATTTACAAGTAAAGACATGGATAGATCCATACATCATCACTGATCAAATACATGATTATAACCAGCAAAATAGCCATAGAAATACAATGGATACAACACCAATAGAATCCACATTTAAATCAGTGCATTTGCATACCAAATACCAAGGGAATGAATTTCTCATTACTGAATGTAGAGATTAACTGGAGATGGAAATTCCACATTCCACCCAACCATAGATTGGATGAGCCAAGTCTCTCTTCATCCAATCACTGCTTTTCCATATTCCAAGCCTGAATGTGGGATCTCATCAAACACATCAATAAAAACCAATCCAAGACTTCCAAAGGCCAAACCACCTCAACCATCATCCAATGATTCCACCTCACGGGTAGACATCACAACCATCACGGATTGGTCTCTATCCAAGTTTTTCCGTGGCTCCAGAGTGTTTTTTCCAACCAGGGCTTCCAGGACTAGTAACTCAAGCCCAACTATTACAAGGCTTCCAGAGCGTTTGTCCAATGAGGACTTCCAGGACTAGTAACTCAACTGACGTAGGGCTTCCAAAGCGTTTTTCCAACCAAGGCTTCTAGGACTAGTAACTCAACCCACAATTGTTCATCGGGCTTCCAGAGCGTTTGTCCAACCAAGGCTTCTGGGAACTAATAACTCTACCCAAAACTAATGGAATCATGAGAACCAACCAAAAAACAATCAATAGAAATAAACCCACAACACCATGGCTATATAGTAAATGGAAAGGCTAGGCAAATCAACATGCATACACCATGCATGCCAAAACTAGTGAGGAAAAAATACATGCAACTCGGCTCCTGCAATAAAAACTTGTTGTAGTTTCTGATCTCAATGTCTGATTGCGATTTCTTGCTATTCCTTTGCCTTCTTGCTCCAAATCACCAAGTATCCATGATCTTCAGGAGTGCTCCAAGAAAAACTCTAAGTGCTCATGAGTATGAGAAGGAGAGATAGAAAATGAGAGCTCCAAAACTGAACTGGCCAAAAACTTACCAACTGATCCTCAGAAGCCTTTTTGTTAATGAGGCCTCTGTTTTCTTCATTTTCCATTATTTTCCCTCACTTTCCTCCTCACATGAAACATGTGACATTTCACCTTCCTTTTCTCCTAATTTCCATTATTTTCATAAATATAATGCCAATTAATGCATAATTCCTTTCCAATGCCTTTGAAAGTGCTTTTGTCAATTTCCTTAGATATATTAATCGAAATGAACATCCGCAAGGATGTTTTGCCCATCATTCAACCTGGAATAAGTGTCCCATCAACCGTGGTTATTATTTTTTCCTTTATTAACTTTTATTACATGGATTTTTAACCGGGGTTGTTACATTATTGATTCAATGTTTCTTGAGTATTCTTACCTTCTTCAATTTGCAAGAGTAAAGGTTCAATAACTCCATCTTTTTCCTTAATCAACAATTCATCCCAAGTTTTATTTTTCTTTCTCAACCTCTAAATCTCTTTAAGAGAACTAACCAAATCTCCTTCTAAGTCAAATTTAACCTCTTCTCCATCAGAATCAATAACTTCTACTTTCATATTATCTATGGCCATAATCATAAATTCCTTTGGAATTTCATAATCTTTATCCTCCTCAGAATATTGGTTTCCCTCACTTTCAGAGGAGTTGGATTCTTGGGTGTAAAAGCTCTTCCTCTTATCCTTCTTTATATCCTTTTGCACTTTCCTAAACTTCTCTCTAGGATCATATTCTTTCTCCTTATTTTTAGGACACTTGGAAGCATAGTGACCAACTTTACCACAATTAAAGATCTTAAAAGGTAGCTTACCTTTGTACTTTCCTGAGCCTCTCTTGAGTTTCCTCACAAACTTAACTTCCTCCTCATCTGATTGACAACATGAATTGTCACGTTCTTCCTCTCGCTTCTTAACTAATTTGAAGGTTGACTCCTTTGTTGTAGGATTTCTATTAGAAATTCACATATCATTAGTAAGAGTGCCTAGTAGTTGGTCCAAAGTGATATTATTCAACTCTTCCATCTCCTTAAAGGCTAAGACCTTGGGATTAAATATCTTAAGGAGAGATCTCAACACCTTTTGGACTATTACAGGCTCTTATATTTTTCATCAAAGCCTCTTATAGTGTTTACAATCGAATCAACTCTAGAAAATTTTTAGCAATATCTTCATCATCATGCATCTTCGAAGACTCAAATTCCATTCTAAAACCTTGAATTTTGTCTTGATTTACCTTTTTTTCACCTTTAGATTAGTTCGTCATCTTATCCCAAACAAATTTTGCAGTAGAGTAATCCATGACCTTGACTAGTTCTGATTAAAGTATGCCAACAAGCAGAGCATTTATAGCTTTAGCATTATTTATAAATTCCATCTTTTGATATCTACTAATTAAGGCTTGAGGCTTCTGATATTCTTCTTTCAATGTATCATGTACATCAGCTCCAAGTGATTGAATATAGGTTCTCATTTTGACTTTCAAAAACACATAATTTGTTCCATTGAACATCAGTGCCCTATTGGTGTATCCTCCTTCTTGATTTTCCATGGTCCTTGATCTTTCTTCTAGCTATTAAAATGATCTAAAGTGACTTGGTTTTCTCTGATACCGATTGTTAAAAACTAGGAAAATACTAAGAGGGGCGGGGGTGGGGCGGTGAATCAATATTGTAGGAATTTTAAAATTTTATTTCATTGATGAAGATTACTAAGACACTAATAAATACTTCAAAACCAATTCATATCAGCATGAAAAGAATCAATCACTAGAAACACAAATTATCACACATATATTCTTGAAATTTTTCTTCAATTTACTTCACAAACACAAGCTTCTACTTTAAATTACAAAGTTCTCTAGCTACAACCCCTAGTTTATCAACTACCACTAAAAGGGTCTCAAATCCTTAATTGTTTAGCAACCACTTCAGGAAGGAGCTACAATCCTTGATCTGCAAGCTGATAATTGCTTGACCTCTTTGATTCATATTTCATACAATTTTCAAACTCAAATCATGGAGGAAAATTCCTTTCATAAAAAATAAATTTCTCACCTCAATCACTCACCACAAGCACCATACAATCACCTTCAACAATCTGTTATCACTAACCAATCAACTAGCATCCAGCTCTGAATAACCACAACCAACACACCAAATCATACAACAACATACTCTTGCAAATTTGATTATGCTTATATAGAAATTAGTATTGATCTTTTTGTAATTCTTGAACTCGCACTTAACTTTCACTTATCATAGGTTTTGATCTTATTCACTTATTGTTTTTCTATTTCTAGAATGTCCTCTTGATGTCAATAATAAGTATTCAATCTCTGATATGATGTCCTTGTGAGAAAATATGAGTTCAACTACTCAATTTTGCAATTATGGAAATTTATAAGTTTTAAATATTGTTTCTTCTAAATTTGGATGACTCCAAATATAGTGAATTTGCTAAACCCACCACCATATTGTCTATTCCTCCATCTCAGCTTCCAACTCATTCATGAAAATTCTAATTTAATGTTGGCTTGGTGAAGTTAAACAAATATGGTTCATAACGCCAAATTTAATAACCTGTCGACCCATCTTGGCACTGTCCCTCCTAACCTTTTATTGGTCCATGGCATCCACGCACGTGCCTATGTGGTTTCCATCTTTGCGTTAACTGTGTTGTGGGGCCTCTAAATTTTACTTTCAATAACTTTCAATCCATGAGGTGTTTTTCAGATTTCAATATATCATTGAAAAGCTCTTTCCAAGCTCTATCCATATGAGCAGGTTGCAAGGGAAGCTGAGATGATCTTCTCAAACTAGATTTGGCTCCAAAGTTACTACACCTTGAGCATTCTTCTTGAAAACACTTGGGATTTTGAAATGATCTTCTTTGGCTTTGCCATTAATGGCAACATTATTTCTAACATGTGAGGGAACTAACATCCTTCCTTAGTGGCCAAGGATACCCTCTAGACGTCATGTGTGGTGCTTCAAGGAATTTTTAATTGCACTAGATGCCTCAAATATATCTTTAGGACCTAAGGTATGGCCTTCTTCTTATATCATTACCAAATCCATAAGACACATACATATTACTCAAAAACATCTAGTGGTATTGAATTCCCCAATCATGAACTATAATATTGTCAGGGAACCATGTGTGGTCATTTGAGGCATATTTCTTGGCCTTTGATGGATAAAAGCTTCCTTCAATGTCGAAGGTTCATTTTTTCCTCCCTTAACTATGTTCAGGGCCCTAAGACCCATACGTAATACTAAAAACTCTTAATGGTATCTATATACCTAGTTAGAGATAAATGATTCCCTCTAGAGGAAATTTGTGGTTATTCAAGGTGTCATTATTGGCTCTAGAAGCCTAGAAGCATCCTTTAAGGTGTAACTCTTGCAATTGTTTCCTTGACCATATATAGGGTCCACATCCTCATGCTTAATGTTCAAAATTTCATACTATTGACTATCCCTATTTAGACACCAGGGATATGCTATAATAGTCCTTTATGGAGGTTAAAGATATCATTATTTTCCTTAAATACCTAGAAGCTTACTTAGGACCGAATTCATAAGTTTCCTCTCTCGATATTATTGGAGGACCTAGGGTACATGTTGAGTGCTCAAAATATTGTAATGATGCTTGTATCCCCACTTTAAGGGTAAATATCTACTCGATGGGTTATTTATGGTGGTTTGAGGTGTCATTCATGGAATTTGAGCCCTTGAAGTGACTTAAAACCTTAAGAGATCAAATGTGGTAGTGTGAGATGTTTTGTTTGGCCTTGTACACTGAGAAGTTTTATACTTCCACTAAGTCTTTTCTTCCACCTTGTGACTATGTTAAGGATTTAAGAGCCATAGTTAATTATGAAAACATTTTGAGGGAATTAACCTCCTTTTGAGGTAAGCAACCAAGCACACTTGGCCCACAACTAATCCAACATTATGTTACTAGGAATTATGTTACTGGGAGTTAGAAGGTGAAGATTCCAAATTGAATTAAAGAAAAGTGTAATGGCAATGCCCAATATAAACAATGTAATTGAACATTTTGTTTTTTTTAAAACCCTGATGGGTGTAGCACTTGGTTGTCAACGGTGTTAAGGTCGTGCATAGAGTTTCCAATGAAAGAATTGGCAGAGTTGAGATTGTAATGGGGCAAGGAACCCATGCGGGTTCCCATCTCCATTATTCTCCTCAAAAAGAGCAAAGATGTGAACGAGGAGGGGAATGAAGTGTTTGCATTTGACACCACTGTGATGATCTTCCACGACACTCGCCCAAAGGCTGCCGCTTGGATGGTTTCTTCCTCCCGCTTCT
The DNA here is from genome assembly GCA_034641835.2 of Pinus albicaulis. Lineage (NCBI taxonomy): Eukaryota > Viridiplantae > Streptophyta > Pinopsida > Pinales > Pinaceae > Pinus > Pinus albicaulis. Next base: position 419,857,005 of record CM076569.1, on the reverse strand, counting down.
GCAAAGACAAGAAGAAGACGAAGCCATGGGAAATTAAAACCCTAAGGCCATTGCAAGCAAATTTTATCAAAAAATAAACATAATGAAGCTAACAGGCCAGTCCGAGTGGGAAAAATATGTACAAACAAAGGGAATATCAAACCAGGTTATTTTGAATGTGGAGGAAGAGATATTGTTTGAAGAATTACCAACCTCCCACCATGCCTCATTTCATACCTGATTCCACACCAGACCTCCAAGCCTCGAACCTCCCGACTTCAACTTTAGTCATTCTTTCACCGACAGTGACAGCATTGTGGCTATCTCGACTGCTTGGCTACTCTCCACTTGTCTCGAGTGACCTCCATTTCAAGGTTTTCAAATCAAGCGCCACCACCTCACCAAAGTGCAATCCCTCACAGCACCCCTAAAAAGTCAATGGCATACATATTACACACATCTGAGCAAGATCAGCAAACATTAAATAAACAAGAACCAGGAATATTACATACCCCAAAGATGTAGAGGGAGTCATGGTAATGGCAGGAAGAGTGACCCCAGCACTCTGGGGGACTGAATCCCTTGACTTTGGGTAAGCCCACGCCCAATCCAACGATGGTTTCTTTGTAGCCCTTGTCATCCTTATAAATGGCAGAAGGTCCCTTCATAAAGACTTATCCATTACCAAAACAAAAAGGAAAGAAAAGGGAATATACCCTCAGGATCTTTTTGTTGCCAATTTCAGTCCGCGTCCATTTAGGTAAGAGCTATTTTTTTGCGTGGTGTAATAATTGTTGTTTCCATTTTTATGGTAGGAAACAGTAGTAGGAAATTTGGCTGGAGAAAATAACAACTTATTATAAAATAACAGTTTCCTAAAAAAGTGTGTACACTATGTCATTTGGAGAGAAGAAAGGTAGACGAAAATGCAAGTGCATTGATTCAAAAGAAAAGGCCTATCAACCTAAATATATTTTGAGATTATATTCCAAACCTTTGTATTTTATATTTCATTGCATTTTCCGGCTAAGAGTCTCCATTCATACTTAGTCACTTGGGTGTCATCCTATATCATTAACGTCACATTATATATATATATATATATGATTTTATAAGTATGGAACAAATTTAAATATTATTTTATTAATTTTTTATAAAAAATAATAGATTTTATCATAGATATTATATAAAATTGAAAATATATAGATTTTATTATAAATATTATGTAAAATGAAAAACATATAGATTTTATTATATATATTATTTAAAACGATATTATTGTTTATATGTATTTTTTTTTGTTGATATTATTTAAGTTATTAATAGTTTTAACTTTTTGATAATAAAACACAGATTCCATGGCCAAATAGTAGTGGTGTCACGACCTTATACCTGTGGCGCTCTTTCAACCACCTATAGTAGGTGCGACACTACTACACTTTAAATTTTTCTTTAACAATACTTAAGTGTATAAATACGCCTTTACACAATACTTACTTAGTTTCTTCAAGTGTTCGTAAATATGCAGTGAAAATAGACATAAACCATAAACATTAATTCACCATCAAAGTACGCCCATACATACTTGGGAGGGGCAACTCCCTTAATAATGAGTCTGTCGAATATCAATGTTTTTATAATAAAAAATACATCAATCAACGATGCAGCTTCTGAAAATCAAGCCTACATACTTTCCTTTAAATTTACAATTTTACAAAATATTCCCACAATTGTGCACAGTCTGACCCTTCTGCATGTTGTCGGGTCACGTTGTGCACATGCTAACCTTGCTGCATGACCCCGGGTCACTACCGAACATAACAACCTTTTTTTGTCGAGCTGGTTGTTTTGGGTTACTTCCTCCATGTGTTGCGTACACGGGCTGAGCCTGTCTCACTTTTCCTGCACACCGTAACACTTTACCACAACTCCGTCGAACCTCCAATAGACTGCCCACTCCTTTGTTTTCCACAGTCGGCATGCATTCGTGTTGCAAGTCACTACGTGCCATGGGCGCTTGGTTCCTCAATAACTTGAGGTTCATCCACATGACCCTCAGATCCATATGTCTTGCTTGATATCGAGTCAATACCATATACTATTGTCCAACTTCAAACCTACAATATGCCCCTGTCAAACTTCTTCTAAGTGTCTCACTGAGACCAACTAATAAAATGTCCAAGCTTCAGCCCAAACTGCAACTTTGGTTGTTGTACTTGTCAACTTCAATCTTCAATCTTCCACCAAAGCTCAACTCACCCTCGTGCAAAAGCTGACCCTGTTGCACGACCCTGGGTCACTGCTTGAACGTAACAACATGTTGTTGTCGAACTGATTATTTTGGGTTACTTCCTGCATGAGTTGCGTGCAGGGGCTATCCCTGCTGTGCGACCTTGGGTCACTTCTTGAACATAACGACATGCTTCTATAGAACTGGTTATTTCAGGTTACTTCCTACACGAGCTGCGTGCATAGGCAAATCTCGCCGCATTGTTCTTGCACACCATAACACTTTATAACAACTCCGTCGAACCTCCAACAAACTGCCCACTCCTTTGTTTTCCACAGTCGACACATATTCATGTTGCGGACTGTGCTCGAATCTACCTGCAGTCATGGGTACCTCGCTGAAGCTCGATGACCCAACTGACCTGTCGTTCAGAAAACCATAAGAACCAATTAATTTTAGCTTGGAAAACTTTGGTCTGAGTGCTCCACCTTGTCCGCCTGCCGCCTCACCTTTGTCCTTTTCTTTCTCGGTGAACCTGCTGAACTATATCCTTGAATGCTTGTTTGAATTGCTTGATTGAATGATTGTTGAAATGTCCCACCACACTGCAAATATATATGTTGTTTTGTGGGCATGTTTGTGAAGGGTCAGGACTCTTGCACGAGTCGGCCGAACATAATACTCACGTCAACTCATACCAATTAAGCATCATCCCGCACACATATTTAGCCAAGTGTTGTCCCTCCTCATGGTATAAACCAACATCGCACATTGCATAAGTGTGTTGACCTATTCTGGGTCGCTCGGGTCACCCAGGTCAGCTCGGCCACCCGTGCTCGACGGCTCGACTTTCCCATCACCAAGTTCACTGGTGTGTTTGATCTCTACACGCACTCACCAGTGCGACTTTGCCCAGCGCCCTCAACATATTTTCCCTCACGCTCGCCCAACGCCTCTGCATATCGTCTGCATTACTTAATCTGTCTCGACATGACTCGCCATAGGGCTGGGAACTCGCCAACATGGCTCGCCTGTCACACATGTGCCCGAGTTGGTTAGTATGGGTTCTTATCACACATGTGCCTGAGTTGGTTAGTACGGGCGCCCATCACACATGGGTGTGCCCGCTACAACTCAATCTCACATCACCAAGTGTCGCCTTATGTCATCGCACATGCCCGAGTTAGTCAATATGGATGCCCGTCGCACATGGGCGTGCCCACTATAACTCGGACACGTGTCTCCACAACTCAAGTTCCTTACATCCTCCAACACTCTAAATTTTTTTCGCCCTCGACAACACCATCATATCATCACAAAGTATCGTCAGCTCCAACATACTCTTGTACATGCCACCAAATTTTCTATATCTCTCCAAATTTATAAACTATCGTGTAGGCATCCAGATGTATCCGCTCTGACCTGCTCCATGTCCCTGAATTCGTCTACAACTCTGAAAGAAAATCATAAGTTGGATCCCCAGTGATGGTGATAATTTGGGTAGCTAATCCAACGGTAACATTGCCTCCACATGAACACATGCTCCCTACATCATCATGACTATCATAATATCTTGTTGTCAAGTGTCCATATCACTCCACAACCTACCCATAAGGTTAGCAGGTCTCACTACCATGACCAGAGGACAATGAGCCTCGTCCCCATGTCAGTCTAAGAAGAGGCAGAGGAAGTTGAGGCCAAGGGCTCTCCCTCTTTGTCAGCTAATAGCTCAATCCATTGATCTGGATCTTCCTCCTCCAATATTTGCATGTATGCTTCCTGGCTTTCAACCTGAATCTCCAAACCTGCATCATCCTTCTCCTCCATTGCCACTAGCCTTCTTTTCAAATCCTGAAGTTTGTTTCAGATACTCATGTTTTTTTCTTTCAGGATCACACCTAGGGACAACTTCCATAGCTGTTGTAGCCCCCAATATCTACATCGTCCCAACTGATTGTTCCTTTTTCTTCTTTCTTTCAAATTGTGTCATTACAGCCAACTTTGATCTTGAAGGAAAATTCTTCACCGTGTGGTCTTCTCCGCACAACCAAGACTTCAAGGGCTTCTTCATCTTCAAATTGGAATTCAATCTTGAATATTCCTCCTTTGTTGTCTTTTTCTTTGGTTTTTCAAGTTTATTTTTCTTCTCAGTCCCCTCATCATAATGTTGAATCATCCTATCAACTACAGCAAATGATTCCTCAAATGTATTGACCTTTTTCATTTTCACCTCATTGTGTGCCCAAGGTTTTAACCCAATAACAAAGTTGAAAACCTTGTCCTTCTCTTCCATGTCAGGTAGTTCCAAGATTGTACTTTGGAATTAATTTTGATACTGTTGAAGACTTCTCGTTTATTTAATGTAATTAATCGTAGTACTCTCATCCCATGTCTCATATTATGGGCTAAAGTGACCCTGCAAAGCTTCCTTCATTTCTTCCCATGTATTGGTATCATCGCCTTCACTATTAGCAATCTGGTCAAGCTTCCTTCTCCACCAAATTTTTGAATCCTTCGTAAAAAATTAAGCAACTATATTCACCTTGGCTTCTTCATTAGAAACAACCAAGAGATCCAAGTATTGCTCCATATCCCATACGAAGTTCCCAAGTGCCTTTGCATTCCTCATCCCATCATATGAGTCAGCTTCTTTTATTTTCACATGAGAATTCCCTCTAGAAGTTCCTTTCCCAATATATTTCTTCAGTAAGGCTATTTCATTCATAGCTTCTTTTAACTTCTCTTGCGTTTTGGCAATCTCGTCCATACCAAGGTCCCTTATGTTGGGTATGTGTTATATTCTTTCCATGATTAGCCCCACGCGCTGTATGTTGCGTCGGGCGTAGCTGGGGGGTCACGAGAGGCAAAGCAGTCCCCACCGTTGGGGTCCGGGGCAGCGCCCCGGCCAAAATTTGTTTTTTGTGCGGACCCACTCATAGGCGGATCCGCCCATGGTTTTGTGCATGGTTTTGCACATGGTTTTGGGGTTCGATGGTTTTCGGCCCTTGGTATTTTGTAGATCCGGTCAAGGGAACTACGGTTATGTTCTAATCTAGGGTTAATGGATTGGGGTTTATGTATGCTTCGGCATGTATATATATGTGTTGTAACACTAAAAGGAATATAATGAAAAATCAAGCTGGTCGTCCCGATTTGGGATCCAGGGAAAAATCTCTGTGTTTATCTATTTTATGTTTTATGCTCTCGCTATTGTTTATTTTCTGTTATAAGATTCATGTGTAGATAATTTCTGTTCAGGGTTAAAACCTACATTTGGTATCAGAGCTGTTTCGGCTTCAAGGGGACGCCCTTGTTGTTGAGGGTTTTTTGCTCGGGCCTGTGGTAGACCCTGTGCAGTGGGAGATCTGCGGGATCGATTCTTGCGGAAGATAGAGATCGAGAAATTTAATGGTCAGAGCTTTGAGTTATGGAAGCTCAAGATGGAGGATCTGCTGGTGGATAAAGATCAGTGGATCGCGGTAGATCCAGGTACTAAACCAACGGCAATGTCAGATGAAGACTGGAAGAAACTGGATCGGAAGGCTAAGAGCACAATACGGCTGTGTGTCTCAGATTCAGTATTGTTGAATGTATCTGGGGAAGCTACGGTGAAGAATTTGTGGGAAAAACTTGGGACTTTGTACCAATCTAAGTCTCTAGTGAATAAGTTGTTCCTGCGGAAAAAGTTGTATAACCTGAGGATGAAGGATGGAGACTCAGTGACAGAGCATCTGAACGCCTTCAATATTGTGGTAAGTCAGTTGTCATCTGTTGATATTAAAATCTCAGATGAAGATAAGTGCATCAGTTTGTTGTGTTCTCTACCAGACTCGTGGGATAGTCTGGTTATTGCAATAGGTAGCAATACAACTACCTTGAATTTTGATGATATTGTCTCAGCCTTGCTGTCGGAGGAAATGAGACGGAGAAATATGGAGGGTCAGAATGGAGATGCCTTATCTGTACGAGGAAGGTCCCAGAACAGAAACAAGAATAAGGTTTCGAGTGGGAGATCTAAATCTAGAGGGAGATCTAAATCTCCCGGAAAGTTTGTAAAGGTGTGCTGGAAATGCGGAAAGGAAGGACACTACAAAAAGGAATGTAGATCTAAAGCTCCTGAGAAAGGAAAGGGATCTGATGAAGCTCTTTCTGCAGAGGCAAAAACCACCTCGAATGAAGGTGGAGATGTGTATTTGGCTTCTTCTTCAAATACACATGTAGATCATGAGTCATGGTTGATTGACTCAGGTGCATCCTTTCACTTCACTCCCCATAGGGAGTGGTTCTGCGAGTATGATAAATATGATGGTGGTGATGTCTTCCTAGGGGATGATAGGAGGGCCAGAATCATCGGACGTGGAAAGGTCAAGCTGAAGCTGCAAGGTGGAAGGATTAGAACACTTCCTGGTGTTCTGTATATTCCTGCATTGGCCAGAAATCTGATTTCTGTAAGCAAGTTAGATGATGCAGGTGTAAAAACAGTGTTCGAGAAAGATGCCTGCAAGATGGTTCGGGGAGCACTGGTATTAATGCGGGGAGTTCGGACTGGAACTCTGTACAAGCTACAAGGTAGCAATGTTATTGATGGGTGTAATAGTTATGTGGTCCCTGAAAGTGGGGCGGAAAGCCTAGCTGTGTCTGGAGAAAAGACCATGCTATGGCATCAAAGGCTTGGACATATTGGAGAGAAGGGCCTTCAGATACTGCACAGAAATGGTATGGTAGAAGGTATTTCTAATTGCTCTCTGGATTTCAATTTCTGTGAACATTGTGTATATGGGAAGCAGAATCGGGTGATTTTTCCTTCTAGTGCTAAGAGGGCAAACAAGATATTAGAACTTGTGCACAGTGATGTGTTTGGACCTGTGTCAGTTCCATCACTAGGAAAATCTGTGTATTATGTTTCATTCATAGATGACTTCTCAAGGAACACATGGATATATTTCTTGAGGAAGAAATATGAAGTCTTTGAAAAATTTAAAGAATTTAAGGCTCTGGTGGAAAATCAGACAGAGAAGAAGATAAAGGCACTGAGAATAGATAATGGTGGGGAGTTCTGTAAGAAGGAATTTGAAGATTTCTGTAAGAAGTGTGGTATAGCACGACAGAAGACTACTCCATACACACCGCAGCAAAATGGAGTTGCAGAAAGAATGAACAGAACACTGATGGAAAAGGCAAGAAGCATGCTCAGTGGTACCGGTTTAGGACAAGAATTCTGGGCAGAGGAAGTGGAGACTGCATGTTACTTAGTTAACAGATCACCTTCGTCAGCGTTGGACGATAAGACCCCACATGAGGTATGGACTGGTAATAAACCCTCTCTTTCACATCTAAGAGTATTTGGATGTGATGCATATGTACATGTTCCAAAGGAGAAAAGGACCAAGTTGGATAATAAATCTGAAAGGTGCATCTTTATTGGGTATAAGGATGGTTTAAAGGGCTACAAGCTTTGGAACCCAGAAACAAGGAAGGTTGTGTACAGCCGAGATGTGGTGTTTAGAGAAGTGAAAGATGTTGTTAAACATGAAGTCCTACCAAAGGAACCCGAGAAGATAGAGTTTGAGCTAAAAAAGGATGAATCAGACTCTACAACAGAAGAAGACTCAGAAGATGAAGAGCCACAAACTCCAGCTTTGAGAAGATCAATTCGGGAAAGAAGGCAACCAGAAAGGTATAGTCCATCTGCTTTTTGTTCAGGTTTTGCCTTAACTATAACTGATGATGAACCCAGAACTGTCAGGGAGGCAGTAGATTCAGAGGATAGAAAACTCTGGAAGGAGGCCATGGTTGATGAAATGGAATCTTTGCACAAAAATGATGCATGGGATCTGGTGGAGTTGCCGGCTGGAAGGAAGCCCATTGGGAGCAAATGGGTGTTTAAGAAGAAGATGAATGTAGAAGGCAAGGTGGAGAAATACAAAGCTCGATTGGTAGCGAAAGGTTATTCCCAAGTGCCGGGAATTGATTTTGGTGATATTTTTTCTCCTGTTGCCAAAGTTACATCTATTAGATTACTTTTATCTGTTGCTGCTGCATTTGATTTTGAGATAGAACAGATGGATGTGAAGACAACATTTCTTCACGGGGATCTAGAAGAGGAGATATACATGAAGCAAATTGAAGGCTTTATGGTGAAGGGTAAGAAAGAACTAGTATACAGGTTGAAGAAGTCTCTGTATGGGTTAAAACAATTACCAAGGATGTGGTATAAAAAAATTGATACCTATATACGGGGACTTGGCTTCACTAGAAGTAAGGAGGATCACTGTGTTTATTTTAAATTAATTGGTGACCGTGTTATTTATTTGGTCTTGTATGTGGATGATATGTTGTTGATTGGAAATGACAAAGAAATTATCCAAGATTTGAAGACCCAACTGCTCTCCAAATTCGACATGAAGGATCTTGGTGCTGCAAACTATATTTTGGGCATGGAAATTAAGAGAGATCGAGCAAAGAGGAAGCTCTGGTTAAACCAGAGGAAGTATGTCGAGACTATATTGCAGAGGTTCAATATGCATGATAGTAAACCGGTGAATGTTCCTATTCCTGTAGGTGTAAAGTTGTCTGCTGAACAGTGTCCCAAGACACAAGAAGAAGAGGAGTATATGTCCCGTGTTCCATATGCAAGTGCAGTGGGTAGCCTGATGTATGCAATGGTCTGTACCAGACCAGACATTGCACATGCAGTGGGAGTATTGAGCAGGTTTATGTCAAACCCAGGGAAGGAGCATTGGACAACAGTGAAGTGGGTTTTCAAATATTTACGTGGCACTAGTGATTATGGCTTGTGCTACCAGGGAAGACCAGGATTGGAAAGAATGTTGGACATTCGTGGTTTTGTTGATGCAGACTGGGCTGGAGATCTGCACCAAAGAAGATCTACAAGTGGGTATGTGTTTAGCCTATTTGGAGGCGCAGTCAGTTGGATGAGTAAAAGACAGTCTGTAGTGGCTCTTTCAACTACAGAGGCAGAATACATAGCAGCCACTCATGCAAGCAAGGAAGCAGTTTGGTTGCAAAGATTGTGTTCAAGTATGGGGTTGGTACAAAAAGCTATAAGGATAGACTGTGATAGCCAAAGTGCAATTTTCTTGGCTAAGAACCCTGCTTATCATTCAAAGACAAAGCACATTGATGTTCAATATCACTTTGTTAGAGATAAGGTTGAGGCTAAAAGGGTGTTGCTGGTAAAGGTGGACACTTTGAAGAATGTTGCAGATGCATTGACGAAGTCTGTGAGCACTCAGAAGTTCTCTTGGTGTAGGGAAACAATGGGTGTTGAAGAATTGGCCCAATGACTAAGCTCTCCTGTGGCCCCCTGTGGAAAGAAAACAACAAGTGGGAGAATGTTGGGTATGTGTTATATTCTTTCCACGATTAGCCCCACGCGCTGTATGTTGCGTATATGTTGCGTCGGGCGTAGCTGGGGGGTCACGAGGGGCGAAGCAGTCCCCACCATTGGGGTCCGGGGCAGCGCCCCAGCCAAAATTTGTTTTTTGTGCGGACCCACTCATAGGCGGATCCGCCCATGGTTTTGTGCATGGTTTTGCACATGGTTTTGGGGTTCGATGGTTTTCGGCCCCTGGTATTTTTGTAGATCCGGCCAAGGGAACTACGGTTATGTTCTAATCCAGGTTTAATGGATTGGGGTTTATGTATGCTCCGGCATGTATATGTATGTGTTGTAACACTAAAAGGAATATAATGAAAAATCAAGTTGGTCGTCCCGATTTGGGATCCAGGGGAAAATCTCTGTGTTTATCTGTTTTATGTTTTATGCTCTTGCTATTGTTTATTTTCTGTTATAAGAATCGTGTGTAGATATTTCTGTTCAGGGTTAAAACCTACACCTTATTGCTTCTTATTCCTTTACATCTTTCATTGTCTCGCCAAATTTCCACTCGGTGTACTCATATCGTACTTTGAGTGCCTCATGGCCAACTCTTACCTTCGCATTCTCTATCTGGAATTCGTCATTCTTGGCCTTAAGAGTATGCAATATCATTTCCAATTCTCCCATACGACCCATAAATTTTTCATGAAGTCTTCCTTCGGGAGTGCGGTTGGTTCCTCAATAACTTGAGGTTCATCCAAATGACCCTCCATCTGTCTTGCCTGATATCGAGTCAATACCATATACTATCGTCCAACTTCGGACCTACAATATGCTCCCATCAAACTTCTTCTATGTGTCTCACTGAGACCAACTAATAAAATGTCCAAGCTTCAGCCCAAACTGCAACCTTGCCTGTTGTACCTGTCAACTTCAATCATCAATCTTCCACCAAAGCTCAACTTGCCCTGAATCAAGCTCTAATACCAACTGTTATGAAAGAAGTTGCATTAAGTGACTACAATCATCAAAGCCTCAGAATGACTCTGATACCAACTATCACGACCCTATACTTGTGGTGCTATTTCAACCACCTATAGCGGGTGTTGCACTACTACACTTTTTATTTTTAACAATACTTAAGTGTATAGACTATGCCTTTACAAAACACTTAGTTAATTTCTTCAAATGTTCATCAATATGTAGCCAAAATAAACACAAACCATAAACATTAATTCACCATCAAAGTATGCCCATACATACTCGAGAGGGGAAAATCCCTTAATAATAAGTCTTCCCAATATCAATGTTTTTATAATAAAAAATACATCAATCAACTATGCAGCTTCCAAAAATCAATTCTGCATACTTTCCTTTCAAAATATACAATTTTACAAAATCTACCCAAAGTCATGCACAGGCTGACCCTATTGCATAACCTAGGTCACTGCTTGAACATAATGACCTGTTGTTTCCGAACTGGTTGTTCCAGGTTACTTCCTGCACCAGCTACGTGCACGGGTTGTCCTTGCTGTGCGACCTCGAGTCTCTGCTTGAACATAACGACCTGCTGCTGCCGAACTAGTTGTTTCGGGTTACTTCCTATAGGAGTTGTGTGCATAGGCTAAACCTGCCACATTTTTCCTGCACATTGTAACACTTTACCACAACTCCGTCGAACATCCAACAGACAGCCTCCTCCTTCATTTTCCACAGTTGGCATGTACTCGTGCTGTGGGTCACTACGTGCCCTGGGCACTTGACCCGACACTGCCTGAATCTACCCGCAGTCGTCGGTACCTCACTAAATCTCGGTGACTCGACTAACCCGTCATTTAGAAAACCACATGAACCCCTTAATTTCAGCTCAGCAAAATTCAACACTCTTCCCTGCCTGCCTGTCACCTCACCTTTGTCCTTTTCTTTCTGGCTGAAGCTACCGAACTATATCATTGATTGCTTGTTTGAATTGCTTGATCGAATGATTGTTGAAATGTCCCACTACACTGCAAATATAAACGTTGTCATGTGGGCATGTTTGCGAAGGGTCACGACTCTTGCACGAGTCATCCCACCATAGTACTCATGTCAACTCATACCAATTAAACATCTTCCTTCACACATTTGTAGCGAAGTGTCGGCATCTCCTCATGGTATAAACCAACATTGCATATCGCATAAGTGTATTGACCCGCTGTGGGTCGCTCGGGTCACTCAGTTCGCCTGGGTTGCCTTGGCCACCTGCACCTGACGTGCCTGAATTTCCCAACGCCAAGTTCACTGGTGCGCTCAACATCTACACGGGCTCTCCAATACGACTCTGCCTGACGCCCTCAACACCTTCGCCAACTATGGGTCTGCGCTTGCTCGGTGCTTCTGCACATCGTCCGGCACTACACAACTCGCCCAAGGTGTTGGCGATGGCCAACATGGCGCGCCCATCGCATATGTTCCTGATTTGGTTAGTACAACCACTCGCCGCACATGGGCGCACCCACGACAACTTGGTCACATATCGTCAAGTGTCATCTTGTGTTGTCGCACATGCCCGAGTTAGTCAATACGGGTGCCCATCGCACATGGGTGTGCTCGCTTTAACTCAGTCGCACGTCTCCACAACTCAAGGTCCTGACAAGTGGGCACCCTCTCACAAATAAGAAAATGAAAAATCCTCTTAATAAAAAAAATGGGAGAATGAAAATCATGGGAGAGTTGTTATTTATTTGTGAAAGTACTTGAATACTTTATCTAAAATCTAACTGCGTGATGTGATGTTTGATTTTTATATTCTGCCTCCTACTGATCTTGCTGCTCGACAACCTGTGTGGAGTTAGTCTCACTCGAGAGGGTGAGTTGTATGTGGATAGAGATAGACATGACGAGATAACACGTGAATCATCGTTGAACATATTTTTCATATTTATTGATGAATTTCTTTCATAGTTATATATATATATATATATATATATATATATATATATATATATATATATATATATATTTACAAGAACGGGTATGGGTTTATATTATATCTATGGAGAAAATTCCTTTCAACCAATTACAATAATACGAGCAAAGCCCAGGAATTCTCTTCTGCCAGCAGTTCAAAGGCCCCAATATTTGGGAGATGATGTTTCTTACATAGTACTAGAGAATCTATCTCCGTTATTTTCCCTATCTTGTGGACACAAACAAACTGATTTAGTAAAATGCAGTAAAACATGAGAACAACAGTTTACGAAATGGAGTCCCATTCCTCGACCCTATCTCTCGATAGAGTGCCAGCTGCCAAAAGCACCGCTCTATTGGATTTAGAGTCAACGTCCTTATTATTCTCCCTCAACACATGAAAAAAGTGCACAGTCTAAAAGGATTTCAACAAAATTATGATTCTTGTCACCACTTTAGCAAATCTAAGATGAGCAGGAGAAGAATTCTCCAATATGACTTTTATGATGGTCTGAGAGTCTCCGATTACATTTACCTTTTTTATTCCAAGGGCCTTGACTTTCTTGAGGCCTTGAAGAAGGGCCAATGCTTCAGCTTGAGTTCTTGTGGTTTGTCCTAGTCCACAAGCAAAGTTGGTCACATTTCTGCCTTCTTTGTTCTTAATAACTCCTCCTACCCCAACATTGCCGGGGTTTCCTTTTGCTGCCCCGTCAAAGAACAAGGTGTGTTTGGGTTGCTTGGAGAGTCATTCTAAAATTTATTTCTCATTCCCTCTGAATTGCCATTCTTTTTTTTCCTTGTTTTTTCTTATAACTCCAGAAAACTTTAGATCCATTAATGTGCCCCAGTCCAAGTTCTGCTGGCTTAGATTCGAATCTGTCAATTGATCCCCAAGACTTTCTTTCAATTGGCATTTGATATTGACTATGATGAATTTCACATTTTGTCTTTTATCTCTGAAAACTTTCATATTCCTCTCAAGCCAGATTTGTCAACAGATAAATTTTTGTAAAGAGAGCCAAGCAGCCTTAAATCTTTCATTTTTTGGAAATGCTCCTGGGTAACAGTTCTGCTAGTTTGCAAACAGGTCAAAGATAGTTGTAGGAAGGATAAACTCATTTTTCCAGAGGCTCAGTAGATCCTGCCAGATTTCTACTACGTATTTGCATTCCAGCATCAAGTGTTGGGCATTCTCTTCGCTATCCCAACACAATCAGCATCTTGAAGGCCCGAAGAAGCCTTTCTTCATTAATCTGTCCTCAGTGAGAATTCCTTTATGGAACAGCAACCACAGAAGAAATCGACCTTGGGTATGGACTTATGGCTCCATAGGCCCTTCCACACAGCAGGATCTGGCGAGACATAAGGGCATTCCAACAAACATTTATAACCCTACACAACTGTGTAACTACCATGCTTTAATCCCCAGCCCCGAGCATCGTGCTTCCCAGAGCAAAGAGAAGCCTTCCCTTTCAGCAGAGAGAGAAGGGTATCGCGGTCTTTTGACATCTCAAGTGGAACGATAGTTATATATTTTAAAGAGGTTTAGTCCAATATTAGCTTATCTTCTTCACGCATTCCTTAACAACGAGCTATATTTGGCTTCACAATATCTTTGACATGTTGAATGCAATTCCCTTTCTCAGCCCTTTGTATTAGGTTGCACCCAATGTTTCTATAAGTGAGAGTAGTCCTTTTCACAATATAAGCTACTCTCAATATTGACTACATCCCTTGGATAATGTTCTCATAAATTATAAGCGAGGTAAAAAGTCGATGGTCATTTCGGAAATGCCAATATTTTTCATTGGTTCATGGTTGTTTACAAATCTTAGTACAAACTCTTTGGAAAATTATTAAGGCATAAGAGCCAATCTTCGTCTTAGTATATAATTCGTTTTAGTGTTAGTTTTTTTGGTCAACTAGAGTATGGGAAAATCTTACACAATATATAATTTTTTGTTTATTTTTTTGGGTCGAGTGTTGTTTTTTTCTTGTCAGCTAAAGTATAGGAAATATTTCACAAGGTTGTGATTTTTTACTATTAACATTTAGGATAATTGTTTCATATAGTTTATGTTGATCGGGTCAATTGTTTGTTCTAGATGTGTTGGGTGATTATCTTGGGAGTGGAGGTACTTTTTAATTTATGTTTCAAGGAAACTGTTAAATGTTTGATCAAATAGTATTGATGAAAAAAAAAAAAAATTGGCCACAAGGAAAATGTGAAGTCAAGCACTTTTTGCCCTTTTTTGAGAATTTTTTTTCATTTTTTTGGGTTCTTCAACTTTCTGCAAACTATAACAATTTTTCCGTGTAGAATTTCATTTTGCGGTAAAAATAAAAGTTGTGAGAAATTTTGTTAGCTTTCTATTACTTATTTTTTGAAATTTTTTTTATGCGGATTTGATATGTCAACTAAGCGTTTCTTTTAGTGTGTGTTTCTTAACAATCAAAGAATTCATAAGTAGTCATGTTATGTGGCAACGTTGTATTCATTGAAAATTCTTGTTTTTGAAAAAACAAAATGTGTTACAACAATCTAGACAGAGTCTACTTTGGTTTCGTCATATTTACAAAGCCAATGGATGCATATCATAATTACTAGAATTTTTTGAACTAGTCTAATACGAAAAACTGCGTATTTTTGATATGTTTCGTGTGGCAACAAATTTCTTAACATATAAGTTATAAACTAAAAATCTAAAAGCTACCCATTAGAGTCAACGGACCAATGTAATGCCCCATAATTTTTTCAATTTTTTTACAATGTATTTTGGGAGACACAAAATTTTGATTTCACTGAATCACGATGACCCTCAAAAATTGTTTGCACTCATTTTATTAGAAAAATAATTAAAATTAATAAACGTTTACGAAATTCCATAAAATTTATATTTCCTGAAAGTAGGTTCAATTCTGAAAATGCTTGTCTTGGTTCCGACAGTTAATTAACAATTTTTCATGGAGTTTAATCAGTCCAAAGTTGCAGAACCATTTTCAGAGCCTGGGTCTGCGTAATTGGTGACGCGTTAGTTCGGCCGAACCATTAGTAATAGTTCGGCCGAACTATGTTTTCCGCTTACGAGCAGTTAAAACTAACGTCACAATAGTTCGGCCGAACTTATTATCAAAAGTTCGGCCGAACTATTGTGTAATTTTCCGTCGGCCGGAAATTTTTGTGGAGCCCCCTACAAAACACATATTTCGCGGTCAATATAAATTGCCGCGAAATGATTCACAATTTTCGCACATTTCGCAAAGCTAACTTTTCATATTGTTTCCTCTTTAAACGTTTCCCTTTCTTTGAAGTCATATTGTTAAATATGTGCTTACATCAACCTTAGATGATAATTTATTAATCCTTTTTCTAGAGTACAAAGGAAAATTCAAACCAACTTTGATAATGAAAATATACCTAATAAATCAAAATACCTTTTTTGGAGATAAAAATGAATTCGTCAAAATTATTATTTGCATCTATTGTATGATTTTAAGAATAATGGCAGGGAATTTCCCACCTTCCATAGAAAGCATAAAAACATATTACTAGTTTGGCTTTGGCTTTCTTATCACAATTGTAGGGTTTAACATTAGGAAACCTATATGGGTGAATCCTTTGCCAACTTATGAATGATATTGTGCTTTCTCGAGTAATGACCTCACACCCCCTTCTTGTAAAGAATGCAAATGATTCAAACACTATTATTGCAAAATTTCTGAAAAAAAAAATTCCCAGATTCCAACCACTTTTGGCTGTCCAGGCAATTTCTCCGCCTCAGTAGACAACTCCATATATAAATCCCCAAAAACAGTTGATTCAGCTAATTACCTTGAACCAATTGCAACCAATAACCTTGATCCAACTACAACCAATAACAACAAAAACAAAGCAAACAGATTTTAATGAAAAATCCTTCAATATAATCAACGTGAATTTCAATGTAGTCACTAGTGAAGTCAATATGAATGAAGGATTGTTACCATCCAAAGCTTTGTCCCAATCAACTAACAACCCATGCTTTCCTTACCACGAGATTTTGATTTGATCGACCTATGAGGCAATACCCACCACCATAACGGAGAAGAGAAATGTGTACCTTACACCAATCCCCAATCCCAATGGAGAAGAGAAATGTGAACCTTACACCAACCCCAATAACCACGGTCGTTGAGATAGATATTCACGAACCTCCACGTAATCACATAGCAGCATAATATATCTCGTGAGGATGTTAGCAGGTGCAATCGATGTGATGTATTAGTTGGCTTTTCTTTACGTAAGATGGGTTTGCATCGTTGAGGTCAAGCAATGAGTGGAGTTGACATTGTCCGCCTTTGCGTTGGTATTTTATTGTTTTCGGTTTTGAGCGGCTGTCCACAATCATATGGGTGGGTGTCAAAATGTGAAAAGAAGTTATAAGAGATTATTACATGAACTCTACATTAAATTTTTCATTTACATTTCCAAATCAACACTAGCAGAATTGGTGGCTGATGTTTGCCATGCAAAGTTTGCATCAAGTGGGTGTAAAAATGTGAAATAAGTCACAAAATATTATTAGATGAAAATATGCAGCAGCAGAATGGTGGTTGAAAATATGCAGCAGCAGAATGGTGGTTGATCTTTGTTTCGATTCGTTTTTTTCTTGATTTTCATTTACATTTCCAAATCAACACTAGCAGAATTGGTGGCCAATGTTTGCCATGCAAAGTTTGCGTCAAGTGGGTGTAAAAATGTGAAATAAGTTACAAAATATTATTAGATGAAAATATGCAGCAGCAGAATGGGTGGTTGATGTTTGTTGCGATTTGTTTTTTTCTTTTTTCTTTTTTAATTGTTTTGGAATTTTTATTTAATTGAAGTTGATGTAGATTTTGAAATATAATAATAATCTAATTTTAAAGAATTATCGATTATGATTAATGAATTTTATTCATTTATATGCGTACATAAATGACCTGGACCTTTCTAAGTTGAGTGGAACCAATTGCATGTTGTTTCAGTGCCTTAACTGATTATATAGAGGAGAGAGAAGAGCACTTGAACTTAAGAGTAGGAACTTAAGAGTAGAAGGTATACCGCAATTGTGTTTATAAGTAAGGGGAGATTGACTCATTTAGAGAAGAGGTAGGGTGTAGTTGGGAGATGTCATTGCGGCACTCGAATGGGCAGGAGAAGCACGATTGCATGACATTCATTTTTTGCAAGTCAAAGAGGAAACATATTGAGTTGAAACAAACTTCTGTTCTAATAATTTGAACTCAGTTCAGCCCTTTTTGTAGCTGTTGTCAACAATAACCATTCTTCTCCAAAATTCAGTATACAAGTTTAAATCCTTTGAAATTAAAAATAAAAATCATAGAAATAAGATCAAAAAAATACCTTTCAAAAGTATCCATACAAACTCTCCCTCTCGGAGTTCTCGAAGGGTGCAATTTTATCTCCATATGTGGACGATACATGGATCCATGCCAAATGCTAATGGCAGGCAACTGTCATGAAGCGAAGCTGCAACAATGTTGTCCTGTGAAGATAAGAGTTGTCCGCCAAGGATATGCCGACTCCCGTTCAACACAGATCTAGTGATGCCTTTCACTGGTTCACGATGAAGCAGCAAGCCCCTTGGATGAAAGCGAGCAGCCAAAGGCTGAAGAACAATGACAAATTAATATAGTTCACTATAGCCAAATTCCAAGTTCTTGAACATGTTTTTTGCTCTAAATTACAACGAAAGCCCCCAAATAAGGAGAATAATATTTCAAATAAAGATCCAAAAAGAGTGAACCTAGATCTGATATAATAAGTTCGCGTTAAAAATCTAGTGGAGTGGATAGAATTATTGAATGTCAAAGAAGGGTATGGAATCTGCCACTAAATCATAAAAATGATGAGTAGACAAGGGTATGAAATTTTCCGCTAAATCATAAAAATGATGAGCAGAGAAGGAGCACCAAACTCTGTCCCAAAGCTGACAATGAGAATATCGGCGAGAAAATAAATTTTAATAGGTCTATTTAAATTTTAGAGTAGCGGCCAAATTAGATTTTAATAGGTAGTCAAATAAATTGCTATGGTGGGTTGGGTTAGGTTTTCATATAGTTTTACTTTTATGTGAATAAAAATAATGTTCATATAAGGAGGGAAAATGGACATGAGCTCGGAAATATCTATAAACCTTTAAGGTGGTGAAAAATATCTTTAAATCTATGAATAATGTTATTAATAAACTTAAGTAGCTATAGGTAGCCTCTTATTTTTTAGGAAGTTCACTTAGAGTGTAAAATTACCCTACTAGAAGGCCTTCACATGTGTTGTTAAGAGAAACATGGGATAAATTTTTACTAAAGGAAATAAGGGGTACAATAAGATACTCTTGTAAGTATGTGGTTAAACAAAAAGGCCCCCTTTTCTTTGCATAAGTGTTCCTGATACAAATCCATGTTAGAGTCGAGGCCTTCAAAAGATGAAGTCCAAGTACATTGAATGTATTGTCTATAAATAACCTCTCTAACAACCTAACACAAACATATAATGATGTCATTTAAATTGGAGGTGTAAATCACTTGAATTGTGTTACAACTTTAATTGCTCCCCAACAAAACTATGCCATGCTTCCTTGTGATGATGCTTCAACCCTATTGGAGAACAAACTGACAATGTAAAAGGAATTTAAACATGATGTAAGCTTAATAGTGCCCCAAATTCACCCTTTGGCTCACTACCCATGGCTAATTTGAGGTTATTTCAAGCACTAATGTGGATAATATCATTTTATTTTCTCTTTTGAATAGTATTCTACATTGAAACGATTGAGTTTGTTTAAAAAACAAAATATTTATATTGAGGGTTCACTCCTTGTGCATTAGGGCTAGAGAGGTCTTGTCTTTGAGTGATCTATTCATTTCCAACTCCATATGTGAGAGAGTACTACAAGCTCTATCTCAACATGAAGTGTAGATATTGTGAGAAATTCAGATCGAGGCTTTGCAAATTATCCAATTTTTTTATGTTTAATATACATGGTAATAATGGCATTACCCACAAACACATATCCTCATCACCAATACCTAGTTCTCTAAAAAACAAATGTTTCCAATATGCTCAGTTAGAGGTGAAGGATTCTCCTAGGAGGTCAATGTGTTGGTTTGGGTTTTATTTTCAGCCTTAGATACTTAGTGGTTAAGGGCTTCAAGGGTCAAGGGTCAAGGGTCAAGGGCCAAGGGCTTTAGGGTCAGAGGATTTAGGGGATTTAGATGTTTAAGGGGTTAGAAGTTAAGGTGGTTAACAGTGAAGATTTGGGGGTTAAGGGTCACAAGTTAAGAGGATAATGAGTTATTGCTTACGAGGTTCATGGATTATAGGTTGATTGGTGGACTAACCAATATAATTTGTTTTGATCCCTCTCCATGGATTTCTCTCAAGGAATTAATTATGTTGGGCTATATCTTATACAATCTTTCTAGTGGCCCTGTGGTTCCATGACACACCTACAACATGTCATCCATAAAGGACTAGTTTCAAATGCATAGAAATGAATGAATAAGAGTGTGTGATAGGGATTGTTAGTGAGTTCTGGGTGTGCTAAGGAGGGAGTGACAAGGTATGTTAGGTAGTGCCAAGGAATGCTAGAGTGCCAGGGCGACATGCCAAGATGTGCCAAGTGCCAGGGTGTGCCAATGTGTGCTAGAGAGTGTTAGGAAGTGCCACGAAAACACAAGGGAGAACTAGTTCAAAATTCATTAATGAAATGAATGGATAGGAGTTTTTGATAGGGAGTGTCCAATGAGTTCCATGTGTGCTAAGGAGGGAGTGACAAGGTTATATGCTAGGAAATATCAAGGCATGCTAGAGTGCTAGGGAATGCCAAGGAATGGTAAGGTGTGTTAGGGAGTTCCAAATCATGCCAAGGAATGCAAGGGATGCTAAAATGTGCCACATAGTGCAAAGGGGTTGTTAGAAGTTCCAGGTGTTATGGCATGTCAAGATGTAAACTATGTTGCTTAGTTGTTTTCTGGACGCAATTGGACGTGAGCCTTGACTTGGTAACTTGTTAAGTGGGATGAGTTAATATTGGACATGAGTAGCCTAAGATGAGTTATAAGCCATTCTTAGGTGAACAATTCATAGTATAGTTGTAGTAAATGAAACTTGGTCAAGTTGTTGTAGTTGAGGCAGGACTTGTTTGGGTTCCCAAGTCTAAAAGAAAATAAGGGTAGTTATGAGGGCATGATATTTAAGGAGTGTCAAGGCATGCCAATGAATGAAAAGGTGTGCTAAAACATGCCATATAGTGTCGATTCATGTCGAGGAGTGTTGGGGAGTGTCAAGGCATCACAAGGGAGAATTAGTTCAAAGTGTATGGAAATGAACGAATAAGAGTTTCTGTTAGTTGGGAGTGTCGGTGAATTCCAGGTATCCCATGGACAAAGTGTGTTCGGATAATTTCATAACAAAACTTGTAGGAGGTAAGAATACTATTGTGATAAAAGGTTGGACATGTCAATTTCAGACAAAGGGAGACTTTGGGCTAGACACAACACTAATTTTTCAATGACTTGGTTGGGTCCCCAAGTCGTAAAAGAATTAAGGCTATCTATGAGGGACTGACAACTAGGGAGTGTCAAGGTGTGCAGGAAATCCCAAAAAGTGCTAACACATGCTAGAATTCTCCAAGGCATGGTAATCATTCCAATATGTGATATGTGATGGGGTGTGGCACCAACGCATGCTTGGGAGTGTTAGGAAAATAAAAGGGAGGACTAGTTTCAATTGCATGGAAATGAATGAATAAGAGTGTGTGATAGGGAGTGTTAGAAAGTTATAGATATATACTAAGGAGGGAGTGACAAGGTATGTTAGGCAGTGTGAAGCCATGACAGAGTGCTAGGAAAGCATTCCATGATGTGCCAAGTTCCAAGGTGCGCCAATGTGTGCCAAGGAGTGTTAGGGAGTGCTAGAGAAACACAAGGGAGCATTATGTCATAATGCATGTAAATGTGAATAAGTGTGTGTGACAAGGAGTGTCAATGAGTTCCAAGTGTGCTAAGGATGAGTGACAAGGCATGCTTAGCAATGATAGGGAAAGATAGAGTGTTAGGGAGACATGCACCCAAGATGTGCCAACATGTGCTAGGGAAACACAAGGGAGCACTACATCGTAATGCATGGAAATGAACAAATAAGAGTTTGTTATTGGAAATGTCAGTGAGTTCTAGGTGTGCTAAGGAGGGAGTGATAAGGTATGTTAGGCATTGTTAAGGTATGCTGGAGGCCAAGGCAACATTCAAGGATGTCCTAGGTGCTAGGGTGTACCAACACGTGCCAAGGAGTGTTAAGGAATTCTATGGAAACACAAGGGAGAAGTAGGTAAAATTGCATGGAAATGAATGAATAAGACTTTTTCACTGGGATTGTTAATGATATCTAGGTGTGCTAAGGAGAGAGTGATAAGATATGCTAGGTAGTGCCAAGGAATGCTATAGTGCTAGGGAGGCATGCCAATATGTGTCAAGTGTTAGGGATTAGGGTGTGTCAATGTGTGTTAGGGATTGTCAGGGAAACCCAAGGAAGCACTAGATCAAAATGAATGGAAATGAACGAATAAATATGTGTGATAGGGAGTGTCAATGATTTCTAGGTGTGTTAAGGAGGGAGTGACCAGGTTATATGCTAGGCAGTGTTAAGGTATGCTAAACTACCAAGGCATGTCAGTAAGTGACAGGGTGTGTTAGGGAGTGTAAAATCATGGCAAGGAATGTAGGGGATGCTAACACATGCCACATAGTGCTAAGGAATTTAAGACATGCCAAGTGCTATGTTATGTCAAGATGTAAATTGTGTTGCTTAATTGTTTTACGACCACAGTTGGATGTGATGAGCCTTGTCTTGGTAACTTGTTAAGTGGCATGAGTTGATATTGGAAATAAGTAGCCTAAGATGAGTTACATGTACTTCTTAGGTGAAAAAGTCATATCTTGAATTTCCACGACACATGAGAATCTAGGTTCAGTCTTAGAATCTTTAATGCAAACACACTCAAGTGCCAAAACACATCTACTTTGCACAATGAATTCTACATGCATCAGGGAATCAACTTGCGCACATGATAATTTTTAATCTTTTCAAACCGTTCTTAATTAAATTATAAACTATAATAGAATAGGCTAGAGCTCTTGTACTAGGGATCATGTCCCTTTACAATCACACTGATACAAGGAATACAACTAGGGATTGGTGTTAGTCCTTTGAAAATCAATATACCTTGAACAAGACAAAACTTTAACCACTTTTTGATGGTGGCCACACATAGCCCTTTTATTAATGCTCATTTCCTAAACACATCTCACAAGTCCTCTTGTCTCCCATTATGCAACTCCTCAATCTGCCTCTATCAATGAACTCAACTCCTTTAGGTTACTGAACTCAGCTAAAAAAAAATTTCCCTCTATAGACCTCTTTTTTCATTTAAGGTCTGCAACACTTAGGGTTTTTGATAATTTGCTCACAACTTTGTTGTTGAATAGTTCTTTGGTCTGCCCACTTTTGCCATACTCCTGATCAAAGATGAAAAACATAGGGCTATGGAGGTTTCCCATCTTCTCACTGACTCAATTCTCTACAATACAATGAAATAGGGTTAGTTGGATAGCCCACTTGACTGCTACTTTAGTCCCTCAAAGTCTACACGTCCTTAGGCCCAATACACCTACCCTTCTAGCAGTCTTGTTTTCCTTCACAAGCACAAGACTTGGGGCTCTTCTTTGAAAGTCACCTAACAACCCTCCAACTGCACTTGGAATGCAATCAATTTTCCAGCCATGGTCAATTATTTTACTGATCTAGTGCCCACAACACTGCCCTCATCTAGGGATCTTCAAATTTTCCACCTAATAGTGATTTGAGTCCTCTCAAAATCACTATTTTTGTATACCAATTTATTTGTTGTCCAATCTATGAACAAATCTGAACTGCTCCTCTTATCATCCTTCTAAAACTTTGTATCTGCTTGAAATAGGGTCACAAACCATCCACTAACAATCCATTAAATAAGTGTTTATAGGTTGCTTTAGATCTCTGTCCAAAACTCTATGGAAAATTCACCAAAATAAACTCCTCTTCGTGTCAATCCTTCCTCATATGGCACATTTCTTCTACTCAATCTTCTATGGGTCAAGGAATTACGGCTTGGGGGTTGAGGGGATAGGGAATTCAATAGTTATGGGTTAAGGGCTTATGGGTTGTGATAATGGGGCCCCTAATCCCATTATCACCATTTTTGGGGGTTACCCTATCAATCTCTCTTTTTGCCTTCCCTTTAGGCCCCCTATCCCCTAGGATATTAGATCCAAAGCCCCCTTCAAAGGATTTCAAAATATCCTCAACCTAGGTCCTCTTAAATTCAAAAGGCATTACTTTATATAGCCCTTTACGAATCCATACCCAACAATAGAACTTTTAGAAGACATTCCAAGTGTTATCTTGAAAGAGAAGAACCAAAAGTTTTTGGTTCCAATATTTAGGGTGGAACCATGGGAGGCATCAAAGAGCATGCAACATGTTGATGGTGTTGGATCTCGCCAACATACAGGTGGTCTCCCCAATATGAAGTCCCAATTAGACCTCATACCATTTGGGGTGGAAGCCCCATCCGGAAATGTGACTCAATTTCCATGTTCTTAAATATTTTCCTTGGATGTAGTTCTTAGTATGTTGAACTATGTTTGATTGTTCTTAGGTGTTGTAACAATGTATTTAGACATCAAATCTATTTTAGAATACGAGTTTTCTAATATACAAAACACCTCGATTCTCCTACATGGTATTAAAACTAATGGTTTGAGATGTAGCATGTTGCCTACAAGTGTAATGCAAGTTGTAGATGCACTTAAAAAGTAAGATTTGTTTAGTGGATTGGTTTGAGGTTTCTAATTGCAAAATAAATCTAGGATCAAATTAGTGAGTCAACATTATGAGTTTCAAGCTAGATCTTATAAATGTTAATGGACACAATTATGGAATTTGGGCACAAGATATGGGAACATTGTTGAAAAGTGAAGAGTTATAGGACTTTATGAAAATGGTGGTTCTTATCCAAGGAATAACTAATAAGAGTTTTTCATCAACATGAAGAAGGATGAGGCTCTAGGAGTCATAATGTTGAAGAATGTAACTAGGTTCGGTCTTCATTATTAATGTATTTGTCAAAATAACTTATTATTTTTATTATTATTAAATGAATTATTAAGGCATGGGTTTCATGCTTGGGTCATATTTAGATGAAGGTCCCAATTTTGGACTTCTAGGTTAGTTGTTACAGATTTAAATTGATACACTTTATGAGCTTTTAAATCATGTAGCATTAGGTTGTCAAAAGGCTCCTCCATCAAGTTATCTTCTTCAAGGTCATCATCCTTGAAATATACTTCAAAGACAACCCTCAAGTCAAGTGATACAATTCATCAAAGTCTCCTCCTTAACTCAACCTTAATCAATCTTCAAGTCAGCTCAAATCAAGACACAACACTTCACACTGCCACTGTCGTCTCAATAACTATGGGAAACAATTATATATACAGGGGTATATTTTCGCATTTCTACCACAAAATTTTGGACATCTCTGAAGTTTTAGACCATAGATACAATTGGGATCATGATAAGAGGTTCAGTGTTGGAGGATAAGGTCTCAAACCTGTTACAAAATTCAGGTAACCATCTATGCTATGATTCATGTAGCTTCAATGCTATGATGTTGCAGCAAAACATGAATAACTCAGTGTCAACACAGATCTACCACAAAATTAGTGCTATGATATGATACTCAATGCTATGAATATTCTTGGTGATCTCAGTTATGATGCTCAATGCTATGATGATGCTCGATGTTCTCAGTAACGATGCTCAGTGCTATGTTGCTATCTCAAACTCAGTCAAGGTAATGAGGATGGAGTTTAGGTGAAAGAAGGAGATCTTGGTATCGTGGAGATCTTGATGATATCATAGTGAAGGGATTAATTGATGGAGGAAGTCTATAGTCTAAAGGTCTTGGTCGTCTCATATTAAGTCTACTAAAGGAAGAATTTTGACCTAATTTTCCCTAAAGAGTGGGGTTTTGCCCTGGCATATGCCTACATCTTGTGTCTTCTTATATTTTTTCATTGGAATTACTTTTGATGATAAGAAAAGATAAATGTAAAGAAAAAATAATAATAACAAAACATCACAAGATAATGTCATGATAAGAGAAATTGTCTAACCGCCATCTCCTTAATTTCTCTAACACATAACAACCTCCATCTCAAGGTGGATTCAATGTCATATAATCCATATCAACTACTCATATCATCCATACTCTTTAGTATATCAAAGAGATATAAATTGATGCTTCTTTTCCCCTAGCACCCTACAAACCCTATATTCTCTTTGAAAACCTTAGCCTTTATAACAAAAGCAGCAAAATTCCTACATAATTTACAATGTCATGAATTTGAGAATTCAACCAATTCAGTGACACTCCAAACAAATTTTTAGAAAAAAATATGCCTAGCTCAAAAGACTCCATGTGTGGCATTGATCACCATGGTTTCACTCTCTAGTAAATATTTTTTGGTGGACCCACTAATATAATTTATTTTGATCCCTCTCCACAGATTTCTCTTAATGCATTGATTATGTTGGGCTATAGCTTACACAATATTTCTAGTGTCCGTGTGGTTCCATGAAACAAACCTACAACATGTCATCCATAGAGGACACAAAGTAAATGGTTCAGTCCCTCTCATAGTACATTAACTCTCTCACCCAGTCACTTAGCACACCATAGACCAACATGCCTTCCCTCACTATGCAAGTTGGCCTTTATTTTGAGAAGATTAAGAGTTGGAGGGTAAGCATGACAAGGGTGTCATTTTCTCAAAACAATTATCTCATAAGGATAAGAATTTTAATGAGAAAGACAATCACAATATTTACCACTCACTTCTTACTATTCCCACACCATTAAAAAAACCCTAAAAATGACATTCTTAAAATCTCTTGTGTAGTTTCCTAATGTCATTCAAGTAGAATCTTGCAATTAATTATGTGAGTAATGGTGCAGTCATTTTTTTATTCTCTTAATGGAACTCTTTCTAGACATGCACCCCATCAAACATAAATCATTGAGTCAAAATGAATGGAAATGAATGAATAAGAGGGTGTGTCAGGGAGTGTTAGGCGTGCCAAGGGGGAGTGACAAGGCGTGTTAGGGAATTCTAGGGCATGTCAAGAAATGTCAGGGTGTACTAACATGTGCCAGATAGTGCTAAGGAATGCCAATGCATGCCAGGAATTCCAAGGCATGTCATGTGTTAAGCCATGAAAATATGTGTTAGGTGTTAGGGTATGTGAACGTGTGTCAAGGAGTGTCAGGTGACAAAAGGGAACACCAAGTTAAAATGAAAATAAATGAACACATATGAGGGTTAATAATTCATAACCTTACATTTTCAATAGGGGCATGCTAGGCATACCAACACTATTTCCAATACATGCCAAGGGCCAAGTGCTAGCATGCCTTAAGTGCCAAATTATCCTCTATTACTTCTCTCTTAATTGTGAATAATTGATCTCAAATAAATTTTATCTTAAACCATGCCAAGACATTCCAGGGCATCCAAGCACATGCTAAGAATTGTCAAGTGCCTATATACTTCTATTCTAATTTCTTTAGAACAATCCATATCCACCCATAGCAAAAAAGACAACTCTTTCCTCCATAAGAGACTCGACCTAGCTCATATGGATCCATAGATTCTAGTCATTTATTTGACTGAATCTTGACCTGAACTTTAGATCTCTATGACCCTCAAACTATGGTGATCTCAGCCAATATTACACCTGTGACTCCTTCTGTTGTGGCCCTAAATTCTAGTGCAGACCCTCCTCCATTTGTGTTGGTCTTTATCACAGACCTTGCAACCTAGTAACCACCACAAGGTAGGGTCTCAACCCTCTCTACTATTTCAAAATTTGATGTGGACTTCACACATAAACACCACTGAAATCACATGCCCAAATTCTCATGATTTGCCTCTCTTTAGCTTTATCTTCCCTAAGAGAACCAACAATATGGAATCCTACTTCCTATCTCAAACCCATTAAGGTATGTGACATTGTTGTGAACCCTCACATGATGATCTTACTCTTGGTGGATGGTCATGTCCTCCCTTTAGCAATGCTTACTCAACCATCTAACTTGGCCTACTTTAGGATTATATCTCTCCTAGTCTCCTTGATAAAATGAGCTCCTTCTCACTTGATGTTCTTGCCTTCATACTAAGGCCTCCTTAAATAGCTTTTCCTAGCTAGGCCTCTTAATAACGCTCTAAAACTTATGAAATTTATCGACTTAGACCTTAGGAAATATTATTTTATGTTTAATTTTCTTTTAGATTTTAAACCTCATCTCGGGTCCAAAGCCCCTTCGCTTGGGTTATTTTCCCACAAAACCTTTTGTGGTCATACTCACACAAACCCATCTCACTAGGCTTGTGGAGTACCTCCCAAGCTACACAATTCACCAACATATTCTAGTTTTAGTAGTCGTAACTTGGTCAGGCTCCTATAGTCAAGCGAGGACTTGGATGGGTTCCCAAGTTGAAAATTAAGGGTAGTTGTGAGGGCATGATGAATAGGAAGGGTTAGGGCATGCCAAGGAATGAAAAGGCATGCTAACACATGTTGGACAATGTCAATGCATGTTGAGGAGCGTTTAGGAGTGTCGAGGCATCACAAGGGGGAACTAGGTCAAGATGCATGGAAATGAACAAATAAGAGTGTGTTCCAGGGAGTGTCAGTGAATTTAAGTGTGCCAAGGATGAAGTGTGTTAGAAAAAGTTCATAATAGGATTTGTAAGAGGCTAGACTACAATTGCAATAAGGGGCTCGACAAAGCAGTTTTAAAAAAGGGGAGACTTTGTGTTGGTCACAACACTATTTTGCCTTTATCTATTATTTTTATATGAAATGTGGAACACTTTGGCCGAATGTTCATGTTTTAAACTATTTTAGACAATTCCATGCCAAATCATACCGAGGCATTTTAATGAATGCGAGACATGATAATGATCATGGCCTCTTTAGGACTATATCTCTCTTCGTCCCCTTGATCAAATGAGCTCCTTCTCACTTGATGTTATTTCCTTCATCCTAAGGACCCCTTAAATAGTTTTTCCTAGACCTCTTAGGAACCCTCTAGATCACCTTACGAGTTTTATCCACTTAGACCTTAGGAAACATTGATTTTCCTTTTTAATTTTATTTTATATTTTAAACCCCATCTTGGGTCCAAAATACCTTTTCTTAGCTTCTATTCCCACAAAGCCTTTTGTGACCAAACTCATAGAAATCCATCTCACTAGGATTGTGGAGTACCTCCCAAGCTACACATTCGACAACATAGTCTAGTTGTAGTAAGTATATCTTGGTCAAGCTCTTGTAGTCAAGCGAGGGCTTGGTTGGTTTCCCAAGTTGAAAATTAAGTAAGGGTAGTTGTGAGGGCATGAAAGCTAGGGAGGGTTAGGGCATGCAAAGGAATGAAAATACATGCTAACACATGTTGGACAATGTCAATGCATGATGAACTAGAGTGTTAGGGAGTGTCGGGGCATATCAAGAGATAACTAGATCAAAATGCATGGAAAGGAACAAATAAGAGTGTGTGCTAGGGAGCGTTAGCGAATTCAAGTGTGCTAAGGACAAAGTGTGTTAGGAGAAGTTTAGAATAGGATTTATAGGAGGCAAGCCTGTGGTTGTTATAAGGGGCTCAACATAGCAGTTTTAGAAAAAGGGAGATCACTTTGTGCTAAGCACACCATTATTTTGCCTTTAGTTATTTTTTTTATATGAGATGTGGCACACTTTGGCTACATGCTCATGTTTTAAACTATTCTAGATAATTGCATATTGTACATTATTGTGTATAAGTTTTGGGGCACTCATCTTGTGTCAGATTATATCTTGTGTGCCTTGTGAATCTTGTGGTTCTTGCACAAGTTGAGCTTGGACATGAGTGGCATAAGATGAGTTATAGGTAATTCTTAGGTGAACAAGGCAAAATCTACTTGTAGTAGGTGCAATTGGTCAAGTTGTTGTGGTTGAAGCAGGCCAATGTTTTCACATGAATTGTAGTAGCCAAGGACTTGATTGGGTTCCCAAGTCATGAGAAAATGTAAAGGCTATCTGTGAGGACATGAGTGTCAAGTCATGGTACAAAATGCTAAGATGTGC
Source organism: Pinus albicaulis (assembly GCA_034641835.2). NCBI lineage: Eukaryota > Viridiplantae > Streptophyta > Pinopsida > Pinales > Pinaceae > Pinus > Pinus albicaulis. The sequence goes on along the minus strand of CM076569.1, from coordinate 419,827,236 downwards.
CAGATAGTGCGAAGGCATGTCAAACATGATAAGATGTGCCAAGTGATAAGGCATGCTAAGATGTGCAAGGGTGTGTCAATGTGTGCCTGGGACTATCAAGGCAATAAAAGGGAGAAAAAATTTAAACAACAAGGAAATGAACACATAAGAGGGTTAATAAGTCATCAATTTACCTTTTCTAAGAGGGGCATGCTAGGCACACCAACACTAGGTGCCAATAGGTGCCAAGTGAAAAGTATTAGTGCATTCTAAGTGCCAAGTATTCCTTTGTTACTTCTCATCTACTTTCCAAAAATTGATCTCAAATAAATTTAATATTAAACCATGCCAAATCATACCAAGGCATCTCAACGTGTTCCATACATGCTAAGACTTTCCAAGCGTCAACACGTGCCAAGTGCCTATATGTGTCAACGAGTGTTATGCATGCTATGAAGTGGAATGGCATGTTGACGAGTGCTAAGGTGTGCTAGAGAGTGCTAATGCATGTTGAGGAGTGTTAAGGAGTACTAGGAAAAAACATTAAGGGAGAACTAGGTCAAAATTCATAGAATTTAATGAATATGAGGAACGTGTGCCTAGGACTAGTGTTAATGAGTGCTAGTTGTCATGCCAAGGAGGGGGTGAAGAGGTATGCTAAGCATTGGTAATTCATGCTAGGGAATATCAAGGCATGTAAATAAGTGCCAAAGTGTGTTAGGGAGTTCCAGGGTGTGCTAATTACATGTGCCAAATAGTGCCAAGATATGCCAATACATGGCAGGTGCTAAGGATGTGCACGGTGCCAGGGTATGTCAATATGTGTGAAGAAGTGTCAAGGAAACAAAAGGAAGAACCAAGCTAAAATGTAAGGAAATGAACACATAAGAGGGTTAATAAGTCAAGACTTTATCTTTTTCAAAAGGGGCATGCTAGTCACACTAGTAATAGGTCCCAACACATGCCAAGTGGCATTGTGTGCCAAGTGCTAATGTATGTAAATGCATTCAACCAAGGTGTTCCAGGGCATGCTAGGGACTACATGCATTCCAACATATGCTAGGAGAGTTCCATGTTGTGCTAACACATGCCACCATGTGCTTGGGAGTCAATTTCATGAAAATATGTTCTAGGTACAAGAATTTTCCAAGACATGTGAGGTGCTAAGAAATGTTAGTGTGTGACAAAGCATTAATTTAAGGTGTGCCTGGATATTTGAGGAGTGTTAGGTCTTTCTCATTAATATAATTGTCAGAGCTTGATTATGTATTAAATAATATATTTCCTACACACACTAGTGGAACTTTATCTAAAGGGAATTTGATAGATAATAAACTTAATAGATATGAATCATGTGTTCACTCATAGGAAAACTCGATTCGACTAGTGATTACTTGAGGGAAATGATACACACTAATTACTTCTTAAAAAATTGACTAATTCTAACCACTATGGCCTTGGAAATATCATAAAAAATACTCCACAATAATGGCCTTAAATAGTTATCTTTTGAAAAAAAATATATTAACATGCATATAGCGTCATCAAAAACTCATTGGAATGATCAATGGTGACGAACATTTTTTGACCGTCACCAAAAGTAACAAAAAGAGCATTGGTGAGGGTCATTAAAATTTCGTCACTAGAAGTGTCACCGAAGAGAGAATTAGTGATGGGCCTTTAATGACCCTCACCAAAAGTGTCATTTAAAATGGCTTTGGTAACGAACATTAAAGGACCATCACTATATACACTTATAGTGACACTTTTTTAAGGACCGTCACCATATGTGACATTGGTGACGGACCTTAAAGGTCTGTCACAAGCATGACGCTCACCAATGTCCTTTTTTCTTGTAGTGAAGCAGGGAAAAGTGATCCGCTGAAAGAGAGGAGGAGAAGTGGAGCTAGCAAAAGGTGGCCACTGCGAAACAAGAGCTCTCCATCAAATCTATTTTTAGAACCCATAATTTTTTAAATGTATATAATTGCACAAGTTTAAGATTGTGATAAACAACAAGAGTGTTTATAAAGCTTCTCTCTTACTATGTGGTACAGAACAAAATATTTCAACGTAGGACGAACACCTTAAAATATCACTCATTCATACAAATAAGAAATCAATACACTATATATTATTATGTAATTAAAATCGACTTAATTAATTGATAGCATCTCTATTCAATTAAGAGCGTATGAACATGTTGAAGGTGCTTCTAACTCTTTTCCCAGTAAATATGACCAGGATATTCATGAATGAGCAATATTTGTTAGAATGTCTTTACCAAAATTTCGTATTAATTTAGCTCCAAAATTAATAAAGGACCTATTATCAGACACACGAGTGAGGCTTGCAAAGGCCAAGTATGCAGTATTTGGTATAGATTATGAAGGACATGGAAAATCTATTGGAACATGCAGTTACATAAAAAACTTCGATGACCTTGTAACGGACTGTACAACTTTTTTCATGAGTGTCATTGGTATGTATTATTGGGATTTTCTATGCATGCGATCTATTTAAATGTTAGTTTAATTCATGCCCACTGGAACAATCAAGTTGTGTAGTTACTCATGGTAATAAGAAAGTATGATAATTACATTGTAGAATGCACTGAGTATAGGAAGAAAGCGAGGTTCCTTTATGGAGAATCAATGGGAGGAGCAGTGGGACTTCTGATCCATAGAAGGAAGGCTAACTATTGGAGTGGAGCTGTTCTGGTTGCGCTTATGTGCAGGGTATCATTTTTATGGCATTTCACATTGCATGATTGAATCTTTATATGTCATCTCACCTGTTTATACTTATTACAGATAGCACAAGAATTAAAGCCTCACCCTTTGGTTATTAGCATATTGAAGAAGTTAATTGCAATAATTCCAACATGGAAGCTTGTACTGATCTGGATTTTATGCAGGAACACAACATAATACACATATAACCATAAGTACAGAGATGTAGCGGAAATAATGCTTCATTTTATTGAAATCAAATGACTGAAATAAACTAGTTAGGGCACTGGTAGCGTATCTCTGAGAAGAGATGTGGTGGCTACATGCCTCTGAACTGTGTTACATAACTGAAAGTTGTTTATAGACAAAATGGAAATAGACAACTAGGGCGCTGGTAGGCTTATCTCTAAGAAGAGATGTGGCAGCTACAGGCATATGAATTGTGTTACAAAACAACTGACTGAAACATGCTTATAGAAATAATGGAAATGGACGAGCTAGGGCACTGGTAGCGTATCCTTGAGAAGAGATGTGATGGCTACCAACCCTTGAACTTTCTTACAATGAGGCTAGAAGGCCTATTTATTGTTGAGAAACAATGTAAAACCTGAAACGTCCAAAAACCTAACCCTCGAAAATGAAGCGCCAAAACCGTGGGTCCCATTTGGGTAAATTGGTGTTTCAACTTCCAGGGGACGTAACTTTGGCATCCAATCTTCGTTTGACGCGTTCAATAGCTCGTTAGAAAGATCTATCTAAGAACTGCAACTTTTGCGTGAAAAACATGACCAATGTTGCTCCCAGTTTCCCCAAAAAACATCATTTAGGGCCTCAAAACGGCTTTGGAAGTTCAGGACCCAAAAACTACTAAAACTAATAAGTTCTGTTGAAACTTACAAAATCAAAGAAATCATGGTGGGGGTTCAAATGGAGTAGGTGGGTGGCCACCAATATCCACTTGGATCATTAAGTTCCCAAAATGGCTCCAGGAGTGCAGGACTCGAAAACCTGCTAAAAATAGTAAGTTGCTGGAAGTAAAAAGCTGCAAGAATTGATGGTGCGGGTCCAAATGGAATAGGTGGGTGGCCACCGATATCCACCTGGATCATTCCTCTCTCCTTAGGAAGTAATGGTATCCATTGCATTAAGTTTCTCCATGGGAAGGGGGGGGTGGGGAATTCTGCTGAACTTGGTATTAGAGTTTTCCATGATGTCGCGGACCTATTGGAGGACGTACTGGATGTAGATGTGCTAACGGTAGGTAGCCGTTGAAGGATATGGGAAAAGTTATCCATCATCACGTTCCTTTGTTTCTCAAGGGCCTCTTCGAACAAGATTTTGATAGGATCTTATTCTCCCTCGTCTTTCTTTCCTTCCACCATGGGGGGTCATCGGGGTTTGCGAGGCTGATCTTGGAAGGGTGCAACTGGATCGAGCCCGAACTCCTTATACCCTGACGATGTTGGGGACATGCCAAGAAAAACAGAGAAAGAGAAGACACCCTCTGATACCACTAATCTGGATTTATGCAGGAACGCAACAGAATACACATATAACCATAGATACAGAGATGCAGTGGAAATAATGCTTCATTTTCTTAATAAAACAAATGCCTGAAATAAACTAGCTAGGGCGCTGGTAGCGTATCTCTGAGAAGAGATGTGGCAGCTATAGACCTCTGAACTGTGTTACAATGAGACATAATGAAAATGAGTAAGCGAGGGCACTGGTAGTGTATCTCTGAGAAGAGATGTGATGGCTACATGCCTCTCCACCGTGTTACAAAACTAAAATGGTGGGAACAAGTGAGCTAGGGCACTGGTAGCGCTTATCTCTGAGAAGAGATGTGTCGGCTACCAGCCCCTGAACTGTCTTACAATGAGACTCGAAGGCCTATTTATTGTTGAGAAACAATGTAAAACCTGAAACGCCCAAAAACCTAACCCTAGGAGATGAAGCGCCAAAATTGTGGGTCCCGTTTGGGTAAATTGGTGTTTCAACTTCCGAGGGACGTAACTTTGGCATCTGATCTCCATTTGATGCTCTCAATATCTTGTCAGAAAGGTCTATCCGAGAACTATAACTTCTGAATGAGTAACATTGGTCTATGACCCACTATGCTCTCAGTTTCCCCAAAAAAACATCGTTTAGGGCCTCGAAACAGCTTCGGAAGTTCAGGACCCAAAAAACTGCTAAAAATAGTAAGTTGTGTTGAAACTTATAAACTGAAAGAACTCATGGTGGGGGTTCAAATGGAGTAGGTGGGTGGCCACCAATATCCACCTAGATCATTAAGTCCCCAAAACGGCTCCGGGAGTGCAGGATCCGAAAACCTACTAAAAATAGTAAGCTGGTGGAAGTGAAAAGTTGCAAGAATTGATGGTGCGGGTCCAAGTGGAATAGGTGGGTGGCCACCGATATCCCCACCTAGATTATGTACCTACTGAAGATATTGTAGACACTGGCTTCAAGGAACCAGAAAAGAGACACAAGGTAATGAATTGTATTACTGATTTATTTCATGTTTGTGAATTGTAATCAATTTGTAGGAATTCTAATTAATTTTCATGGTTTGTCTCTGCGCACAGATTCAGGGAAATCCCTATGTTTATGAAGGTTTACCTCGTCTAAAAATGGCTTATGAGCTTCTCATGATCAGTCTGGACATAGAGAAACGGCTGCACAGGTACCGTATTCGAACATTTAATTCAATCTGCAATTTTTCTGCGGCTAACTTTAATAAACCCCTTAAGTAAATGGCTTGTCACTGTCATAATGAATTATATGATGCAGGTGAGCTTGCCTTTTCTGATTGTTCATGGTGAAGCCGAAAGAGTGACAGACTCGTCTGTGAGCAAATCACTGTATGATTCTGCGAAAAGCATACACAGGACGCTGAAACTGTATCCCTATATGTGGCATGGATTGACATTTGACAAACCTTTAAAGAACAGAGAATTGGTATTCTCATAAATTATTGCATCGTTGGGCAAGAGAAGTGAAGCAGTAGGGTGCCATGTAGAGAACACTACCGATCGCACAGAGTGGGGCAAGATGGTAGTGGAAAGAGAACAAAAATTTGTCAACGATAACCTATCGTGGTCACGGATGAAATAAGTTGAAGTAAATGAATGACGTATTGCAAGGGGAAGCGAGTGGGAGGGGTAGTTGTGATAAATAGTATAATAAACGGCAAAGTGATGTGTGGTGGAGAGCGATGTGAAAATCTTTTTGCATGCAGGAACCCACCATTTTCTGTGAGTGGCAAAAGGTTTAGCATCATTATCAGAGTTGAAATAACAAAAAAACATATGTTTAACGAAATTATTTTATGTGGTTTATTGTTTTAATGTATTTTACACCCATATTTTTAAGTCGGAGTAATATTTTTTTTTAGCTACTATATTATGCTTTCCAAACACGTGACCCATTTTGGCATAGAGAAATATACCATCCATATTCGGCCGAATCTAGTGATAACCTGACCTAGCTAGATTTAAGGAATAAATCCAATCAATTGAATTTGGGTGAGATGCAAATTATATAATATACAGGCAAGTGGAACAACTAGTAGGATTCCCAAATCTTATCTCGTAGAACAACAATATGAGAATTTCTCTTATTAGTCCCTGCCTACGGAAATGGGGACTATAGCGATCGATGAGAATGGAATCTATATTAATTTGCGTTGAACTGTGCATTTAATCAACGTTTTTGTAAAAATATTTGATTTTATTGAAAGTTTCATTTAGAGGTTTTATTGCCGGGTTGCTACTCTGCAAATACAAAAGTGAATTTTATCCCAAGTCTGATTCTCCTTGCTATTTGGCTTTGTTCATTTATCCAAAGTATGGACACCATTGGTGGAGCCCACAGTCTAGATTCAACTCACAATACACCATGTATGTTATATATATTCAAAAGTTTAAACTCAGAATTATATGATCAAAAGTTTAAACTGCTGATATCCTTAGTTTTATATATTTCAAACTTTCAAACTGCATATTTTAGTTTTAGTTTTACAATTATGTAAAGGTAACATTAGACTTTGGATATCCTAACCGCATATATATATCTTTAGTTTGAATATTATATAGTTTTATAAATTCCAAATTGTCAAGCTGCATATATTGGTTTTACAATTATGTAAAGGTAACGTTAAATTTTGATATGCATATCAATTGAAATAAATAAAAAACTTCTAAGTTTCCACCTGCAATGCAATAAATTAATAAATTAAAAACTTCTGAGTTGTCACCTGCAGGTTGGTGTCAAGCATGCAGGTTGGTATCAAACCAGGGGTTAAGTTCGCATCCTTCCACCTCCTATACTAGCATGCTACTAGCTACTCGCACAGTACTAGCTAATCACATTCTATACAATTAGCTTGCTACTTCCCCAACTCACTCACTGGAGTGCAGTGCATATGGCTCAGGTAAGTGTTCAATCAATTCACATCAGGTGTTCGCGTCCTTCCCCCTCCTATACTAGGATGCTACCGAGTACTTCAAAACCCCAACTCACTCCACTCACTGGAGTGCAGTGCGTATGGTGCAGGTAAATGTTCAATCAATTCGAGCGCAGTGCGTATGGTGCAGGTAAATGTTCAATCAATTCACATATAAGTTTTTCTGTAATATTTCACATATAAGAGCTCGCGGTTGTGCAATTCATGTCTCGACTTTATAGCTGCAATTCACATATACGAGTTATACGAGCTCGTTGAACTGTGTAAGTCATGTGTCGACTTTATAGCTCTCAGCAGTGAAATTATGGTCGTGTTGTGTAAGTAATATCTCGAGTTTATAGCTATTAGCTATTAAGTTTATAATAGTTCTCAGCAGTGAAATTCTGTTCGTGGGGCGATACAACTCTGTCTGCAGAAGAAAGACTTCTCCCGTATTCTCGTAGTTGGGCAATACATTTCTGTTTGCGAAGAAATACTTCTTTCGTTTTACCTGCGAGACTCGTTGTTATATTTAATCCCCCGATTCTTCATATAGCTGGTAGTTCCTATAGACAACTCCCCCGGTTGTTATGGAGCCAACTCCCCTGGGTAAGAGAGACGTTGTTACATTTTTCCCTTGATGTGATTTCATATAGAGACCCTGGTTCATATTTACTTACGACTGGTTGGACCGCTCCCCTGGTAGACTGATGCGATGGAGAAAAAGATGGTACTATTTTGATGCGCAGAATTCTAACCCAATCAAACAAACTATGAACTACCAGCGTTACATATTTAACTATGAATTCTCAGCGTTACATATTTAATTAGGTGCTTTTTAAAATTTCAATCATTCAATTTAGTTTATTCCATGATTCTGATGTACATTAGTTATCCATAATTTCACTACCACTTTTATTTTTTCTTTTCACTGGAGCATAAAACTATTTCGAAGGGGATACCGAGTCCCTTCCCCGGAAAATCATAAAAATGGATCAAAGAAAATTCTTCACTGAATGGAGAAAGTCAATTAATTTCACATTTGAATGTTATGTCTTTATTTTTTTACATTGTTATTCCTTTAAATACATAACCAACCACTAAGTCCATTGGTTTAGTTTACTTAGATCGTTGTTGACATAGATACTTATCACATAGATAGATTTTTACAGATCATTTATTTCTATCGGATTGTGAAACTTCTTTTAAACAATAATAAAAGTTAGACAGCCCATTGCAATCTTCACAGCCCATTGTGTATTGCTCTCCGATTTTCCAACTAACCAATCATTAAAATTAACAACCCATTTCAATCTTCACATCCCATTGCGTATTGCTTGTCGATTTTCCAGCTAACCAATCATTAAAATTAATAATTTTAATGATGAGATTTATAATTTTCTTAATGCTAGAATTACATACATCAGTCCAGCGTCAAGAGAATGACATAGATGGACAATGTGGCTCAGGGTTAGAGTTTGGCAAGGAGTAGTTTACAATCACTGCAAATGTCATTTAATTGGATGAAAAGCCAACAAACCTAGCTTATTCGGGGCAATTGGAATGACATGGTATAAAAGAGGGTTAATGTTTACGACAATTTGACAAGATGGAAACATTGTCAATGTAATTTAATTCATTGAAAAATCAATTGCCTCCACTTAGATGGTTTCCCAAATTTTAGCAGAAGTGCCAAAGGAAACATGACGATCTAAGAAATGTTAATGACTCTTTAAACATTGAAAACTGCAAGATCATAACGGACGGTTTTGTTGGGTATTTTAAATGATATTCAATCCATTGAATTTAAAAAGACTCACCTGTGAAAGGCCTTTAATATCATCATTTGTGAGCCAAAATAATACTCATAAAATCGGCCATAACTCCTTTGCACAGTGCAGTTTGGCGATCCTTTATCATCTTTCTTATGAGTTCATCTACCCTTATGTGCAACTTTTTCATTTTAGTATGTACGCCCTGGGAATCTGCCTAGGGACGTTGGCAACCCAAATGTTGAGCATCTCCCCCGACTTTCACATCCTTCCCCTAGTGCTCATGTTCGAGAATTGACTTCACCAACATCCCGAGCTCTTTTTGTCGCTTGTCGCACGACCAGGACCTTGACGCCAAAGAGATGAATATTACAGATCCTGGGCATCATTCTCCAGCAGGGGCCTTACGGAGCCCAGAGAAATCTGTTGAGTCATAGCCAATTCGAAGGCAAATTAAAAGATGAGGACAAATGGAATGTGCATGAGTGCCCTATTGTAAGGGTATCGAGGTAGTGAAAAGAACGTGTCTTACATGCAAGAAGGGGCCCACATGTTCCAGGATTCATGTACCGGTGGTAAATAAGAAGGAAAAAAGAAATAAGTAGCACCTGACAAGCTGAGCTATTTGGCTTTGGCTTTGCACCAGGATGGTTCCAGGTCAACTGGCTATCGATCTGTAAATGGATCAGCTAGGTCTTCTGCTTCACCGACTGATTCATCTACTACAGAATGGGGGTAAAAGAGCTTCCATAAGTAGCTTTGGCTTTGCACCAGGCTCTGCATCTACTAGCTTCGGTATCTCTCCATAGTCTAATGTTCATGGTAGAGATTCTTAGCTTCGTGATCAATATAGTTATAAGTATTTTAGCGATCGAAACGAAGAGTCTGAGGGATCGAGACCCGCCCTAAGGGACCAAATGCTACAGGACCAGTGTGCTTTGTGAGATAGGTAGTACCAAATGTTGTTACTAGCTTCTTGTTAAGGATGGAAAACCCGAATTGCAGTTTCAGGCTTCTCTGAAAGCATGCTCCTCAAGGCAGGAACTTCAGAATGCTCAACCGCTTGGATAGAAGTTCAGTCGCATTGAGTTGCATTTGATCCGATTTGATCCGATTGCAGAGTTTCGCTAGTTTCACCGATTGACCCAATTGAAGTTGACGTAGCACCAATGGCAGCACATGCATTTAGTAAGTCATGTTATAGAACAAATGTGGTATCAATAAATTATTTCTCAAATTTGTTCGAAGCTGGTTCTAGAAACATGATGATAACTCATAAAATAAAAAGAAACATGATGATAAAGCATAAAATAAAGAAGAATTTTAACGCATGAAAAAATTATGGAATGATTCTGGTTAGTGTCCAGTCATATATCAATATATATGAAAAAATAAAATGCCTTATCAAAATTTTTAATGACACTTATATGGGGATTTCAGTCGGCAGGGACTACCGCTGCTGGCAGTTCTTGTTTTATATGAATGTAGAGAGATTATTTAGTTATTAGACATTGACAATAATCATAAAGGGGACAAGGGTAAGCTATCCAACCAACCTCAATCCTGGGGCGTCCATACACACATACCCACCACAGAGGTAATAAGCCTAATCATTAGTGTAAAGGTGATAATGTGTGTTGCGAGCGGGGTATAATATTACCGCAGATTCATTCACAATTATGCATGCGCAAGTATTGCGGTGCCAATATGTCAGGTGTAAAAAAGCATTTCTAATTGGTCTAAATAATTGGTAGAAAGAAGAAGCCGAATTTGAGGATCCGCCTTCAGAACGCTCCATAGTACGAGTCTAGGAGTTCAGATTTATTTATTTATTTATTTATTTATTTATTTATTTTTGTCTTCTTGGGCTTATCACATTAATCTCATTATCATATTAATCATCTCATTAGTACTTAGGGCTTATAATATTAATTATTTTGGTTTATTGATGTTTGGGGTTTATAGTATTTTGGTTTATTGATGTTTGGGGTTTATAGTATTAATTGGAAAGGTTTACAATAATCATGTTTAAATTCATTCTTTGAGTGTAATAATTTATTGATTTTATTAATCTTTTAAGCTCATAATATTAATAATCATTTGGTTTTATTAATTTTTTAGGTTCATAGCTTTAATTTTTTGGTTTTATAATCCATTGCCTTTATAATATTAATCATTTAGGTTTAATAATCCCAAAAGTTTATAATATTGGTAATCTTTCAATTTATTGGATTTATAATAATAATCTTTTGGATTTATTATTATTTAGTTAATATTATCAATATTTATATTAATATTAAATCTATGCCATTAGTGCCTATGGGCATATATCAACCACATTTATTGATGTGGTTGTTCTAGTTTTATGTGCTTTATTGTTTTTCAGTAGGTGTGTTGTCTATATTGGAATTGGGTTGCAAAAATTTTGATTCTTTATAAAATAAAAAATTATGGAGGATGGTAAGTCAATTTGAGTAGGAAGATCGAGAGTCAAGAGAGAGCGATGGCTAGGGTTATTGGATGTAATTTACAAGGCATCGACATTCCTCATGTCACCTCCAACTCTCAGGGAATCCTTCCTTGTAGTGATCTGCTACATTACACATTAGATTGGATCAAACTCTTTGAACTTAAAAAGAATAGCCCCAAGCTTTTCTCCGGTGCTGTTTTCGAGCTTCGTGGTGGAAGTGGTAACAACTGCTCACAGGAAACAAAGCATGCGGAGGTAAAATAAGGAAGTGGCAGGACTTAGGAAGTTGATAAATTTGTGCAAGAATATGGAGGGGTCTTCTGACCGAGTGTTACCCTGGTGGCCCAGATCTAGTAGATCTCATTTCTGGGAGTAATGTTAAATGCATACCTATATTTTTCTCTAAATAAATGAACAATGATGACAGGCCCTCTACAAATCAAAGTAGTTGTGTCCTCTAGGTTACAGATCTAACCAAAAAAGATAAAAGGTCAGTAGATCGGTGGTGGGACATAATCTTGTCTATGGATACAAACCATGTAGTAGATCTGCCCAAGAATTCTACTAATTTGGCATCCCTCCTCTGTACAATACCGGACCTATGCTTTCAACCTTGTTTCTTGGTAGAATCCGATGAAGACAACAAGGAGGGTCTCCCAAGGTCGATGAAATCTGGGAGATAGGCATCTTTGTTTCCCAACAAGTGTCCATCAAATAAAAGTGAGAAAAGGCACAATATTTCATGGGAAAAGGCACAATATTTCAAATTTTCGCTCAAACCCCATCTAGATGGTTGATCCACATGGGGGTCAAAAAGGATTTCTTGGTTCGGGATTTGAAAAGGGAGATCCATAACATATCCGATATTCTAATGGAGTCAAAAAGTTTGATCTATGTTGTTAGATCTATGAAGGATGATCAACAACCAGAGGACTATGGCATATATCACAACTCCATAATCACCATTAACTTGAGGTTGTAGGGAGGCTTGCCTGGACCAATCCATGGATCTACTTCCTTCAAAGACACTCTTAAAATCAAATCTGTTGCATTAGGTAAGTCTGAACAAATTCTTAACATTCTTAGGCCCTATATTGTGGAGTAGATAAAGGAAATCTTGACAATGACAATAGACCTAACATATTCAACTAATCTTCGTACAACCTATCAATCTTAGACAATCATTTGCAGGTTTAATGGTTTTTGGCCAAAACCTCTAGATCTCTTTTAGTGGATTTTTATGACTTGGAAACCGAACTATGAGGTTCACCTATGCTCCAATGGTTTCTACATAATAAAATTTGAATCATCAGAGATCATAGGGTATGTTATATAAGATGGTCCATGGTTATCGGGTAATGCGGGACTATTTATCACCCCATGGTTCTCAGAATTTGATGCCAACTCAATAGTGGTCTCCAAAATTCCAGTGTGGGTAAGCTTTCATAACCTACCCCTTCATTTCTGGAATCGAAAAGTCCTAGAAGGAATTGGTAACCTTCTAGGGAGATACATCAAGATGGATACAAAAAGAACAGAAGAAGCAATATATAGTTTTTCATGAATTGGCGTAGAGGTAGACCTCAACAAAGGAACTCCTGATCGTATTCTTCTAAAAAAAATAATTAGTGTTGGAATCACTTCTTAGATTAGGAGAATATGATATTCATGTGTCTCTTTGTCTATAAGTTAGACATTTAGAAAATTCATGTCCTTTGACAAAGAAATATCCTAGAAAGAAAAGGAAACCAGCCAAGAAGCCTAAGGGATGGAAATTCCCAGCACAACAACCTGATGAAGAAGAGGAAGAGGATCTCATAACTGAGGATAACTCAAATCCACAAACTCCTCCAACAAGCAAAGGAATAAATCAGGAAGGAATGGTGGCAACAAGGTCGCAAAATCGAGACATAGAAGGGAATATTGATCAAGAAATGTAGAAGGAGAAGGAAATCAGAGGATCCAAACACCCTTTTTCCTCTGAGAGCTCAAACTCAGATAGGTCTTAGATAAAGAACATCCGATGAAAACATCAAACAACCAACTAATCATTGTAGCATCCACTCCTAATCATGGAGGATGACGAAAAGTAGAAAAGAAGAAGGGTAGAAAAGGGTGGCTAAGCATTTTTTCTTAGTCCCAGCTGGAGTCTTATTTTTGTTTGGTTTTGGATTTTAGGCACAAAATATTGAATGACACTTCTTAGAAAGATTCATGTAACTCTTATTTTTTCATTTTTTTCATTTTTTCTTTTTGGGGCATCAATCAAAAGGTTGATCTAAAGGAATTCCTAAAGGCATATTCAAATTTTATTTTTTTTCTTTGATTTTCAGGTTGAATAAAATTATGATTTTGTTTCTAAAAATAAAAATAAAAAGAATAAAAAATTAAATTAAATTAAAATTTTGAATGACTTATATATTTAATGGTGTGAGAATATTCTTATTTTTATACAAAATCCATTGGATTAAATTAAAAGAGTTTCAACCGTTTTTTAATTTATAAACACGAAGTGTCGACATTAGCATGTGTCAAATTCCAAAATATTATTAAAAATATTAAAAAAACTCCTCTCCCAAGTCCATATTTTCTATTGTCTATTTGCCTTTTTCCTGCTTGAATCATTTTGTTTGATTCACTGGAAAACCAATTGAAATTGTTTTCCATGGAAAGTCAATTTATTCCATTCTGGAAAGCCGACATTGATAGAGACTAATATGGTCTCGGACAGTGGAGGACTCATTCAATGGTTTGCAAATTGTTGGAAAGTATTCAAATTTTCAAATTGAATCTCTTTGATCCATGATGAGCCATCTGAAATGTACTCCATGAGCCATACAAAATCTCCTCCATGGTACTAACAATGTAGAGGAAATCTCTTGTTTTTAGTTGTAACTGCTTCACTATTTACCATTTAAACTATAACCTATTTAGAGTGGACAACTATGCTTCAGATCCCGACAATGAAATCATTCTTACAGACACTATTGGAATGACACTACTCACACTTTGGGAAAAGGTATACAAAGTAGATATATTATCTTTCAATTGTGTTTCCATCCTCACAACCTAAATAATTGCTCACTATGAAAAGAAACATAACCTAATGTCTATTAGTGTTTAGATTGTAGTTTTCAAGCGTAGTTTTTTTTAAGAGTTTGGATTTCCAATTTGATAAAAACAAATGCATGGAATATCTAAAATATGTATTGGAATATAAATATGTAAAAAGTATGAACAACTCTATAATTTGCAGATGTCTTTAATTTCTTTTGCTATAATAATATTCTATTTCTAAACATAATGATTTGTTTTGTTATAACTTTTCAACATTTTCAAAATGATTTTTAACATATTGTATATTTTTTCGTACAAATTTTCGATATTTTAGATTTACAACATTTTTTATAATGTTTTTTTAATATATTTTATATTTTTTCCTGCAACTTAACCCCAACTCTAATAAGCAACTCAAATTCCAAAATTTTCATCTACTTCAGCAAAGTAATTGCTTCCTACTCTTATAGTAACATTAGGTAAAATAGAGTGATCTAGGCATATGAAACATTGCTTATTGTGATTTTGTAGATCAATGTTTAAAAAAAAAATGTTATGGCCTTAAGAAATAATTCTTATGTGGAAGCAGTCCGTGGGGCTTGGCCTAGTGGTCAGCGGACGTTCTGTTAAGGCGTTTGTGTTGTTAAGCAGGTCACGAGTTCAATCCCCGACCTCGATCGATAACTCGGGAAGCGTTCGTGCGGGCTTGAAATTCTCCCCTAGGGGTATAGTGGTAGCCGGGAGGATTCGACCCCATGTTACACGAATATGATACCTCCGCCGTTGCCAATTCCTCTAGTCATCAAAAAAAAAAAATCTTGTGTGGAAGCATCAAAATATATATATGAGATAGTCATAAGAAATTTCCATTATTTTATAGTTGGAATTTCATCTACAACATTGATTATTTACAAATGATCGAAACCTTTTTTATCACTCTTTGTCTATCATACTTGAATTTATATCATATATCACAACAACTATGAATGAATTTCATAATTTTTCAACAAGACCTTGACATGCATATACAAGGTTATACCTAATAGGTTAGAACTATCCCAAATAAATAAAAAATATAATTGAATTCTTTCCTAAAGGAATAACAATTTTTTGGGGAAAGCTTCGTGAATTCATGCATCAATTTTTATTAACAAATTTCTTCTAATGAAACTTATTTCATCTATTAAAATATATTTGGCATTCTTCATTTCTTCTTATATGCTAATTAAATATGAGCTTTGTAAATTAGTTGTCTTTGATTGGTATATGAAGCCAAGAATGCATTATGTCGCAAAAAGATTGATAATTGCAACATAAATGAATTAAATGAATCTTCTAAACGATGTATTTAGGTTCAAATACATGTTTGAAAGATATTTTTATTTCTTGAGATGTTCCTAGCTATTTTAGAATTATGTCAACACGTCTTTTACCCACTTTTGGCCTCAAGCTCGCTCTTGATCCAAAGGGGATAACCCTCAATTGTCAATAACAATTGGATTCTTACTATTACTAAGAAACATGAAATTTATTAAGCACATAATGTTATATTTAAACTAGAAATGGATTATAAATAGGTGTAACACTCCCTCCCACCCCCTCAGACTAATTCCTTATGGGTTAGAACCTTTATTCTTTACTTATTTGATGCAATGATATACATTGGGCCCTTCCCTACTTTGTTTCCTAGTGACCTTCAACTTATCAACTAACCCATGGTTCTCTGACTGACCTATGCATGAGGCCACAGTCTTTAATGCTCCACACCTTGTCTAGACCTTTGCTCTCACTTTGTGGGGTCATTAGAAAGAACTTATGCTGACAACACCCAAAAATTCTCTCAAACCTACCTCTGTCATAGTATTTGTTGTTCGTAGGTTTAGCCTCGAGGTACTTTCTATAGCTCCCTTGCACCACTACCTCAATGTTGTCTCACTCTCCCTCATCTTCCATAATCAAATCTAGCAAGTCAACAATATTGGTCATGTGATGAATATCGATGGTGGAGATTCCATCGGGTGCCAACATCCATCTATCTCGATCAACCCTTTTATTCCTTGATGGACCCTTTTTATGATCATGATGTAATTTTTGGAGATCAACGACTGTCAATTCATCAGGCACCGTTGATCCCCCTTCTAGACCACACCTTTTTTAATAGACACGAGTTCCATCTCTCTTGGAACCATGGCCTTTTAGATGGATACTTTTCTGTGAATTGGTGAATATTAAGTATTGTCTCGAGATGGCTTTCATGGTGAGTTAGAAAATTTTTGATCAATAGTCTCCCTGGATTGCATTTTCTTGAAGTTTACTTTTCTAATTTGAACATACATTATCTTGTTCGACCTCCCATGGGATTTGGTAGATGATGGACTGGTTACCCATACAACACAACCACGCACATACAGGTATTGAAAAAATTTTGTATTATTTATGCAAACAACGATATCCAAATTCTTCCTCCAAAACTCAAATACCTAGAATTGGTGGTTTACTCTAATAGATTATAAACCAAACATGTAATTAAAACATGCACACACACACACATATCAGCTTGGAATTAATACAAATACACTTTCTCATAGATAGGGAAACAATCCTTATGTTCAGTCATTGGACTCTAAATGTAATAAATGATTGTTAATACCCCATATTTGATTGTATTCATGGAAGCACATATTTACAATCGAGGGAATTTGTTCCCCTTTGAATAATTTCATGACCTCTTGGTTTTGGACAAAATAGATTCCTTATGGTTGATTCTACTACATCAGACTCCCTAGGTAGAAATTTTATGACCTCCTAATCATAAGTCTCAAGGTTGATTCTCCCTCCTAGATCCTATACTTTGTGTTGTTGTTGATCATGGGCTTGTTCTAGTTGCTTTGTAGCAATATTTAATGTTCCATGGTTCCACACCATACTTTGTTTCTACCTTCTTGCATTTTTGTTGCAATATTCAACAACTAACCACATTTATTTTCTCGTCACATTCTTTCTTAGATGGTTTCTACACCCATAAGTATGCAAGAATATCATGACGTACTCCTTGGTCCTTTCTATTTCCATTCTACCACTACTGTGTGAAGTTTTTTTTTTTTCCAAGGCATTATCCACCCAATCTATTTCCTACTCCTCCATATGTTTCCCAAAATTTAGTTTAGTTATGGTTTCAACTTTACATCTCATGGGATTTTGGAAAAATATATTTTCCACACATTATTGTTACAAAATATTCATTTTAACCTTGCACCCTTGGTTTGGGTCTTCCTTATTTCCATCTTCCTAAACTATCCCTTCTTATTTTACAAGATTTATGATTTTTCAATGTAGAGATGCCCTTCTTCCTTTAGGACTTTGCATTCTTAGCTAATTACAACACTTTTAAGCCAATAAATTATGCCCTCAAATCATTTTTTCTTTTCATCTTAGGTGCATCGTGAATGTATATATGTTTCCTCATTAGATCTGGAATTGCATGGCTTCCAAACTTCTCCTTTCTTCTCATCTTCCTTTAACAACACTTATTGTCCTTTACTATAGAATCACCATAATATCAACATCCTTTTCATCATGAAATTTATAAAAACATTTAGATTCTTTGAGCACCTCAGCCTCTTCTAGTTCCTTGGCTATGTTATCACAAAATTGTACTTGATTGGTTGTTGATCAGACAACACTATGTAACTGTTTCAAACCATCTTTTGATTGAAGCTTAGCCTCTTCAATCTGAGAGGGCTCTCTCAAAGGGGTTTATGATATTAGATAATGATATTACTAGATGGCTAACTGTATTTGAAAAGTAACTTGATTTTCGTGTATGTAGGTTGAAAATAATGCAGGCTTGCTACCATTAGGCTTATGGAGTCGAAAAATCAGTAGATTCAGTGGCAAGGTTTCTTGACATGGAATCTGAGGCAGATAAGAGTCTTTAACAACGGAAAATTACACATAGAACATAGGGCAACACAATCATTACATGAATAAAGGATGTAAGAGCATAAACATATGAATTCTGAGAAATAAAGATGAAATCTAGTGCAAGTGGTAAAAATTAAAGATATAGATCAGCAAGACATTAAAAACTCTATGATAATCTCAGGTCGGTCAAGAAGAAGTCCTTTGTATTACTGATATAAGTCAAATTACATAAAGCAATAGTATGGTGCAAAAAATCTCCAGCCCTTTACAACTTCAATAATTTTCCTTTAAATAAACATTCTTACAACAGGGATGATCTGCCTCTTGGCTAGATTCATCGAACTCTTCCTATGACACCTCATATAATAGAAAAAACATGTCTTTTAATAATAAAATGAGAGCTACACCCTAAAGATGACATTTCCTAATAGGACTCAAACTCCTATTTATTACATCATTCTACCTTATCTTTGAAACAGTTCCTTGTTAGTTACAACTAAGCATCACATGATCGAATAGGCTATGACATAGTTCATCACTACTTGACATATTAAAGACCCTCCTAAACATATGAAGCCAAACCCTATTTTTCAGGAAACTAGGACCCTTATCTTCAATGAAAGTTTTAGCTGATGAGTTGTCTCCACAACACTGTTTCAAGTCATAAATGTTTGATGGTAAGGACCCTTGACCTGTTGGATGTGTCCACCTGTCCAAGACTGCCACTGGGAAGCTTCAAAACCTTCAAAAATAGCTCGCTACAAAAACAAGATAGTTTCGTAGCGAGCTTTCGTAGCGTCCAAAAAATAGCTTTTAAATGCAGAAACTCTACTCTTTTGTTGTTCCATGATGTCATCCTAGTCATGAGACATCATCACTACCATTCTCCCTTCTTGAAAGCTACAAAATTTATTTTGGAAGCAAATAAGCTACTACATAAATTTTCGTAGTGTTTTCCTGGCTTTAAGCCTAGGAAACGCTACAAAACTGTGAAAATTGCAGAAATTCTAGATTTTAACACAGTCTCAAAAAATTGCCCTCTCGCTACAAAAACTTGGTCTTCATCATGCCATGAACATTCTGAAACATAATCTTCTCAGCTTAGGACCCCTGTGGTGTTTCTTCTTCATTAATGATAAGTTGAGCTATGGGCTCTTCAACTACAGTCATCTTTAAGCCCTTGGGCTCTTCAACTACAGTCATCTTTAAGCCCTTCTTCTCCAGTGCTTCATGAATAAATTCTAATTGCTCTTGGAGGTCTTTGACTTGGTTCTTCAGTGTCCTTTTCTTAGATTTCAAGAGCAGGTTCATTTTTCTGATATGCTTATCTTCTCCTCTCAATGGCTGAGTCCATTTGATCAATTGATGTTTGTTATCTAAGGTGTTTGACACAGTATTAACCAGCTCTTCCCATATTTCTTTCATTTTCTCAAAATGTACCTTCCGAACCTTGTGCTTCCTTGCCTCTTTCTTCAAGACTAACATTTCATCATTTTCCAGTTTCAACTGCTCCTTAAGGACTTCAATCTTTGTTTTTTCAATAATTTTCTCGTTTTCTTTCCTTTGT
Organism: Pinus albicaulis; assembly: GCA_034641835.2. Classification (NCBI taxonomy): domain Eukaryota; kingdom Viridiplantae; phylum Streptophyta; class Pinopsida; order Pinales; family Pinaceae; genus Pinus; species Pinus albicaulis. The sequence continues at coordinate 419,807,288 of CM076569.1, read as the reverse complement.
TTAATGACTGATTCTTCTTTTGCAAGTGAGGAAAGGTCAATGATGCTTGGTGGTGGCTGGACAGTTCCAGTGACCTTCTAAGCATCTTTACTGATTTCCAAGAGCTTTCTAGCATGTCTTATCATTGATTTCCTAGCTTGAAACATGAATCCTACATCTTCACCCTCAAACTCTAACTTCTTAACTAATTTGGCTTTCTTGAGATTCTTTCCTCCCTCATCTATATCCTTAGCTTGGACTATGGGAGTTTCTTCAATATTAATAGCATGCAGAATTTCTTCTAAATTGCCCTTAGCCACTGTTTGGATTCTTGTAACCCTCTTACTGCCATGTTTTCTCACTATTGGCTTTTGTTTTGCTGGTGTATCAACTTTCTGCAATGGCTCTATTTCCATGATTACTGGTTCACTTTTCTCTGCCACTGAAGGTGATGGTATACCTCTAGGTTTAGAAGTTATTTTAGGAGTGGTGGAATCTACTTCAAAACCACTGACAAACAGAAAAGATGACCAATCTCTACCTAATCTCTTTAACTCCTCTAAAACCAGAAACTTGATTAAACCATGATGAAAGAGCAAGGTTTCATTTCCTTCATATTTAGCTTGAACTTTGTCTGACATTTTAGCTAAGCTTCTGTATAAGTAAAAAGGTAAATCAAGAGACCTCTTACCAAAGAAATGTAGCAGAAGCCTGAAGTGGTATGAATAAACCATATGATACCTCCCTTCACAGGTGAAATATTTCTAAATGATTAGCAGCAACTTTGAGAATTTTTCTTTCATGTAGCTCCTTGGAATGGCATTTGTGAGATCAATCTCACTATGCTCTAGCTTGATAAATTCATTACATTCCTTAATGGTGAAATTGAAACCTTTGAACCCTTGTTCTCCTTCTCTAGGAATTCCTGTTGCAGCTACAATAGTCTCTGGTGTTACAGTGAGGTTCAACATTCCCACCTTAGAAGCTGTCCCATTGAAACTGATGGCAAACTTCTTAGAAACCTGCACATGGCATCCTTGCAATTTTTGGAAAAACTGCAAACACCCTGTTCTTTTGAAAACTTCTAAGGAAGTTGGGTCTTCATTCAAAAAATTCATGTATGATGGCTCATATCTAAGACAATAGCCTCCTTTGTTGGTCTTCCTCTTTGCAGCCATGGTGCTTTTATACCTTCTCTGCCTCACTTGATCAATGACACCTGCAATTGCTTGAAAATGCCAGCAACTAGCATGGCTTGGTGAAAAATCTATCCATAGCTCAATAACATGCAAAAATGAAGCGGGGAATGATAAAGACTCAATTGGGAAAGATTTTAAAGTTTTGATGACAACTCATGCCTTCATCATGACTCATACATGCTAAAAACATAAGTGATGACCTTAGACATGACCATTGTACTTTGATTTAACCCTAACTGACTCGAATGACATTCACCATAACACTTCTAATCGTTAACTGACACCTAGCACCTGATTTGAAAAGAAAGACAAGAATACCTCTTTTCATAGCGTACTTAGTGTATTTCTTGGCAGTTTTGCTACGAAAGTATTAACAGTTTCGTAGCGAAAAACTGCGTTTTTACTGTGCAATTCGCTACGAAAACAGGAAATCTTGGCTAAAATGACCTTTTCAGATTTATAGGCTTGGGAAATGGAATATTTCAGGAAATAATAACTGATGTGACATGAAAAGACTTGAATGAGTGTGGGTTTGGACCTTAGGATAGGCTAATAAGAAAAAATGTAAGTTTTTCCTTTACCAACTAATGATAAATCAACTCTATGACCATACCTTTGACAAATGAACCCCTAAGACTATGTCAAATGATGTTTCACTTTTTTGAGTGATAACAGGCTACATTATTCATGTTGTCTTCCTCAATCTTGGGGTTGTCCAACTAGTTGTTTGGTCAATTTAGTGTGTCCTAAATTGCTGCATTTAATTTGTCAATCCGGGATTCGTAAATTGACGAAGTGTGGCGCACTATATGTGCAAGATAACCTATATCTTACTTTTTTGTCGTTTTTGGATTTTTTGTGAAATTCTAAAAGAAAAGTATGGAGACAAATATTCAAGACAACAATGTCTTTCTAATGATTTTCCAAACTTCGGAAGAATTTTAAAAACACACAATGACAAAATTAATTCTTCAAAGAAAATGAAATTGCATCACTACTCTAATCAAACAAACAATAAACTACTGATCATGAAACTCATTATTCTTGCTGCTATTCAAACATAAAAGAAACTATGCTGAAAGAAACCCAAAAGTTGCAACAAAGTAAATCTAAATCAAATTACATCAACTTATCTTCTGATCCCTCATCATTAGTCCAACTATGATTTTCGGAGGTAACCATAAACAACTTGAGTAACCTGATATCTAACTTGCAGAAAGTAAACTAATATCAAACTACACATTCATAATTCAATCCCTCACCATCAGTCCAGCTGTGGCTTTCGGAGGCAACTGAAGATGTTATGAGCAATTTAATATATCTAACTTGCAGAAAGGAAACTAATATCAAACTACATATTCATAATTCAATCCCTCACCATCAGTCCAGCTGTGGTTTTCGGAGGCAACTGAAGATGTTATGAGCAATTTAATATATCTAACTTGCAGAAAGGAAACTAATATCAAACTACACATTCATAATTCAATCCCTCACCATCAGTCCAGCTGTGGCTTTCGGAGGCAACTTAAGATGTTATGAGCAATTTAATATATCTAAATCTAACTACTGAAGCAAATGAGTAAAACTGAAATGAACAAAGCAGTACTGAAATTAAACAGAAACTAAGAAAAAAAAATTAGCAGTAGAACAATATTAATTCCATGTCATTAGTCAAAAAGTTATGCAAATGCCCGGGCTGCCTATTTATAACCTGAAACAAGAACACTGATCAGTGATCAATAACATAAAACATGAAAGACAGAAGTAAAATGGAAAGCATGAAAGATTATAAACAAAAATGAAGCATATATACCATGAAAGATGCAATGTATAAACATGTGAATGGATTATGGCACAACGAGCTTTAAAGAAATAAAACAAGAACTATACAATAATGCACAGAACCTTGGCGAGTGCAGGGGCCCTCTACACCAGCCTTGGCAACAATCTTCAAGTATGAATTACGTTTGGAAACAGAGTCTTCTTATATTAAAATGCAGTCATAACAGAAAGGTGATATTACGGCACAGTGGCAACGTAATTACATTACAGAGCAGACTAATAAAAACTAACAGAGACTAATCTAATATGCGTATGCAAACACGTTATTTATAACAAAGGAAATATAACTAATTCCCTGAAATTTATGCTGATGGAGAACACGTAAACCATTACGTCCAAAGATCTAGGATCATGGCCGCGTTGGAAAGTAAATCTATGAGGAGTGGATGTTTGAATTCGGCTATGGGACCATGTACAGATGTTGATTTGTCTTCCGCAATTCAGAAACGGCCATATAGATCTCCACGTGACACGAAACAGAGTCTTGTCACCGTGGAACTCTACGGTTGACTTCCATTTGGCCACCTTTGACTGCAGCCTCCCTAGATGAATTTTCTTGAGCCAATAGGACATGATCCATGTCCACATCATTTCTAACTTGCCCATGTGGCTCGTTTCTCCTGAAGACACCTGTAACATAGAGTTTCACAAAATGGCTGCGGAAAGTTGCAGCAGCTGCGGAAAGTGGCAAGATTCCGCAGCTAAATGAGCAAAATCTAAATCAAACAGCAGACACAAAAATATAATTAAAAACCATGTTAGATACTCTTTTGCAATTATTATACAATGATATTGACAACTTGGAAGGTTGAGGTGGATGAAAAAGGTCTAGAAAGATGTATGGAAAAGATGCAGATTTGAGACTCAACATACCCCCACTGTGAAGGTGTTGCATGTCCTCATGCAACCAAAATTTTGATAATCCTTCTTCAGTTCATATGCCTTGACACTTCAGCCAGTACATCCAATCCTCTCCTCTTCTTCCTTGGTGCTGCTAACATTCTGGGTTTTTTCATTAAGCATCTAAATTTGATATTAACCAGTGCTCTGCTTAACTTCTAGCATTTCCTTTTCAATTTCTTGTTCTTCTTCTGCCATATTCCCAGATGTAGCATGGTATTATCATGAATGATTTTGTCCAATTTACTTTGTTCATTCAATGTCTCATTTTCATTTTTGATGTGTCTATTTAAAATCTCTAGCTCAAAGACTTCCTGTTTCAGTGATTGGACTAAATCATCTTGTACTGTGTGAGGTTGAATGGACGAAGTACTAGGACCTGTAGCTGCTTTTTCCAAAGATTCTATATAATCATATACTTCTTGCTGCTTGGGGTCTATATCAGGTGTCATCTTTATTGGGCTGTCTCCAAAATGCCGTGAAGGAGAGTTGTCCTCAAAATATGGCTGAGAAGGGCTTACATCAACATCTGGCTGTGAATGGGATGGACTTTGTTCAATGTCTGACTGAGAATGAAATGAACCAGGTTCAATGTATGACTGAGAGTGAGATGGACTATGGTCAGCTGGGGATTGTTCAGATGTTTTTTCTCCCAAATCAATGAAATGAGGTCCTTTTATTTGCGTTTTCCTCAATTTCCCCTTAAGTCTGGAACTTCTTCTCACACGCTGTGGTCCACTGTCATTTTGCTTTTGTTTTCCTTTCTCTTTCTTCTTGGCTATAGATAATTGTTTTTGAAGATGAACCAATCTTTCAGATAGCACTTGATGATCTTCTTCTTCAGAAGAAGGGGTTTGATGTATAGCCTCAATACTTTTTCTCTCTTTTGATGTTATTGGATTTTTACCCTTGGTTTCTCTCTTCTTCCTCTTTGACAGTCTCTCTTCCCTATCAGTTCTTTCAATTGTAGTAGTAGGAGTATTTTGAATTTCATCATTTGTTCTTTTTCTCCTACTCCTTCTTGATATGCTACCTTCAGGAATTTCTTGAGTAGGAGTAATTTGAGTTTCATCATTTATTCTTTTTCTCCTACTCCTTCTTGTTGTGCTACCTTCAGGAATTTCTTGAGGTTCCTCAAAGAAATTTCTAATCAAAAATTGTTCCCATGTGTCCTTCTTCTCCTTCAACTCTTTTTCAATCAAAATTTTTACAAGACCATGGTGATATAGATGTGGTTCTACATCCCCTAAATGTTTCTGAACAGTCACAGACATCTTCTTCAAACTATTTAATAGAAAACATGGGAGATTGAGAGTTTGATTATCTAGAAAATTCATCAGCAATCTGGTATGGTACATATACATGGACCCAAAACGGCCTTCACAGGTAATGAATTTTTGAACAACTAGCAACAAAGTAGCCCATTCCTCTTTCAAAGCATGAACAGGAATTCCTCTTTTAAAAATAGTTATGTCCATACCTTGGTTTCGTAAGATTATTCTCCAGGCTTCATCACTAATGCTTTTATTCTTAAACCAATGCTCACCCTCTTGAGGAAGTTCTGTGGCAGTTGCTATAGATGCCTCGTTCACCGCAAACTTAAGGTCTCCAATCTCTACTTCCAGGCCATTAAACGACCTTACAAATGCTTTTGTCACTTCTTTATGGTAGCCTCTGAACTTTTGGATAAACCGCAGCCACTTTGCCTTCTTCAATTTATCTCTAACTTGCGGGTACCCTTCCATGAACTTAGGTCCTTCTGGTTCTGCTCTAAACAGTTTACCCATTATTCTTTCTGCTCTTCAAAGACTTGCCTGTGTGAAAGAGGGTTCAATGGCAGTAGAACGGCTGAATGAACGGAAATGAGCACGATGACTGTTGGTAGATATCAGAGAGTGGGTATGCAAACTGTAGCGTAACAGAGAATGAAATGGAGTGAAACAAAACAGAGAGGGATTTCGTGAGCACGGCAGAGATCCAACTGTGAGATTAACAAAACAATAAGAGGAGTATAACACATCCGACAGTGTTTTGAAATTTGGTGGTTGCAAAATAAATGTGAGCACGTTTAAACAACGGCTATGGATTTATGCGGCTGTAAGAAGCCGTAGTCAAATCGATTACGTCTCATTGTCACAGATGGAATATCGGAGTATGAGTGAGGATCGGAGGTTTAATTATGGGGACCGTTTGAAAATGAATGCGGAAGGATCATATGGAGATCGTGAAAGGGTTACAGAATTTGTCAATATAATCATTGCACATAATGGATGGAGCTTATGGTTCATAACTATATAAAAATGTGTTTTCAATGCTATTTGAAATAAATTTTACTCATACCTTGGAATCTTTGCCTTTTTCCTTGGTCTTCAATTAGTTGCTCTTCATTGGTATCTTGAATGCTCCATGTCTCCATAATTAGTCCTCACACCTGCATTTTATTTCATGATTATGGAAATAACATCTGGCTGTACATTCTTTTGAAAACAGAGTGGTAGCTGTGGAATCTGCTTCTGGCTGCGGAAACTGGTGTCAGCTGCGGAATCTGCTTCTGGCTGCGGAAACTGGTGTCAGCTGCGGAAACAGATGTCAGCCGCGGAAACTGACACAGCTATTATTCGGGTGAATGGAAATGAACGGATGACAAATGACTAGATGGAAATGGTTATGAAAAAGAATTTTATTGGTGAAATGGAATGAAATGAAGTGGAGTGAAATGAAGTGAAATGAAGTGGAATGGAATGGAGTGGATGATCATAAAACTTGTGAACTGAAGGAGAGATTTTTTTTTTGGAAAATATAGAGTGTCAGGTGGTCCTAATTTTCACCCTATATTTTCTGTATAAGACTGCCAATCAGTGATTGGTTTTCAGGCTTATACCATTTTTTTTTTTTTTTTTAATTTGAAACTGAAAAGAACAAAAGCTAGGCTGGTGGAGAAGAAGAATTCTTCTGTACCAGCCTGATTGCAGAATTTTCTTGAAACATTTTGACAAAATCCTCTTTTGAGAGTGGCTTATGATAAACTTTCAATCTATGGCCATTCACAATAAGAGGAGTTTGAAATTCATCAATAGTCTTGATTCTTACCACTCCATTGCTAAAGATCTTGTCAATATCATATGGCCCAAGCCAATGAGTCTGAAATTTTCCTTGAAAATATTTAAACTTGGAATCAAATAACAATGCTCAGTCTCCTTCTTGAAACTTTTTCTCTTTGATATACTTGTCGTGCCATTTATCTCTTTGATATTGAACTAGATCAGTTCTTAAAATTGCTTCTTGTCTGATCTCATCTAGCTCATTCAACTGCTCCATTCTATGCTTTTGGGCTTCTGATAAGTCCATCCCCAACTGAACTGCTATCTTGAAGGTCTTGACTTGGAACTCAATGGGGAGCAAGACTTCTTTCCCATAAACAAGTTCATAGGGAGAATGTCCCGTTGTATTTCTCCATGTAGTTCTGTAGGCCCACAAGGCTTCAGGAAGCCTTTCTGCCCAATCTCTTCTATGTAGATGAACAGTTTTGGTGATGATACTTTCAAGAACTTTGTTGGTAGACTCCACTTGACCATTTGCTTGCGGATGGTAAGGAGTAGATCTTCTATGCTTGATTTTGTATTCTTCCATCAGCTTCTCCACCAGGTTAGATGTGAATTGGCTTCCTTGATCTGTCACAATTTCTCTTGGAACACCAAAGCGAGTAAAAATATCCTCATAAAGAAAATGAACAACTAAATTTTCAGTAGCAGATACTAATGCTTTGGCTTCTACCCATTTAGTAACATAATCAGTACAAACCAATATATACTTCTTTTGCTTAGATGGTGGATTAATAGGTTCAATGAAATCTAAAGCCCATTTTTCAAAGGGTTCAATGAGTACCTGTGGTTGCAATGGCATTTCATTTGAAAGGGTAGGTTTCCCTACTCTTTGGCAGCTGTCACACCTCTTGACATATTGTTTTGCATCTTTGAAGAGGGAAGGCCAATAATATCCTAAAGAGAGGATTTTATAGGCCGTCCTTTTGTCTGCAAAGTGTCCGCCGCATGGTTCATCATGACATGCCTTAAGAATATCAGGCATTTCATCTTCCCTAACACATCTTCCGATCACAAGATCTGGCCCTGTTTTAAACAATTCGTTAGAAATCCATGAATATTTTGAACTCTCCTGAATAATTTTTCGTTTTTCACTTGGAAATAAATGTGAAGGCAGTTTCCCTGTAACCAAATAGTTAGCAATATCCGCATACCAAGGAGTCTTAATAGTTACTGCAAACAAGTATTCATCAGGAAACTTATCCTCTACAGGAGAATCTTCTTTAGTATTCTGAATCCTAGACAAGAAATCAGCTAATGTATTTTGTTTTCCTGGTCTATCCAACACAGTAATATTGAATTCTTGCAAAAGTAAGAGCCATCTTGTCACTCTGCCATTAGTAACAGGTTTGTTCATTAAATATCTAATTGCAGAATGGTTAGTATGAATAAAAGTTTCATAGCCTGTTATGTAATGTCTAAACTTATTAATTGCATGAACAACAACTAAAAACTCTTTTTCAGTCACAGTATAGTTCAACTCTATGGGAGTCAAATTTTTACTGGTATAATAAATGGCATAAGGAACTAAATATTTTTGACCCAACATAGCTCCTGGAGCTGTATCTAAAGCATCCGTAGAAATATGGAAAGGGAGTTTCCAATTTGGTCCTCTCAAGATAGGTGCTTCAGATATTCTTGTTTTCAAAGTTTCAAAGGCTGATTGACAATCAGGATCCCATTTAAATTCACAGTCTTTTGTAAGCAGTTTGAAGAGAGGAGATGCTATTTTAGTGAAGTTTTGTATAAATATTCTATAGTAACGAGTAAATCCTAGAAAACTTCTAACATCTCTTTGACAATTTGGAATAGGCAACTTGGAGATGATTTTGACTTTTGATCTATCAACCTTAATTCCATCTCCTGAAATATGATGTCCTAAAACAATCCCTTCAGTGAACATCATAAAACATTTTTCATGGCTTAATGAAAGGTTTGTTTCTTTACATCGTATAAGGACTTTTTCCAAATTTTCTAATGCCTCTTCAAATGAATTACCATAAACTGTAAAATCATCCATATAAACCTCTACACAATCATGGATTAGATCAGAAAAAATTCCTAGTACTTCTCTTTGGAATGTTGCGGGTGCATTACATAACCCAAAAGGAAGCACTCGGTAGGCAAAAGTTCCCCACGGACAAGTAAATGTGGTCTTATCTTGATCTTCAGGTGCTACCTGAATTTGATTATAGCCACTAAAACCATCCAAAAATGAAAAGTACTTTTTACCTGCTAAGGTATCTAATACCTGATCGATAAAAGGCAAAGGAAAGTGATCCTTCAAAGTTGCTTTGTTCAATTCCCTGTAATCAATGCATACCCTCCATTTACCATTCTTTTTAGGTACTGTAACCAAAGGAGAAACCCATCGACTATCTGAAATTGGATAAATGAAGTTTACATTGAGTAATTTTTGGAGCTCTTCTTTCACTATCTCCCTAAGATTTGGATTCATCCTTCTTTGAGGTTGTCTGATTGGTCTACTGTTTTCCTCAATATAGATGTGATGAATGCAAGTCTTAGGATCAATACCTTTCATGTCAGTATACTCCCATGCAAATGCAGTAGAATGTTTTTGTAAGATTTTGGTTAGTTCCTCTTGTTGTAACTTTTCCAAATTTTTATTGATATTCAATGTCTTTCCTGGAAAAATTTCAATAGTAGAACTACCAAACTCTTCCATAGAGTAAAGAGACATTTGTCTTGATGATAAATATTCTATGTCAGATTCCAATTGAAATTGTGTGGGGTCACATTCTGAAGATGTCTCAAAGTTTTCTAATGTGTTCAGAATTTGACTATCCTCACTGATTTCCAAAATGGTAAAGACAGATTGTATAGTGTCCTCATCATCAACCCATTCATTGTCTCCTACTTCTGTGATTGCTTTTGCTGGAGGATACAAATTGAATTTCTTTGTCGAATTACCATTAGAAATGTACATATCCCCAGATCTACAACTAATAAAAGCATCAGCTGTGGCTAGCCAAGGTCTTCCTAAGATAAGTGGGTGCCCTCCTAGATTACTCTTGGAAGTCAAAATCATAAAATCTACTGGATATTCCCAAGAATCTAAGGAGACTGAAATATCTTCTAATACACCATCTGGTTTAATAATTGATCGATCCGCAAGTTGCAGTAAAGTAGGTGTAAAAAGAAGGTTAGGAAGTTTTAGCTGGTCCATAGTCTGTCTACTCATAATGTTGATAGCAGCCCCTAAGTCAATCAATGTGTTTGGAATTTCTATCCCATTTATATGTGTCTTGACAATTGGACTTCCCGGATCTACATACTTCTGCATGGTAATTTTTCCCATCATAATATCTGCAATCTTTCCTACCAGGTGGATTCTTCTTGTGTCTTTTAGTTTCCTTCCTGGTCTTTTAAAACTCAACTCCTTTATGGTTTTTGCTAGAATAGGAATCTCTCGAATGGCTTGTAGCAAGGGAATATTGATACAAACATTCTTCAATTCATCTAGAAAGTCATAGTTAGGCAACAAGATTTGTTTTTCCACCCCCTTGTCAATTTGTAGTCTTTCAGGAAAAGGAGGTGTAGATGAAGATGCAGGTTGTTCAACTATAGGAGTTGTAGGAGTTGACTTTTCTTTTTCTTTTTGAATGTTTGAATTTTGAAGAGATGCTTCCTCAGAACCCTCATTGACTTTAAGAGAGTCCTCCTCAGAGGTATCTTGCTCTTGAATATATATAGAAGGTTTTTCTAAAACTCTACCAGATCTGAGTTGTACATAATTGAGAGGAACAATCATATAGGTAGGAAATTGTTGTCCTTCTACCATGTAAGTATTCTGAGGATTTTAATTGTTAGGATTTGGCAATGGCTAAGCTGGAAGTTGATTTGTCTTTTGTTGGTATGGGAGCATGAGTTGAGGATTTGGATTTTGTTGAGAAGGTTGTTGTTGTGGAAATGGCAATGAAAGTTGTGGATTTGGGTTTGGAAGTTGTGGAGCTTGTTGATTTTGAAAAGATGGAGGATATTGAGAAAATTGAGCAAATCTCCCATAAGGATTTTGCATCCCTTGTACCCATGGCTGATATGGATTTTGATGTTGGGGCCAAGGTTGTTGCCAAGGATTCCAATTTTGTGGGGTTTGAAGATTCATAGGGTTGTTAAACCCTTGAGTTTGTTGTCCCTGCCAAGGTCTCCTTGCAACAAAACAGAGAGATTCTACTGAATTTGGGTCTTCTTGAAAGACAGCTTTGAGTCCAGGAATTGAAGGACAATCCTTGATCTCATGATTCTCTGAGAAAATTATACATGTTTCTACAACTTTTGCATCCAAGGGAAATTCCCTTAAAGCATGTTTCTTCCTACATTTCGGACAAAAGATGGCTAGAGCATCTGTTTCTGCTTTCTGCTTGTTTTGGATCTTAAGGGTGTCTAGTTGTTCACTAAGACTCCCTAAGATATCAGTTTTAAATTCATCAAGCATATTGCCAATCTCTGCCCTACTTACTGATCCAGTTGCAGATTTGTTAACCCTCATAAGAGAAGGATCCCTAGACCCTTTTCCTGTTTTAGATTTTCCTCTTGAGAGTTGGACACATAGTTCTGTTATTTCACGAAGTGGAAGTTGAGAAATATCTCCTTTCCCCATCATGTTTAAAATATCTATCCATTCATCTCTAATGGATTTTAATAGAAGGGCTTTCAATGTTTCTTGATCTAAATTGTTCATCTTTTCTCTTTTTAAGTTGTATCGAAATCTTTCAAGTAAATCCTCCAAATTTTCATCTTCTTTTTGCATCATTTTGAATACCTCATCTTTGTGATTGGTGGGCATGCAATAGTCCAAGTATCTATCCAAAAATGTTTGTTTCATATCATTCCAAGTCCTAATAGATTGAGTGTGTAATCCCATGAACCATTTCAAAGCAGCTCCCTTCAATGTTGCAGGAAACAATTTGAGTTTTTGAGAGTCTTCCATATAATCATATGTTCGGCACACGACTTCAAACTCAAACAGAAATGTTTCAGGATCCTCACTTTGCAATCCATAAAAGTTGGGGAGGACAGATGGTGAGATGTTTTTCATCGTTGTATGAGTTTCCTCATCAACTATAGGGAATCTGAACGAGTTGTCTCTTTCCCTATTATTATCTTCACCTCCACCATTGTTACCTCCATCATTTCCTCCTCCTCTACCTCTACCTCCAAACATATTTACTACTTCCTCTGCCATGATAGTTTCTTCAGAGTCCTTAGAGTCCTCTGGTTCTTCTATCAAGGGAGGATGAGTAGGAGTTTCTTCTAAATGAGGTTTGGTAGATGGTATAGGTGAATCTTCTAGTTCAGCTGCTCCTTGAATTCTAGGAATCTTAAGGCTAGGGGTAGATGATGGTGACTCTTGTCTATGCCTTGAAGAAGATGGAGTTGTGAAAATCGAACTCTTGGCTTTAGCTATAAACCTTCCCCTAGAATCTCTTGCTCTATGCATGTCATTTTTTTTTAAGTAGGGCTAATAATTCTCTTTCTGATCTTCCAGGTCACACTAGGTGCAAGAAGAGAGCATACTTAAGAAATTACTAAACCAATAACTCTCTTTTCTGATCCTCCAGATCACAGTAGGTGCAAGAGGAGAGCATACTTCAAGAAATTATCAAGTTTTCCCTTCTTTTTATTGTTGTTTTGTTTTGTTTTTTTTTTAAAGAAATTGGCTACCTAGTTACACTTCCCCGACAACGGCGCCAAAATGTTTGGTAAATTTAGTGTGTCCTAAATTGCTGCATTTAATTTGTCAATCCGGGATTCGTAAACTGACGAAGTGTGGCGCACTATATGTGCAAGATAACCTATCTCTTACTTTTTTGTCGTTTTTGGATTTTTTGTGAAATTCTAAAAGAAAAGTATGGAGACAAATATTCAAGACAACAATGTCTTTCTAATGATTTTCCAAACTTCAAGAGAATTTTAAAAACACATAATGACAAGATTAATTCTTCAAAGAAAATGAAATTGCATCACTACTCTAATCAAACAAACAATGAACTACTGATCATGAAACTCATTATTCTTGTTGTTGTTCAAACACAAAAGAAACTATGCTTAAAGAAAATCAAAAGTTGCAACAAAGTAAATCTAAATCAAATTACATCAACTTATCTTCTGATCCCTCATCATTAGTCCAGCTATGATTTTCGGAGGTAACCATAAACAACTTGAGTAACCTGATATCTAACTTGCATAAAGTAAACTAATATCAAACTACACATTCATAATTCAATCCCTCACCATCAGTCCAGTTGTGGCTTTCGGAGGTAACTGAAGATGTCATGAGCAATTTAATATTTCTAACTTGCAGAAAGTAAACTAATATCAAACTACACATTCACAATTCAATCCCTCACCATCAGTCCAGCTGTGGCTTTCGGAGGTAACTGAAGATGTCATGAGCAATTTAATATATCTAACTTGCAGAAAGTAAACTAATATCAAACTATACATTCATACTTCAATCCCTCACCATCAATCCAGCTGTGGCTTTCGGAGGTAACTGAAAATGACATGAACAATTTGATATATCTAAATCTAACTACTGAAACAAATGTGCAAGACTGAAATAAACAAAGCAGTACTGAAATTAAACAGAAACTAAGAAAAGTAAATTAGCAGCAGAACAATATTAATTCCATGTCATTAGTCAAAAAGTTATGCAAATGCCCGAGCTGCCTATTTATAACCTGAAACAAGAACACTGATCAGTGATCAATAACATAAAACATGAAAGACAGAAGTAAAATGGAAAGCATGAAAGATTATAAACAGAAATGAATCATATATACCATGAAAGATGCAATGTATAAACATGTGAATGGATTATAGCACAATGAGCTTTAAAGAAATAAAACAAGAACTATACAATAATGCACAGAACCTCGGCGTGTGCAGGGGCCCTCTACACCAGCCTTGGCAACAATCTTCAAGTACGAATTACGTTTGGAAACAGAGTCTTCTTATATTAAAAATGCAGTCATCACAGAAAGGTGATATTACGGCACAGTGGCAACGTAATTACATTATAGAGCTATCTTCAGATTAATCGAGACTAACAGAGACTAATCTAACATGCGTATGAAAACGCGTTATTTATAACAGAGGAAATATAACTGATTCCCTAAAGTTTATGCTGATGGAGAACACGTAACCCATTACGTCCAAATATCTAGGATCATGGCCGTATTGAAGAGTAAATCTATGAGGAGTGGATGTTTGAATTCGGCTATGGGGCCATGTACAGATGTTGATTTGTCTTCCGCAATTCAGAAACGGCCATATAGATCTCCACGTGACACAAAACAGAGTCCTGTCACCGTGGAACTCTACGGTTGACTTCCATTTGGCCACCTTTGACTGCAGCCTCCCTAGATGAATTTGCTCGAGCCAATAGGACACGATCCATGTCCACATCATTTCTGACTTGCCCATGTGGCTCGTTTCTCCTGAAGACACCTGTAACATAGAGTTTCACAAAATGGCTGCAGAAAGTTGCAGCAGCTGTGGAAAGTGGCAAGATTCCACAGCTAAATGAGCAAAATCTAAATCAAATAGCAGACACAAAAATATAATTAAAAACCATGTTAGATGCTCTTTTGCAATTATTATACAATGATATTGACAACTTGGAAGGTTCAAGTGGATGAAAAAGGTCTAGAAAGATGTATGGAAAAGATGCAGATTTGAGACTCAATACTAGTCCTTTAGAAATTATAAATCCTTTTAATATTGTGACAACAAAATATCTGAATGATAACATTTCTCCTCTTTGTGGGTGTCTCCACAAATGAACCTTTTTATCTATGCTTCATTTTATAACAACCTTAAATAGGTGTCCCTCATCCTGTACATATTCATAATCCAACCTCATCCTTGTTGCAGGAATGGTATCTTTTGTTTTATGGAAGGACTCCTTTTGATGGTTTTTAGGAGACAAATTTATTTCTTCTTACTCCTGCTTTCATGAAGCCATTTTTGTACTTTCTTCCTCCTTTGGAACAATATGTCCATGCTCCTTACCTACTAATGTAACTTTGCAATCATTCAGCAAAATTTTATTTTCTATTTAGGTAAATCCATTACCTTAGCATCTACAACTCCCTTCCTCACATGCTCACTACTGATTACACTCGCTTTCACCATCACAAGTCCACTTCCCTTCATTTCATTGGTTGAACCATCTTTTTCTAAGAGAATATAGCTGATTGCACCTTATCTTCTTCCTTTGTGACACCCATTAATGAATTCCATTCTTCATTACGTGCAAGAATTGCATCCACACACAATATGTTAATTTCAAAATAAAATACTCTCCTACCTTATTTAATGCCTCCTTAACCAGTTCCTCCTACTCATCTTCTATGCAACTTTCCCTCGGTGTCCTATCAACATGTGTATCATCTTCTCCTTCTCCATGGATTGATCTCTTCTTTGTTTCACAATAGTGAATTACTTCATCATTAGGCTCAAATTCTATAACTCTTCTTCATCTAATTGTGATCTTATCAAAGGCCTCATAGTCTTCTCTAGCTCTCTTGCTTTAGGGGTTTCTTCTTAAAAATCTTTCGTCTGATAGGAAATTTGATCTTCTTACTTAGGTTCCTTCTCCATCTTTGGTCTTCATTCTCTAGTAACATCTTGATTATGCTTAAGCCTCTTCTTCGACTCAACTATGTCTTTTTCAATATACTCTTGATTTATTCCATTTTCCTTGGAATTATCCTCCCTTCTGTTATGGCTTATCTTAGAACAGTGACTATGGCCATCAATAGCCATGTTCCTTCCTCCTCTATGAGATTTCTCTCACTAACTATGAGCTAAAATCAAGCCCCTGTAACAAGTCTTCTCCATCAATTCTTAAATAATACCTCACCCACTTCTCCTCATCCTTGGATTTTGGTATTCCTATGTTCCCTCGTATGGAAGCTTCTTAAGCACTCCTTGCTCTTCTTTGGATTCAGAACTATGTTCACCTCCTCAGAAATCCACTTGTTCTTTTCTCTTAGAGGACTTCCAACTTCAGTTAGAACAATTTTGTACTTTTGCATCCTCCCTTATGTAAGGGTTCTTTTCACAACCTTAAGAATGCTACTAGTTATTTGTTACAACCCTCATGGCTATAGTCAATGCCATCATTACTACTGATATCTAGGCCCTTTTAAGATTATTTCCAAAATTAAAATAAATTTAAAGACCAGTTTACCTATGAGGTTTATCCCTTATTGAGATTTCAAAATTTCTTGCACTCCTTGATTCAATTTGCTTGAATTGTCTTCATCTCTGCTTCTTGACTAAAATATCTTTAGACTACTCCAATCCTTTGTGTTCCATAGTGATAATTCTTCTTCAATCACTATGTTTCTTTGCCTCTACAATGAATTTCTCCTTCAAATATAATTTATTCAATCTACTCTACAACCTCAATTTTTACTATCTCGACCACCAACCACTCTTGGTACTCATCCCATTCCTAATATTCTCCTCCATGAACAATATTTCCCAATTTCCTCTCTTATGGGCTCTTGGTTCTTGGTTTTTGATTTCATCTTCAAGAACAATTCCTTCATCACCCTTTCTCACTAGAATATTGGATTTAGATAGCCACTTATTCCCTAAATATGTCCCGCTCTCCCTCGAAGTCCATGATTAAATCCAGTGATTCAACGGTAGTAGTTATGCGATGGAAATAAATGATGCAAATTGCATGGGTGCTAACAAGCCTCAATATCGACCAATCCTCTTAATACTTGATGTAACCTTTTGATGTTTGGGATGGAAGCTTCAAAGATCGACGAAGGGCAATTCATCGAGTGCCAACAATCCCCCTTTTGGCCAACACATTTTCTAACCAATGTGAATTCTACCTCTCCTGGAACCACGACCTTAGATAGAGACCTTGCTATGTACTAGTGAAGATTAAATATTGTCCCCAGATGGATTTCATAGTAAGTTAGCGGAACTTTAAGCAATAGTTTCCCTGACTCGCGTTTTCTTGAAGTTTACTTTTTTGATTTGGACTTACATTATTTTTTTCGACTTACCATGAAATTTCGCATGCAATGGACTTTTTACCCATACAACAGCACCACACACATGAAAGGCTCGAAAAAATATTGCTACTGATTTATGCACATAACAATATCCAAATTATTCCTTCGCATACTTGCGTACATGGAATTGGAATTTAACACTAACAGAATACATACCATACATGAAATTAAAGCACACACAAAGATCAACTTGGCATTAATACAAATACACTCACTCATACATGTGCAAACAATCCATAGGTTAAATATAAAGAGAATTGTAAATATTTAATTACAAAATTATAAATTTTTATTAAAAATAATACTCTATACCTAAAATACGATAAACCAAATTAATTACGTGATAAGGTGTTCCTCTTTGAAAAAAACTCCCCTAGCTGCCACTGTGTCAATGTCTAAGCCATTGGATGAAATGTTCGACGATTGAAATGTTTTAGGCCATTAGATCCACAAGTAAATAGTTTTGTATATGTTTTTTATAATGTTAGTTTTTTTCTTTTTAATAAGTTCGATTGAATTTAGGTTTTGGTGACTTTTAAGTTAAAATGTTGTTATTAAAAATTTGTTAGATTTTAACTTCAAATTTTTTAATAAAATTTAAATTAATAACTTAATAAAACTAGATTTTACATAAATTAGTTTAATGAATAAAAAAAAATTGTAAAATACATAAACTTTAAATTTTTGGGTACATAAACATTAAATTTTTATTTTCAATAAACTTTATATCTTAAAATTAAACTCCACACAAACCAATTAATTTATATTACATGCATAAAAAATGATAAAAAAGGAAAATAACTATTTATATATTTAAATATTATATTTTGTGTCACTATGCTCTCCAACAAAGTATGATAGAAATGTTGTAATGTCATATCAACTATTTTATTATTCATGAGTAGTATTTCTTAATATATAAAAAATTAAATTAATAATGATTTTTTTTAAAATATGTGATCTTTTTTAAATTTCCAAATAATTTAACAAGACATGATTTATCTTGAGCAATAATGATGAATGTTCATAATTATCATTTCTTAAATAGCACTAAGTTTACCTTTAATTAATTAATTGTAATAGTTTGTAACTACATACATACTCTTTCGGATTTTTTTTCTTGTTGTAGGTAAGATATTGTCCCTGCATAAATATATATATATATATATATATATATATATATATATATATAATTTTTTAATTTTTAGTTTGAAGTTGACATGTACCATGAAAAATTTTAAAATATTAAAATGGTGGCTTCATTTGTGTGGTCAAAATTCTCATTGACAAGTTCCTCTACATTTCTCATTTCCTCATAATTTACAGGTACATCCACATCTCTTTCAAGCTCTCTATTTTGTACGTCCACATTCCTGTAGGCTCCTTATTTTCCTTTAATTCTCTTCTCTTTTATAGTAGATATTAGAAATTGTGAGAGAGCAGAAACGCACAGGATTCACACACATATAATTAATTTCTATATTGCAATAATAAGATACATCAAATATATAGTTGAACTAATTCTAATCTTAGAGAGAGAAGTTGAGAGAATCTCTCAACTTCCTCAACAAACCCAATCCAAGATATACTAAAGTAAGCATAATCCTAACTAATTCTAATACCCTCCCTTAATGCTTACTTTACAAAACATATAATAATTAATCACAATTACAACACTTTGAACTTTCGTCCCTTTGTCTGATCTGGTCTTCATTAACATTTGTACCCACTCTGAGATCTCATAGAAAACGCTCTTTTCTCCACCATTTTCGAGCTACCATTCAATCCATTTAAAATACATTTGTTTCTGACCAACAATAATGAACTTTGCAAGATCAACAGTATTGACAACTCGGCTCGTCGGGGCTTCCACGATAAGTGCTGACAAGTGATGAACCATCCTATGGACCAATCACCATCTGTCGGATATTTCGCTTTCGGCTATCCATCAGTGGCTAGGCAAATGGTCTGAATACTGAATGTGTTCAAAAGCTAATCTAACAACTTGACCTACTTCTCACAAATGGATCTCATACTGTAACTTGTAACTGATGCCCTTGGCCTGTAGCACAACAGATCAGTATATAACAAATTCACACAATCAAATTAGCCAATTGTTCTCTCGTCCCTGTAGAACGTCAAGAACGACTAATTTAAATAATGAAAATCTATTCAATAATTGGTTCCTCTTTACCACTTAAAACAATATAAAAAATAACAAATTTGACATAAACTATATCTAGCAAATTCACACGCAGCTTTAATTTCTCCGGCAGTATAGCACCTTCCTCCTGAAAATTTCTAACAATTGCAGCCTCCCTCTTTCGCAAATAAATTTGCAGCTTCCATCAAACACAAGGCAGGAAATATCCATATATCTACCCTCTTATTACATATAGTTGACCAACAACGCAGTTGGGTCAACTCAAATGATACCCAAATACATGTTACTGATGAATGGATTGCACATAAATGTGTAATAAACCCGCTAAGAGTGGCGATCTTAGTGAACTAAACCCGGGATCGAATCAGTTGCATGGGCACCATCTTGAACCAGACTATGATCAGATAGCTGAACAGAGAACAAGCGATCATGTGGCACATCATAAGGAATAAGGGAAAACGAAACCCATAAATTGTTAATAACACAGCCCGGATGGGATCTCACACAGTAGCCTTGATGAGCTCCATAAAAATGAAGCAGGACGTGGATTTCTTTAAGGTAAATGAATCGTAGCGCAAGTAGAAGTGCGCCAGAAAAAAACTGAGCCATCAAAACCACGATGTCCTTTGCTGGACGCTGCTTGTTGTCAGCCGATGTCTCAAATGACAGTGCATCGATAGGAAAGCCTGTGCCAACACAGAGGTGGCCATAATATTCACCGAAACAAATTTCAAGGGGAAAATCTCACTGGGATTGTTCTCTATCTGCCTCTGCAAATGCGGCTGAGAAGATGAAAGCCTGAGACTTTCGAGATGATAATCCTAACTAATTCTAATAGTAGATTATCAATTTTTTTCATTTAAAATACAAACATTTTAATATATATATATATATATATATATATATATATATATATATATATATATTAAATATTTTGAACTAAAAATTCTAAGGGGCTTTATATATTGATGCATCACACTATACTACATTTGGAGGTAAGGAATACTAGTGGCTCTTCACTTAATGTGCCCTAATGTTTTTAATATTTATGAAATTCACCAAATCTATTTACTTCCAATTTAGTCTTGTTTTAAAAAAACAAAAAATATTATTATCATCAAATATAAATCTGAAAAATATACCATTATAATTATAAAATAATATTTTTAAAAATTAATGTAGAAATTTGATTGTGAAAGTGGACTTTTTTAATGATATAATTGGTAAAGCTATTATCCCTTTTTATTTTTTTAATGATGCAATTAAGATTAACATTTGTATGTTGTCATGATGAGCTTTTTTATTTTTATTTTTCATGTTAATTACCTTTTATAAATCTAGGAGGTTCTTAATATTGCCTTTGTTTTGAATAAATGGAACTCAATTATATATTTAAAAAGAATATTAGGTAAGATAATTTTAGGATTATAAAATTTTTGTTTATCTAACTTCACAATGTGAATGTTTATTTACCTAAAGTTGGCTCCCATGTTCAATACCTTCCCATGGGGTTTGAAGATAATAAGTAATGAAAATTGAATAACATATAAAACAAATAATTTATACATCAAAAAATCAGTTCTATATATTATAGTAGCTCTCACTTGAGTAATCTTTCAATTTGGCATTCAATTCTTTATTGATAAAGTTGTTTTACTTAGTAGGGAGTACAATAATTGTTGAGATTCAACAAGAAAGATCCCATTGAAACTTAATCACCTACACTAAGCTGGAGCCTCATGCTATTTTTAGGTGGATGTCTATTTATAGATGCATGAGAAAATTCTATTTATAGATGAGGTCTATTTATAGATGTATGTGAAAGTTATATTTATAGATTGCATGTCTATTTATAGATGCATGTCGACTATTATTATCCCTTAATAATAGTTTGACAATAAACAATAATCTATTCTCAATGAGCACTTGGAAATAGTTAACTGAATTGGCAAATAAGATAGTTATAGGAATTTCAAGTTAAGAGGTTGGTTGGTGGGACATGCAAGTGGACTTATTTGTAACTGAGTGATTCAAAGTTGTAACAGAGTTGGAAGTGTAGTTATGAAAGTTGTAAAGTAGTTTAACTCAGTTAAGTGAGTTAAACTCAGTTGTGCTAGTTGAAACTGAAGATACACTAGTGAGATATCATGTGAATTAATTATTAATTAATTCACAATCAATGGTCTCACATGAAACTGAAGATTTACTACTATTAACTACATGCATGTCAGTTCAAGTGGAGACCCAGTTGAGATGTAGGTGAAAGGGATAGATTGAATATCATTTGTGACATTAGTGGTTGCACACATGTGACCACATGTACATTGGATGTGCCCATGAGTATTGGGCAGTCAAGGCAAGACGTATTCCTTTATTTCAGGGATTGCTATTAGCTAGGATTGGCTAAGGAACTTGCCAATTTTTGTATGATAGTGTGAGACAATTAGCTATTGTACTGAGAGATCTTGGATTGGAGCTTTGTATGTAATTGTTTCATGATACATGACATATACATAATAGAAGATAGTGGGGTTTTTAGCTTTATGCTTTCCCGGTAAAATTATCTGTGTTATGTGTGATTGATCTTTCTTCATGATATTGTGATTGGCAATTGTTGTTCAAATTCCGCAAAGATTTTGTAGAAACGATTATGTATTTAACAGTAGCATATTATTTTTAGATCAGGAGAATCCAAGCAATACATATTCTGTATTAAATTTCTACATGGTATCAGAGCACAAAAAATTGCAATTTTGAAGTAGGAGCTGAGTTTGTTGGTGGAAAGAATTCGAATTTGCAGAATAAATTTCTTGGTGCTACAACTGATTTAACATCGAAGTGGATTTCAATGGCTTGTGGCTAGAGTATGCACTCGAGAGTAGCTCGAACTACATTGGTTGGAAGGAATGGATGGAGGCAGTACTCGAAGACAGTGGCTTGGAAGAATTCATCGACAGTGATGTTCCTAAGCCTTCTTCGACATATGTTGCATTACTTGATGCATGGAAAAAGAAAGTGGCAAAGGCTAGGAGGATTCTGTTGGAAGGAGTACGAGACCACATTGTCTCAAGCCTTTATGGGAAAGCCACACCATATGCTATGTAGAATGCTTTTATGGATTTTTTCCAAAGCAACAATGACCATAGGAAATTGGAGCTCAAAGATAAACTCAGAAAGATCAAGATGGAAAAAGGTGACACCATTCCAAAGTATCTGACAAAGTTTTTCCAATGTTGGGATGAACTAGGGAGTGTGGGAATAACTATTGCTGATGATTATTTGGTGAGCTTGTATCTCTTGGGACTTCCTAAGAGTTGGCACAGTTATGAAGACTTTGTCAATGGATGGGAAAAATTTCTGGATTGCGAACAATTGTGGTCGGATATGGTGCAGGAGGAGCTTAGGCGGAACACCAGAGAAGGCTCTTCATAAAAGCACGATGATGAAGAGGATTTTGCTTTGGATGCCAATGCAAGGAAGGAAAAGGGGAAGAAATTCCATTCTAAATCGGAGTCTAAAGGCAAGAAGCTAGATTTTTCCAAGGTGAAGTGTTTTCATTGTCACGAACATAGGCATCTTACTACTAACTATCCACACAAGAAGAATAACAAGAAGGTTGCTGGCGCTGCAGCTGGTGAGGCCCTTGGCTCGCAATTTTATCTTGAATTCTCTTTGATCGCATGCATGGTGTTAAGTGCATTGGGATCGGTGTGGTATTTGGATAGTGGCACTTCCTTCCACATGACGAGAGATAAGGAGATTTTCAGTGACTTGGAGGAGAAAGATCTCTAGATGCACATAGAGATGGGCAACGATGGACAGTACAGTGCGACCGACATTGGCACTGTTACCTTTCAGAGGGAGTCAGGTAAACCATCTCAATTGAAAGATGTGATGCATGTTCCATGTCTAAAGAAAAACTTTGTCTTAGTCGCAATGTTGGAGGACAGAGGCTATGACATTGTTTTTAGTGATGGAAAATATTTCCTACGACATAAAACAACGAGTCAAGCCAAGAGGATAGGGATTCGAGTTAAGAATCTCTACAAGCGGGAGGTAGATGGTTGCGGTGCCATGATGGGCAAGGCAGAAAAAGTGGTGGGCCGGGATGAGGGCGAATTATGGCACCGGTGATTGGGCCATATTCATCATGGAGCCTTGAAAGTCATGCAACAAATATCTACTGGACTTCCAATGGGAACACTTTCTCAATTAGATCAGTGCAAGGGTTGCACCATTGGGAATTATGTAAAGTCCACCTTTCATGAGAAGGACGACCGTGCTTCGAGGATCCTTGTGAGAGTTCACACAGACGTATGTGTATCGTTCTCGGTTGCTTCAACAACAAAACATAAGTACTACGTTATTTTTTTTAATGGCTTTTCTCGTAAATGCTGGATCTTCTTCATGCAGAATAAAGATAAATATTCTCAAAGTTCTGTGAGTTTAAGGCATTGGTGGAGAAAGAGTCAGGGAAGAAATTGAAGGCTTTTAGGAGAGATAATGGTGGAGAATACATCTCTAACGAATTCAAGAAATTTTGCAGCAAATAAGGAATTTGAAGAGAACTCATAGTGCCTCATAATCCACCACAAAATGGGATCACTGAGAGGAAGAACAGAAAGATAGTGGGTGCAACACGAGCAATGTTGCATGATTAGGGCCTACCAATGCATTTGTGGGTAGAAGCATGCAACACTGCGGTTTATGTGCAAAACTGTTCTCCTCATAAAGTACTTGGCATGAGTACACCTGAAGAAGATTTCATTGGTAAGAAACCGGATGTTTCACACTTTAAGATTTTTTTCTCATCTATTTATGTGCATGTGACCAAGGATGCTAGGAAGAAGCTGGAGCTGACTACTGGAGTTGCATGCATGGTGTTAAGTGCATTGGGATCGGTGTGGTATTTGGATAGTGGCGCTTCCTTCCACATGATGAGAGATAAGGAGATTTTCAGTGACTTGGAGGAGAAAGATCTCTAGATGCACATAGAGATGGGCAACGATGGACGATATAGTGCGACCGACATTGGTATTGTTACCTTTCAGAGGGATTCAGGTAAACCATCTCAATTGAAAGATGTGATGCATGTTCCATGTCTGAAGAAAAAATTTGTCTTAGTCGCAATGTTGGAGGACAGAGGCTATGACATTGTTTTTAGCGATGGAAAATATTTCCTACGACATAAAACAACGAGTCAAGCCAAGAGGATAGGGATTCGAGTTAAGAATCTCTACAAGCGGGAGGTATATGGTTGCGGTGCCATGATGGGCAAGGCAGAAAAAGTGGTGGGCCGGGATGAGGGCGAATTATGGCACCAGTGAGTGGGCCATATTCATCATGGAGCCTTGAAAGTCATGCAAAAAATATCTACTAGACTTCCAATGGGAACACTTTCTCAATTAGATCAGTGCAAGGGTTGCACCATGGGGAATTATGTAAAGTCCACCTTTCATGAGAAGGACGACCGTGCTTCGAGGATCCTTGTGAGAGTTCACAAAGACGTGTGTGTATCGTTCTCGATTGCTTCAACAACAAAACATAAGTACTGCATTATTTTTTTTAATGGCTTTTCTCGTAAATGCTGGATCTTCTTCACGCAGAATAAAGATAAATATTCTCAAAGTTCTGTAAGTTTAAGGTATTGGTGGAGAAAGAGTCAGGGAAGCAAGTGAAGGCTTTTAGGAGCGATAATGGTGGAGAATACATCTCTAATGAATTCAAGAAATTCTGTAGCAAATAAGGAATTTGAAGAGAACTCATAGTGCCTCATAATCCACCACAAAATGGGATCGCTGAGAGGAAGAACAGAAAGATAGTGGGTGCAACACGAGCGATGTTGCATGATTAGGGCCTACCAATGCATTTGTGGGCAGAAGCATGCAACACTACTGTTTATGTGCAAAACTGTTATCCTCATAGAGTACTTGGCATGAGTACACCTGAAGAAGATTTCACTGGTAAGAAACCGGATGTTTCACACTTTAAGATTTTTTTCTCATCTATTTATGTGCATGTGACTAAGGACGCTAGGAAGAAGCTGGAGCTTACTACTAAAGTTTAGATTTTTGTGGGGTACATAGAAAAACCCCATAATTATTGTGTGTATTTTCCAAATATTCAAATGACTGTGGTGCGACGGGATATAAAATTCGATGAGGGGAAAGCCATGTGGTTGTCGCTTGAGAGGGAGTTAGATTTCCATGTGGAGGAGGAACTTTTGGTTCCCAAAGATGAGTCTCAAGGTGTGGATCAGCCACATGAGGAGGCTCATGGAGTGGAGGATTCCACTCACGCAGAGTCAACCATTAGAACTAGTAGAAGGCATACCACAGAAGCTGATAGGCTAAGACTTGATGTTGCACAGAATGTAGGAGCCCCTACTTCATAGCGTAGACAAAGACATTCTCGTGACTGATTTAATGGATACATGGCTCTCATGAGAAAATGTATTGTGTCTAAACCATCTTCCTTTCAGGAAGCAGTGCAGGAGCCCACATGGGTAGATGAAATGGCAGAGGAGTATGACTCCATTGTCAAAAACAGTGCTTGGGAAATTGTTTCAAGGCCTGTTGATAAATCAGTAGTAGGTTCAAGATGGATCTACAAGGTAATTTAGCAAGCTGCTGATGGGAGTGTTGAGAAATACAAGTCCAGATTTGTGGCCCGGGGCTTCTCATAGATCGAGGGGATAGATTATGAAGAAACCTTTGCACCTGTCACAAGGTATTCTTCCATAAGGACCATCCTTTCTCTCTGAGCGCAGATGGCCTGACACATTCATCAAATGGATAGGAAGACTGTGTTTCTCAATGGGATCATTTAGGAAGAGGTGTACATAGAGCAGCTTAAAAGATTTGAGATCTTCAATAGTGAGTCACATGTGGGCCGACTCAAAAGAGTGTTGTATGGGCTGAAGCCAACACCCAGTGCTTGGTACACTCAAATAGACAACTATTTCATCGAATTAGGCTTCACCAAAAGTGAAGCAGATGAAAACCTATACCAAATTGTGGTGGAGGGTAAGCTTTAAATAATTGTTATTTATGTTGATGATTTAGTATTGACTAGTGATGAACAGCTGATACACTCATGCAAGGAGGACCTTCCAAGGGAGTTCAAAATGAAGGATATGGGCCTCCTCCATTATTTCCTTTGATTGGAAATATGGCAGTGACATGGTGAAATTTTTGTGTCTCAAGGCAAGTATGCAAGGGAGATACTAGGTAAGTTTCACATGGAGGGCTGCAAACCCATGGGTACTCATCTTCCACGAAACTGGAGGAAAGCGGATGCTACTTTTGGAGAGGTAGTGGATGTTATTGTTTATCGACATTTAGTGGGTTCGCTAATGTATCTAGTGAACACAAGACCAGACATTTTCTATGTGGTTAACCAGTTGAGTCAAGCTATGGTTAAGCCTACCAATCTCTTTTGGAAGGTGGGAAAGAATGTCCTGAGACACCTAAGGGTCACATCAAAGTATGGTTTATGGTACAAAAAGATGGATGAGGTGAATTTGCATGGCTTCACGGATGCAGATTGGGCGGGCAGCCCAACGGACAGAAAGAGCAGATCAGGGGGGATCTCTTGCATTAGATCTACTATTTTTTCTTGGTACAACAGGAAGGAGAGATCCGTGGCACTCAGTTCAGTGGAATAATAATACATGGCAGCAATTCAAGCTGCATGTGAGGCTATCTAGATGAGAAAGAGCTTAGTTGGTTTGTTTGGTTCTCATTTAGATCTGACAATGATTCATTATGATAATCAGAGTTGCATTAAAATCTCGATTAATCCTGTGTTTCACGATTGATCTAAGCATATAGATATCTGGTATCGTCATCTCAGAGATTGTGTGCAGAGGAGAATCATGTTGATTTAGTACATTCCTACAAAAGATCAGGATGCAAACATTCTGACGAAGGCACTCACCACGAGAAAATTTGAATACCATAGAGACGGGATCGGGGTGAAGGATAATCCCTTTCTTGTTGCGAGGTACTGTTGAGATTCAAAAAGAAAGATCCTAGTGAAAATTAAGCACCTACACTAGGATGGAGCCTCAGGCTATTTTCAAGTGGATGTCTATTTATAGATGCACGAGCATATTCTATTTATAGATGTGGTCTATTTATAGATCTATGTGAAAGTTCTATTTATAGATTACTGTCTATTTCATGGAAAATTTTAGGGGCTAATATTCGCAGGTGGGCTAATTTTCCATGTTTTTCCCAAAAAAAATATTCGCCAATTTCCATTTTTTATAAAAATGATTTGCCCATATTTTACAATAGAAGATTATTTTATGTTAAAATTTGCCAACATTATATAGAGAGTATATATAAAATCATTATAAATCTGATTAATTTTATAAATACATCAATAAACATTTTACCGTTTACATATTAGGGACTACTGAGATTCGCCAATTTGTTAAACTTTAAGATAACTTTCTATCGTTAAAAATTTCTCTAGTCTATTTATAGATGCATGTCGACTATTATTATCCCTTAATAATAGTTGGACAATAAAAAATAATCTATTCTCAATGAGCACTTGGAAATAGTTAACTGAAGTGGAAAATCAGTTAGCTATAGGAAATAGTTGGTGGGACATGCAAGTGGACTTAGTTGTAACTGAGTGATTCGAAGTTGTAATAGAGTTGGAAGTGTAGTTATGAAAGTTGTAAAGTAGTTTAACTCAGTTAAGTGAGTTAAACTCGATTTTTCTAGTTGTAACTGAAGATACACAAGTGAGAGATCATGTGAATTAGTTATTAATTAATTCACAATCAGTGGTCTGACATGCAACTGAAGATTTAATATTGTTAGCTATATGCATGTCAAATCTAGTGGAGACCCAGTTGAGATGTAGGTGAAAGGGACATATTGACTATCAGTTGTGACATTAGTGGTTGCACACATGCGACCACACACACATTGGATGTGCCAATCAGGATTGTGTAGTCAAGGCAAGTAGGATTCCATTCTTTCATGGATTGTTATCAGCTGGGATTGCACAGTAGAGGTAGGTTGTCTGGAGGCAGTAAATTGGCTAAGGAACTTGCCTTTTTTTGAATGACAGTATGAGACAGTTAGCTATTGTACAGAGAGCTCTTTGACTGGAGCTTTGTATGTAATTATTTCATGATCCATGATATATACATAATAGAAGATAGTGGGGTTTTTAGCTTTATGCTTTCCCAGTAAAATTATCTGTGTTATGTGTGACTGATCTTTCTTCATGATATTGTGATTGGCTATTGCTGTTCAAATTCTGCAAAGATTTTGTAGAAGATATTCTATATTTAACAGTAGCATATTATTGTTAGATCAGGAGAATCTAAGCAATACATATTTTGTATTAAATTTCTACATGGTATCAGAGCATAGAAAATTGCAATATTGAAGCAAGAGCTAAGTTTGTTGGTGGAAAGAATTCAAGTTTGCAGAAAGACTTTCTTGGTGCTATAGCTGATTTAACATCGAAATGACATTCAATGGCTTGCGGCTAGAGTATGAACTTGAGGGCAGCTCGAACTACATTGGTTGGAAGGACATGATGGAGGCAGTACTTGAAGACAATGGCTTGAAGGAATTCATCGACAATGATGTTCCTAAGCCTGCTTCGACATCTGCTGCATTACTTGATGCATGTAAAAAGAAAGTGGCAAAGGCGAGGAGGATTATGTTGGAAGGAGTACGAGACCACATTATCTCAAGCCTTCATGGGAAAGCCACACCATATGCTATGTGGAAGAATTTTACAGATCTTTTCCAAAGAAGTAGTGACCATAGAAAATTGCTGCTCAAAGATGAACTCGGAAAGATCAAGATGGAAAAAGGCAACACCATTCCAAAGTATCTCACAAAATTTTTCCAATGTAGGGATGAACTAGGGAGTGTGGGAATAATTGTTGCTGATGATGATTTGGTGAGCTTGGCTCTCCTGGGACTTCCTAAGAGTTGGCATAGTTATAAATACTTTGTCAACGGATGGGAAAAATTTCCAATTTGGGAATGACTATGGTCGGATCTAGTGTAGGAGGAGTTCAGGTGGAACACCAAAGATGGCTCTTCATCAAAGCATGATAATGAAGAGGATTATGCTTTGGGTGCCAAGACAAGGAGGGGAAAGAGGAAGAAATTCCATTCTAAATCCGAGTGTAAAGGCAAGAAGCTAGATTTGTCCAAGGTGACGTGTCTTCACTTTCACGAACATGGGCATCTTGCTACTAACTGTCCGCAAAAGAAGAAGAACAAGAAGGTTGCTAGAGCTGCAGCTGGTGAGGCCCTTGCCTCACAATTTTAACTAGACCTCTATTTGATCGCATGCATGGTGTCAAGTGCATTGGTATCAGTGTGGTATTTGGATAGTGGCATTTCCTTCCACATGGCGGGAGATAAGGAGCTTTTCAGTGACTTGGAGGAGAAAGATCTCCAAATGCACATAGAGATGGGCGACGACAGACGATACAGTGCGACCGACATTGGTACCATTACCTTTAAGAGGGAGTTAGGTAAACCATTTCAATTGAAATATGTGATGCATGTTCCAGGTCTGAAGAAAAACTTTGTCTCAGTCGCAATGTTGGAGGACAGAGGCTATGATGTTGTTTTTAGTGATGGAAAAGCTTTCTTGCGACATAAAAAAATGGGTCAAGCCAAGAGGATAGGGATTCAAGTTAAGAATCTCTACAAGCTGGAGGTAGATGGCTGCGGTGCCATTATGGGCAAGGCAGAAAAAGTGGTGAGTCGAGATGAGGGCGAATTATGGCATAGGTGATTGAGCCATCTTCATCATGTAGCCTTGAAATTCATGCAGCAAATATCTACTGGACTTCCAATGGGAACACTTGCTCAGTTAGATCAGTGCAAGGGTTGCACCATGGGGAACTATCAGTGCAAGGGTTGCACCATGGGGAACTATGTAAAGTCCACCTTTCATGAGAAGGAGAACCATGCTTCAGGGATCCTTGAGCGAATTCAAACAGACGTGTGTGGAACGTTCTCAGTTTCTTCAACAAGAAAACATAAGTACTATGTCATTTTTGTTGATGTCTTTTCTCGTAAATGCTAGATCTTCTTCATGCAGAAAAAATATCAAACATTCTCAAAGTTCTGTGAGTTTAAGGCACTGGTGGAGAAAGACTCGGGGAAGCAAGTGAAGGCTCTTAGGAGCGATAATGGTGGAGAATACATCTCTAATGAATTCAAGAGCTTCTGCAGCAAAGAAGGCATTTGAAGAGAACTCATAGCGCCTCATAACCCACAACAAAATGGGGTCGCTGAGAGGAAGAACATAATGATAGTGGGTGCATCACTACCGATGTTGCATGATTAGGGCCTACCAATGCATTTGTGGGCGAAAGAATGAAACACTACGATTTATGTGCAAAATCGTTGTCCTCATACATTACATGGCATGAGTACACCTTAAGAATCTTTCACTGGTAAGAAACCAGATGTTTCACACTTTAAGATTTTGGGCTCATCTATTTATGTGCATGTGACCAAGGACGCTAGGAAGAAGCTGGAGCTGACTGCTGAAGTTGGGATTTTTTTGGGGTACACATAAACATCCCATAATTATCATGTGTATTTGCCAAATAATTGAAGGACTGTGGTGTGAAGGGATATAAAATTTGATGAGGGGAAAGCCATGCGGTTGTCGCTTGAGAGGGAGCTATACTAGCATGCGAAGGAGGAACTGTTGGTTCCCAAAGATGAGTATCAAGATGTGGATCAGCCACATGAGGAGGTTCATGGATTGGAGGAGTCCACTCATGTAGAGCCGACCATCAGAACTGGCAAAAGGTGTACCATAGAATCTGATAGGCTGAGACTTGATGCTGCACAGAATGTAGGAGCCCCTACTTCACAGCATAGACAAAGATAGTCTCCTGGCTGATTTATTGGTGACATGGCTCTCATGAGAAAATGTACTGTGACTGAACCATCTTCCTTTCAGGAAGCAGTGCAGGAGCCCACATGGGTAGATGCAATGGTGGACGAATATGACTCCATTATCAAAAACAATGCTTGGGAAATTGTTCCAAGGCTGGTTGATAAATTAGTAGTAGGTTCAAGATGGATCTATAAGGTAAAGCAAGCTGTTGATGGGAGTGTTGAGAAATACAAGTCCATTTTTGTGGCTCGGGGCTTCTCATAGATCAAGGGGATATATTATGAAGAAACCTTTGCACCTGTCACAAGGTATTCTTCCATAAGGACCATCCTTTCTCTCTGAGCACAGATGGGCTAGCACATTCATTAGATGGATGTGAATACTGTGTTTCTCAATTGGATCATTGAGGAAGAGCTGTACATAGAGAAGCATGAAGGATTTGAGATCTTCAACAGTGAGTCGCATGTGTTCCGACTCAAAAGAGTGTTATATTGGCTAAAGCAAGCACCCCGTTCTTGGTACACTTGGATAGACAGCTATTTCACCAGACTGGGCTTCACCAAAAGAGAAGCAGATGAAAACCTATACCAAATTGTGGTGAAGGGTAAGCTTTTAGTCCCTGTTCTTTATGTTGATGATTTAATATTGACTAGTGATGAGCAGCTGATACACTCATGCAAGGAGGACCTTGCAAGGGAGTTCGAAATGAAGGATATGGGCCTCGTTCATGATTTCCTTGGATTGGAAATATGACAGCGAGATGGTAAAATTTTTGCGTCTCAAGGCAAGTATGAAAGGGAGATATTGGGTAAGTTTAACATGGAGGGCTGCAAACCCATGAGTACTCCTCTTCCACGAAACTAGAGGAAAGAGGATGCTACTTCTGGAGAGGTAGTGGATGCTACAGTTTATTGATAGTTAGTGGGTTCGCTAGTGTATCTAGTGAACACGAGACCAGACATTTGCTATGCAGTTAACCAGCTAAGTCAAGCTATGGTTAAGCCTACCAATATCTTTTGGAAGGTGGGAAATCATGTCCTGAGATACCTAAGGGGCACATCAGAGTATGGTTTATGGTATAGATAGAAGGATGAGGTGAAGTTGCATGGATTTATAGATGAAGATTGGGCGGACAGCCCAACAGAAAGAAAGAGCACACTAGGGGGGATCTTTTGCATTAGATCTACAATTGTTTCTTGGTACAACATGAAGCAAAGATCCGTGGCAATCAGTTCAACAGAAGCAGAATACATGGCAGCAAGTCAAGATGCATGTGAGGCTATCTGGATGAGAAAGAACTTGTTGGTTCTCATTTATATTCGACAGTGATTCATTGTGATAATCAGAGTTGCATTAAACTCTCGATTAATCATGTGTTTCATGATCTATCTAAGCATATAGATATCTAGTACCATCATCTCAGATATTGTGTGCAGAGGAGGCTCATTTTACTTTAGTACATTCCTATGGAAGATCAGAATGTATAAATTCTGATGAAGGCACTCACCAGGAGAAAATTCGAATACCATAGAGACAGGATCAAGGTGAAGGATAATCCCTTTCTTGTTGCGAGGGAGTGTTGAGATTCAATAAGAAAGATCCTAGTGAGACTTAAGCATCTACACTAGGATGGAGCCTCAGGCTATTTTTAGGTGGATGTCTATTTATAAATGCATGAGAAAATTCTATTTATAGATGAGGTCTATTTATAGATGTATGTGCAAGTTCTATTTATATATTGCATGTCTATGTATAGATGCATGTCGACTATTATTATTCCTTAATAATAGTTGGAAAATAAACAATAATATATTCTCATTGAGCACTTGGAAATAGTTAACTAAAGTGGAAACTCAGTTAGCTATAGGAATTTCGATTTAAGAGGTTGGTTGGTGGGACATGCAAGTGGACTTAGTTGTAAGTGAGTGATTCGAAGTTATAATAGAGTTGGAAGTTTAGTTAAAAAAGTTTTAAAGTAGTTTAACTTAGTTTAAGTGAGTTAAACTCAGTTGTGCTAGTTGTAACTAAAGATACACTAGTGAGAGATCAAGTGAATTAATTATTAATTAATTCACAATCAATTGTCTCAAATGCATTTGAAGATTTACTATTGTTAACTACATGCATGTTAGATCGAGTGGAGACCCAGTTGAGATGTAGGTGAAAGGGACAGATTGACTATCAGTTATGACATTGGTGGTTTCACACATGATACCACACACACATTGGATGTGCCCATGAGGATTGCGCAGTCAAGGCAAGCAGGATTTCATTCTTTCCAGGATTGCACAGTAGAGGCAGGTTGTCTGGAGGCAGTAAATTGGCTAATGAACTTACCAATTTTTGTATGATAGTGTGAGACAGTGAGCTATTTTACTGAGAGCTCTTGGATTGGAGCTTTGTATGTAATTGTTTCATGATCCATGATATATACATAATAGAAGATAGTGGTGTTTTTAGCTTTATGCTTTCCCGGTAAAATTATCTGTGTTATGTGTGATTGATCTTTCTTCATGATATTGTGATTGGCGATTGTTGTTCAAATTCCACGAATATTCTGTAGAAGCGATTATGTATTTAATAGTTGCATATTATTGTTAGATTAAGCGAATCCAGGCAATACATATTTTGTATTAAATTTCTACAATAATTTTGTAATCAACTAATAGAAGAAAAAATATTCACAATATAATTTATTTGAATAAATAAATGTGTAAAATATTTTAATAAGAAATTATATTTGTAATTATAAAATATAAAACTATAACTTAAATTTGTGAATTTACTTTGTACTTTTTTTCTTATGTATATAGAGAAAGACTAAACTAAGTTTGGAGTTAAGAAAACAAATCATAACATAAAGAACAATATCTCCTTCCAAAAATGTCTCCATATTAAAATGACATTAGCTTTCTTGTATACCAAGACTATTGTTCTTCATATACAATTTCTAACAAGCATGCAATTTGCCCTCGGATATGTAGATGAACTTGGAGTAAACTCTATTTTTGTTAATAAAAATTCTCTTTATTTATATCTATGCTAGATAAATTGTACTTGAATGTATTTAAGATATCTTATTTGATTTACATGCTCATTTCATGTTTTTTTTGGAGATTATTAATCACCAAAGGATTTTCACACCTAATTTCCTATTTCAATATCTACTAGCAATTGCACCATCACCAGATGTTGCAAGGGAAACGTCGTAAGATTCTTAAAGAGATCCAATAGTTGCTAAGGAAAATATCTGTAGTGATTTTGGTGAATTTTAATAAAGACAGGAACCAATCACATTGATAGATGCTCTGTTTTAAACTCCATATTAGCAGGAAGTTCTTTTGCTAATAAACCATCTCTTTTGATTCCTTGAAAAGAAGCCCTAAATTTTCTCTAAAAGAAATTAATCCCAAGCATGGTAGAATAAGGGACCAGGACACTGAGAATGTGTACATTATAGACCACAGTATTGAATCTACCCCAAAAGTAACATTAATTTTTTTCCAATAGACGTTGATATCAAAATATGGGAAGGAAAATTATTTGGTAATTAACTTCACCTGGAGCCCATCGCTACCAGGGATGATCTCTTGAATCTTTTTATTCATACATTGCTCGCGAGCTTCTTGGACAAAGTGACTCTAATTTTCAGAAGGTTGGATTCTCAGTTTGGCAGGAAACTTATTTACAGCTGGAAGCATTTCACATTACTGAGCTTATCAAATGAAAATCACTCACATGTAAGAGTTATTAACAAAAATCTACAAAGAGGTATACATCAACTTTTTATCTTTTCATACAACCAATGACTTAGTGGATTTTCCCAAATTTAACACCTACAAAAAATATCTAGCATGGCTATTTAGTATTGTGCCACACAAAAAATGACATTTCATATTGCCTACCTAATGTTAGGAACTATCTCATATTTGAACATACACCATCTGTGTGTATCCATTGAACACAGTGTTGTTCAGGCTACTCAACCCAAATTGTCTAAATAAATATTTCTGATAATCTGGAATAACTGGTTCGGAGGAACGGGCAGGGTCATATCTTATTTGATGTGTAAGTGATTGAAAAACTACAATCATCTTCAAAACCTGCCTCATTGGCCTTCTTTCTGGAGATGGAGCTATACAGGCAACTGCTAGATCTAGAAGTATTATCAACTTATCCTCAGGGCAGTCAAAGGAAGAGATAGAGCCATCAATAACACCTGATCCAAGTTCTTCTGCTCGAACATAATGAAACCATTTTTGTAGTTCCATGGCTTCTCCATTGACGATGGACTACAATGGGATCTTGCTTGTAAGAAGCTCAAGCAACAATACTCCAAAACTGTAAGGAGCCCTCTCTGGAAGGAATCATCATCCAACATTTACTGTGAGACTCTGCAAGAGGACTTGATTTTGTGGTCAGTGATAGCCCATTTTATTGATCAAACTTGGGAATTTTATGGATATTCCTCTCAAAACCCTGCTAATGGTGATCCTGGCATTCAGAATAGATCATCTTTCTCAGATCCCTTAATTATTGTTTTCATGCAATTTTTTGTTTCCATTCTGTTATTGCTATCTTTTATTTCATGTTCAGTATAATCCAGATAATTTTTGGTTTGGAGTTCGACTTCTTTTCCCTTCTATTCTTTAGGTCTTTTGTCATGGTTTGAATTTATCATATCGGGAGTATGGTAAAGAGTGAACCGTGATCCCATTGATTCATTCATGAAGTTTCGGGTTAGATATAGGAAATTGGTGGCCCCATGAAGTAGAATAATGACAGCTCTTCGTATTTGTGAGGACAAACTGTCGACCAAGGGCTCTTCACCATGTCGTCTTGGTCAAGCTATTTTTTTAGTATCTAGAGTATTGGAAACTGTCACAAGTAATTTCTACAGTATTGGCAACTAATAGAAGATGGCATACTTGAACAAATTTACTAACCATACCAAAATAGTCATTATACTGTGAACAATGAGCCCAATATCAACATTTAAAATCCTTCACAACAACCTTACCAACATGACCAGCATGTTAAAATGTACATTTATATTTAAAAGCTATAAAAATATGCATATATCTATGTTAACTAAATGTAAGGTAACCAATACAAAGCAGGAAAATCCCATTTATATTTTATTTCTGATTTTGTTTATAAATTAAAGCCTCTATGCCTGTGGTAAGTTATCATTTTATAGAGATTATCTATTTACTAATTAGATGAGAGGCTCTATGATATTCATGACAAAGTTGCTTCTCATTGTTTGCAAATCAAACTATGCTTTATATATAAATTTAAACAACTAAAAACCACAAATACAAGTTGATGATATATCCATCATCTTCTACCAAACCTACACCAAATGAAGTGATTAGCAATATAACCACATTTAAAGTTGTGGTTGATGTGCTAACCATGTTTGATCAGCCAGACATGGAAGTTTGAAGTCTATGCACAATAATTCGAACTAGAAATATGAATTTTCTAAGGCCTTTTCCCAAAACTGCTTCCTTTTGGCTTTGACCTTGGTTTCATCACTGTATTTGTAGCAGATATGTCCACCACCTGTAAAAACAACAAAACATTAAGCCTTTGAATCTTTTAATGTGGCCAGGTTAATATGTTCATGATATTAAAAGATGATTACGTCATTTTTATTCACTTACTTTATGCTAACACTTTCAATAACCACAGAGGTAATTGAGTAAAAAAATTATCTGCAACCCCTAAAGGATGGAATCATTATTGAAAGTTTAGCCCTTTCAGCGGATATAATGAATTCTGTCTGGTTTCTATATGATGAATTTTTTCCAATGCCATCTATTTTGAGTTCCTCAGCGAATATCAACTCCTACAATTTCTCTACAATAAAATCATCCCAAGCAGGGCAGTCTAATGTAATAGAAAATCAAAATACATGTATTCCAAACTACATAGATAATTAAATGAATCAAAAGAGTAACATCAAAGTTTTCCTAATATATTAACCTTTCATAATAGAGGCTTCTGTGAATTGAATTATGATGAGCTTTTTCTTCTGGATCTATCATAGAAGTAGTTTTAGTGCCAAAAGCTATTACTACTTATGTGATGGATCTGGAAGAAGAAGTTCATCAATATTAATGTCAATAAATGGAAAGTGAGATTACCATTTCAAGGGCAAAAATAATTTTTACCTTTTATATGAAACTAGTCACATATTTGACGAAGAGAGTAATGGTCTCCTGTTCCAGTGTCATAATTATCCTCAAACACCAGATGCCAAAATCTCGCCTTCAACCAATATATCAAATAGGTTGTCATGAATATGCACTATGGCATATGCCCGACTATGGCCGGAGGGCTTGCAAAGAACAATACCTAGCCAATGAAGCATAAACATATTAAGGATTCTTATTCTTCGGCGAAGATTAGGATAAAACCCTCTTAATATAATGTGTCAAATAATAATAAGACAGATTTCTCCTCAAACATCAGAAAGACAATTTTGATCGACTTTACCCTTGTGAAACCTAGTGCTAAAAGGTACTTCCATGCTTACTAAGCACCCACATTCGCACTGTGGCTTGGGAGGTTCACACCAATCAGCTTACAAATTTTCATTTTCAATAGTCATCATCCACTTACTCACAATTTTGCTTATAGCTAATAGCAGTCCTAATGCCCTGGTGCACTATTCAAAACACACCCTTCCCCCTTGGATATGAATGGTAAAAACACAGTTGTCAAACTCTGCATTCGTATTAAAAAACATGGCTTACCTATACAGGTTTCAGATCATTAAGCAACGAAATAATTTCCTAGATAATCTAAAGAATAGATATTTTTATAGTGGAGGGAGAATTTATGCTTTAGAAACTCGATAAGGAAAGGAACTCTTAGATGAGTATAACTCCGGCCAGTGGAATACCCACAGCCAAAATCTAAGGTACTAAGGAGCTCTAAACATGAAACCTCATAATAAAATTAGTCACACAGACTAACCACATAAAAGGTTATATGATCAAATCTCAAGCAGTGAAAACTCCTCAAATAAACAAAGAAACAAAGCTTATTCGACTTCAAAATCTGAACTCTCTGAGAATTTCAGAAAGAGGTACCCAAAAAGAAATGCAAGGTCAGATCTTGCAAAACCCTAAACCTGAAAGATTGTGGGCAACAGTATTGATATTGAACTTGTACCTCAACAAGTATTCTCCAATCCAGGTGCCATTATGAGAGGGATGTATCCCCTAGATGCCCACTTCGCCGAAGTGGAACCCTCATTAACAACTGGTATATTACTCATATTGATTGGGATTCCTGTTTCATTATACATCTATCCCAATCCCAAAGTAAAATCAGACTCTGCTGAAACACACGATTTACCAGACTCTGCAGTTGAAAGGCTTAAAAAATGAAAGCCATGACGCCTATCTGTTGGTTTTGAAGTCAAATTTGCAGAATGCTTATTTGGTGAGTTATTTTTCACACTCCCAAGCTGGAGCTGTATTCCTAGCTCCAACTCGATTGATGATTCATCTCCAGTACTATCTTTATATGAAGTGCCAGTAGAAGTAGTTCCAGAACTCACCCTACTCTCAGATGAGCTGGTTGGACCCAATCCCAGGGCCAAACCTGAATCATCATTCAAACCCATTCGTGAAGGATGCCCCTAAGGTGACATTTTACTCATGGCACCCCACTTTCTCTTGGTCCCCTTCGGAGAAGAAAAGAATCCAGACAAATTGACAGGTTTCTTTATGAAAGCAAACTGATGGTCATGATATTATGGATCCATTCCCAATGCCATATCATTGACATGTTTGGAACCACTTTCTAAAGTATTATTGAATCCCTCAGATGCATTTGTTAGAGGGGCTTCAAGATGAAGGCCCAGATAAGGAAACTTAAGATCCACTCTCCTTGTCTAAAACCAATCTCCTAAAAAATGAATTTGAATAATCAATTTACTCGAAAGGCAAAAGAATACTGGAAATTACATACAAGCATAATATGCTTGTCCTCCAGCATTGACAAATCCCGATGTGTCAGCTCGATCCATTGTTGCGGAAATCGCACTGCTAAATAGCTTAATGTGTTCCTAAGCTATCATAAGCATCGGCAACATGTCATTGGTGAGACATCCATGATGACATATATGATCTGCACCTTTAGAGTTAACAATATAGCCACCCTTGATCATCAAGATAGGATCACAGTATCCTTGAGGCTTCACATATCCTGCCAAAATGAAAAGAACTTGAACAAATGTCAAATTCCCAAGAAAGAATGTAGAGAAATATCCCGTGTTAATTCAAGGTAACAAAATGAAAATCATACAAGGAAAACCGACAACAAAGTCCTTAGAAAGTTGGGATTTTATTGTTGGCTCCGGCACTCTCACAAACACAGCCAATAGAAATTAGTTTGCCCATAGATTATAGCTAGCTTGTGTCATATGCTACAAGATTAAAATACATTGGTCGCAATTCAGAATCTAAGGCAAG
Source organism: Pinus albicaulis (assembly GCA_034641835.2). NCBI lineage: Eukaryota > Viridiplantae > Streptophyta > Pinopsida > Pinales > Pinaceae > Pinus > Pinus albicaulis. The sequence goes on along the minus strand of CM076569.1, from coordinate 419,767,631 downwards.
ATGTGGTACAAAGAAAAGAAAAACGGGAAATACCAAAACAATAATAAAATCAGACAGCATATGCTTTGGAGGCTGAAAACAAATTGAACTTCAAATATTTGGAAGTTGAAAACAAACAGATTGAACTTCAAATATTTGGACGTTGAAAACAAACAGAATAAACTTCAATGTAAAAATTCGAAACAATTAACTTTAACACAGAGACCCTGTTCATATCAGTTAAAAGCCTTATATTGTTCCTGGAGCCCTAGAAGGAATTCATGAGATAAGTTCATCTTTGGACGAGAAGGCTAGCCACGGTCTTCAGTCTTCAAAGGCTTGTCGAAAGCACTGGAAACAAATGCATCGCTTTCTTTTCGCACCGACTGGTCACTGGGTCGAATTGCAACAAGAGTTGCGCCCTTCAGAGCCATGCCACCGGGAAGGTCAAGGTAAGGAGTGTACCACAATTTCATGGTGAGGGCAGGGACCTGGGTTTGGTTTGAAGAAGCTGAAACTGCAAGAGGTTTATCGTGAAGCTCTTGTAACTGATCCTTGCCCATACAGAGAACCCCTTGGGCATCAGAATCAGTGAGAACGATTGCCCATCCGCGACCACTGTCAATTCCAAATGCATTTCTGCAAACCCTAAGAAACAAACCCCTGTTATCAACACACAAACAACACAAAAACCCTGTAACACTTACGCCTCTCTGAAATCTGAGAATGTCCAGGTCACCCAATGCCCTACCTTCCACATTTTGTCTTTTCATAACTGCATTGTAAACTAACTTTTCCATCAAGGGTTGAAAATGTTTTAATCGTCTAAAAGATAATATAAGGGTTTCACATTATGACACGATGCACATTAGGAAAGTTGTTTTCAAATAATAACACCTTACAGCGTAATAACAATTTTTTTATATATGGGAACATATTATGCTAGTTTACATATATGTTTTCACCCCAATTTCATATTTCAATATCTATAACAAAATTTTTTGGTTGATAACTCTTATCATCAATATCTTTGAAACCCCTACGACCTGCTTCCATGGAATCAAAATTTTCCTTTCATTCTTTCAGGATATCAAAATTTGTCTTTCATTCCTTCACGATGACTCCTTCTCTTCAACATCTTATTTCTTCTAGGCTACTCTTTCCTATGCTATTTCCTTACGACGTTTGTTTTACAACATGTAGTACAATTGCTATTTTTAAATAATTTATAGATATTTAAATAACTAGCAACTTGCTTTTGCACATAATTTTTCGGAAAATAATGCCTTACTTCATTGTCATAATTTTTCGGAAAATAATGCCTAACTTCATTGTAAACCTTCTTTGAGGTTCTAGAACATTATTATCTTCAACGTTTTTATTGGTATCTTTTTGATGTTGAACGATATTTTTTAAAGGTATACAGTGACGAAACATTAAAATATAAATAGTACTCAAGTATATTCCAAGGGGAACGTCCAAAATGTTATTAATAGTTTAATAAGTTATAAATTTTAAAATTTTAAGTATATATATTAACTTTATCGTACAATTTTAACTGATTATTTTTATCAATTATAATAATAAATTAACTAGCAATTGCACCTGTGGTGCAAAGGAACGCCGAAAGGAGAGGAATGGTGTATCTTCGGTTTCACCGTCAGACGAAACCTTTTTGCGGGGGCAGTCTGTGTCATAAGTATACAGATCTGTCAGAGGGGAGTTGAATTAGATTATATGTGAGTTTTTAAATGGATCTGGTGAAGGAGTTAACTGTTAATGAGATATCTGTGCATTTTTTTAACCCACAAAAATATTAAAACGGAAAATGATTTGAAAGGAAATTATAGGGAAAAAAATGAACTGTCCGAACAAAACATGAGCAGATTATGAATGCAAATGTGCTCAATCCAAATGTAAATGAAAGAAAATAAATAAACGGCGATAAAAGTAAAGAAATCTCCTTAGCATAGATATGGCAGATCCGATTCAACGCAATGTTTTGTTATCTTAACACAATCATCAAACATGGAGAGAGACCTGTTGGTGGATTGGACGAGTCTGCATTGAGCTACATGGAGAGACACCTGTTGGTGGATTGAGCTACATGGTTTGAGCAGTGTGGAAAACATTTGTAAAGATGTTCTGAGCAAGAGTCCAAGCTTTGAAAATGATATACTTGTGGAGCAGCAAATGTCATGTAGATCAGAAAGGTCAGCAGAAGAGACAGAGGATACATAAAATTTTAATGACTGCAATGATGATTCAGTCATGTTTGAAAGATGAAACTCAGAGCGAGAGCAACCTTTTGACTTTGAGAACAATTGTGCTATTTGGGTATCACCTGAGCCTGAAGATGTTGAGGATGAAATAGAGACTAGCATGATTGATGAAGATGACGATGATGAAGATGGGAGTTGGGGTTTGGCAGACTGATCAGGAAGTTTTAGCAGCAATGAATTTAAAAGCAAGGAAAGGTCAAGTGAAGATGATAGAGAAGCTATGAGAATGGTTTTGGATGGACATTTCAGAGCTCTTGTAGTACAGCTACTAAAGGGAGCAGATTTATCTGTGGGTGAGGAGAATTATAATGAAAGCTGGCTTGAAATAGTGAGTTCAGTGTCATGGAAAGCAGCGACTTTTGTAAAGCTAGATAGAAGAAAAGGAGGAGGAATGGATCCCGGGGGTTATGTTAAGGTCAAGTGCATAGCTTCAGGGCTTGGAAGTGACAGGTAATGTTTCCTCTCAATTGTTTGTATTGTAATAAGTGGCCTCAGGTATCTCATATGTTGTTGATATGCTTTAGTTGGAATCTCTGTCTTGTTTTCGATGTCTTATATTTTGTTTACTACATAGATACATTGTGTGCTGCTGCTGCTGGTATTGATTAATGAGCATATGCATTAACAAAGAACGATATTGTTCACAGCAAGGTTTTTAAGGGAATTGTCTGCTCAAAGAACGTAAAACATAAGCGTATGACACAAAGGCACAAAAATCCAAGGATGCTGCTCTTGGGAGGGGCACTTGAATATCAATGTGTCTCAAATCAGCTGTCATCTTTTGAGACTCTGTTGCAGCAGCTAATATTAATATTGGCCATGTTGTTACTTCATCTTTCAGTTGAGTGTGTTTGTGAGCATGTAAGCATCAAACCTTTTGATCCCTTATTAGTTTGTCATGCAGGAGATGGATCATCTGAAGATGACTGTGGCAAGGATAGAAGCACATTGTCCTAACGTGTTGCTGGTAGAGAAAACTGTTTCTCATCATGCACAAGAATACCTGCTGACCAAGGAAATATCGTTGGTACTGAATGTGAAGAAGAAGCTTCTAGAGTGTATAGGTCAGTGTACTGGTGCAGAAATTGTTACTTCTCTTGACAACCTTGCTGCACCAAAGGTGCGGCATTGTGAGATATTTCATGTTGACATGTTTGTAGAGGAGCATGGGTGTGCTGGTCAGTCAGGGAAGAAGCAGGCAAAAATATTGGTGTATGCATGTTCATATTTTGTTTGAGGACTACGTGAAACATAGCTGTATTCTCTGTGTCTTTATTAACACTAACAGAAATGCTGATTAGTTATCAGTTGCTATGTTTTTTTTTTTTGTTAATCACATTGTTTAAAAATGCATTTTATGGGGTTCCAAAACGGTGGTAAAGTTTCTCTGCTTGATCTTAAACAAAGATGTTTTAGAAATGTGATGTGAATATGAACATGATAGGCTGATATATTTGATGTTGGATGTTGCTAACACTCATGTGTAATTAATAGTACCTGATTTGCAGTTTTATTTTGCAATAAAGAATTGCTGATAGGAAGGATGTTATCTGTGTCTTACAATTTTTTTCTTTTATCAGGTTCAATGAGTCTGCTAGATTCAATATTCAAGCAGTTTTGGTTGCATTTTGGCAAAGCCAACCATTATCACAATATGTATATGTTAGTCAGTCACTTTCTCAAGTTTTGCCCCACCTGATTCCATATGGACAGGTTTTTAATAAATGACCCGACAGGACGCCGAAGGGGGACGACACGACAGCAGCACGGACGCAGAGGAGCCGACGCGCGCGGGAAGGAGCTGAAACCATAACAAGAACGGTAGAAGTCATAAGACCATATCTCAAAACATATTTTTCAAATACTTAATTTGAATTTTAAATATTTATATTTATTTTAATAAAAATATTAATTTTTAATTTAATATGATTAAGTTGTAATTTATGTAATTTTATTTTTATTTCATTTTATTTATTTATTTATTAATCTTTGTTTTATTTTGTTTCTATTGATTTATTTATTTATTTATTGTATTCTTATTTTTGCAATTAAGATTTCTTTTTATCTATTTTATTTTTAATTTTAATTATATCTTTATTTTATTTTATTTCTATTTATTTATTCATATTTCTATTTATTTATTTAATTATTATTATTATTATGATTTTTTTTTTTTTTTTTTTTGGTTTGGAAATACCCGAGAGTGATTTGCCGAGCGTGGTCAAGAACTAGGGGAAGAGTAGAAATATTTCATTTCCCAAAAAATAAGATTCGAGGTTTAATTGAGTTTGGCCACTCGTAGGTAAGGCTGAAGTATTGACATAAAATTATTTATAAGACTTTACGAGTTAAACATTATTTTAAAATACAAATTGTGACATTGACATCATACAATTCTCCACGTGGACACGAATGACTTGCCTGTCAGAGCCACATATTCGTATTCTTACATTTGGTATCTATCATGTGTAACTGCGCATAAGTCTTACATTACTATTTAGAACGGTGTTGTCGACAGAGACTGAATTTTGCCAAGTTTCTCGCTGGAATCTGGATTATTTTTTTTCAAAAATCTGATTAACCTAGGTGCTGAGTTCATCCAAAAACCTGAAACTTAAAGTCTGTAACGCTAATTTTCAAAATTTCATTCCAGATTTTTTTTTTTTCAAAATATTCATTCTAGATTTTGTCAAAGTCTTACGGGAATTGCGAAAATTGTAGCACTCTTTAAATTATGCGAATTAGAACTGTTTAAATTATGCGAATTAGAGTATCATTTTTACTTTCAGTAAAAAGCTATATTCCTACGACCTCTAATAAGAAAAACCTATTACTAATTCTTTTTTCCCACTCAAAAGGTTGCTCATGATCGACAAGCCAAAAGGCAGAGGGAATACCAGAGAAAACCCCACCTCAACAAGCCAAAAAAATAAAAAAGAGTAAAATTGATAACTACTTGCATGTTGGAAATCGTATTCCCATAGCTTCATATCAATCTACATAAGATGAAAAATTGAGAACACCTATTAACAGGTCAAAATTCTAAAAGTGCAATTCCTCATTAACACAATTGAAAAATAAATAGGTAACAAACCGCCTCACTCACCACAAAATGCCAAAATTTCAACGTCTTTCCACCAAAACAAGGAGCGGAGGTATCCACTTCCCACCATAGCTCCAACCACTATGTCAGTCCCAATTTCTCATAAAATCAAATTTATTAGACAACATTCCAATTGCACACAAGATTTCATACCATATCAAACATTTTAGAAAAAAAACCCCAATTGCATGTCAGATTCCATATAAAATCAAAACATATTGAAAAATCCCAAGCAATAAAAAACAACATCCACCCAGTTCTTCATGTCATTACAGTATAGAAAACATGTATAATACAAGTTTATTACTTTATAGAAACCAGAGTATCACCCCTGGTGCAATAAACAGAGCATTACAATGAATTTTTTTGAAACACTCTTCTTTTGACCAAATGCTACAGTCAGCCCCACTTACTTTGCCAAAATAACCTAGACTTACAATGCCTAGACTTGTAAGTCTATCACTCTGTGAATACCAGAGTATTATCCCCATGCAAGAAACATGGCATTATCCCATTTACAACATTGTGAAGCTTGGATTTTAAATATATTTAATGCATGAGCACTTTTCATAAAATTTGCGCATAAACAAGCATACAAAAACCCAAAATTTATACACCATTAATGCACAAAACTGTTTATAATCTGCATCTAATTGGTACAGAAAGTGAGATTTTGAAGCGAATGGGCAGAAACCCTACTTTCCATATAGTAAGTTACGAGACCAAACCCCTTAATTCAATTCATGAACTGCTCAGGAAATGAAAAAATAAAAAACCCCAAACCCAACATAGCATGGAAAGTAAAATATACAAGGCTATAATGTTTCTAATTTTCTACTGCATTTTACCTCACCAAAACGTTCGAATCCACACTCATTTGTGCCACAAATTACCCTAAACAAACATTTTCAGACCTGTAAGCTCAATCATTGTTTGAGCAATGAAATAGCCAAAACTGGGTTATATGCGTGTGTTTCCTTGGTGAAATAGCGAAAATGGCGGCAATACACCTCCGTTATAATATATAGCAGCGAACTCAACTCCACAAAAATTTGAATTGATCGCTACTAATTAATAGTTGCCAACAAATCCAATTCCTGACATGATCAATAATTACCTTCCACGCGAAGCAACAATCTAATGTTGCCGAGACTCAGAAACACCCTATAGACATTAAAACCCATGATATGTGTTAAATTAACATCACCCTTCTATATGAAATAAAATCATGATAGCATATAAATATTTTCCATTGACTAAGCATCATACTGACAGAAGAACTCGTAACGCTGATTATTTTCCTTCCATTGAACATGAGACTAAAATCCATCAGATAGCCAGGCAAAATTACAGCCCATGTTTATGTGCACCATTGTTCTGACCGTACAGGAACTGAGCTCATCATTAAAGTGTTGTGCTGAATATGACTCCATTAAGCCATCCCCTAAAAGCATTATGATACATGTGCAATTTCCAATGAACTCAAACTCAAAACTACTGACTGACATAGCTCAGGGATTGAACTTATCTCAACTGACTTAATATCACCTTCCACTAAACATCAGACTAAAATCTAGGAGAAACTATACATGTACTTGGTTCCCATGTAAACTGACTCATAAGGCTTGACTAATTGTTGCCAATTGCACATCGTCGTCCACTAAGACTTTAGTAATTTACTATTTACAAGAACCGAATGCAATGCAGGAAGCCATGTAAAATATATCGTTGACATTTATTATGAACCACTGGAATCAATTCACAGCCCCCGAAGACAGCAAGAATTGAGCTCCTATGTGCAATTGCCTTCCACTAAGCATCACAGTGGGAATCCCGAGACAGTAAGAATTGAGCTCGTATGTGCAATTGACTTCCACTAAGCATCACAATGGGAATCCATTATAACCCATAATCCATAGCAACATTAGGGCTCAAGTTAGGTGTAAAATTGAATTGATTACATAATACACAGAAATCAAACCAATGAATGCTAAATGGAAATTTCTAAAAAGAAAACAATCCATTCACACAGCTCTTTGCACTATGATCCACACTTGTCTGCATATTGAACTTTTGATTGCCCATAGACAATTGTTTACAGAGAGAAAATTTAAAATCAACAAGTACCAATAACAGCTTTATATAACATAACCCATGCTACAACATAACTCTGAATACTGATTGAAAAGTGCTGAGCACTAAACATAGAACTATTGTTTGATAGTTGTCATCTGGCATCAAACTCATGAGTACTGATCACAATTCTTTGTGCAATGAATTTTTTATACACTGAAACTTGACAGGTTTGTCACTATGAACGAACTAAACTCAACGATAACCCATAATAGCACTAGATCCCATGGCTATAAGACAAACTTTAATCAAGAGAACCCATAGGAACCTTCAAACTTTTTTTTTTGTATATACAGAAATTTCTGAGTAGGAAGAGTTTGGAAAGTAAGATGTGTTGTATATTTTTCAAAGACAAAATAAGATGTATTGACAAAATTGCATCATGTGTAGCATAGTGGTTAGATGGTTTTGAAGTAGAGGAAATACTAGTCGTATAGACAAGGTGTTGCTCGACAACGACATCACCATTTCATGTCCAGAGAAGGTACACGGTCAAGATAGTATGCTCGGAGTTCTCTGTGTGCATCCCTTTCATGAATATGGATGAGGAGATTCATCCAATTTCTTATCCGTTGCAGTAGTTGTATTGTGGGGCGCAACCGGTAAAGAGGTAGCCTAGGTGGACGTAGGAATCGCTCCTGTACATTGAGAAGCACAGCTTCTTGTTCATTTATTTCTTTGAAAAATTCTTGGAGCTGTGAGATACATTTACGATCCATTATGTTCCTGCACAGAAATTGAAAGCATGTTAGTGACTGATGTATAGAAGATATAGTGAAATGGGAAAGCAGAATAGTAAATAGCTAGTGGGATGGTAAGGTACCAATAGTAGAGGGGTTTGAAGGAGCTTGAGCAATAAATTTTGAGGTGAGCAGAGCTTCTTCTTTTTTCCTGCGTATAACGAAAGGGTTCTTCTTCATCCGGGAATAGCGAGAGAAGGAGAAAGTAGGGGAGACGCACAGGTCATTTAATGACCGGACTCTTGATACTGCTGTGAAAGTGAGACCCTGTCGATCAATGTTTCTGATGTAAATTGTTGCCTTATCTAGTGTCATGCCTTGTGATTTGTGGATTGTTAAAGCTCATGCCATGCGAAGCGGAATTTGTGTGCGTGAACCCCTTGTTATGGGGGGTATCGGCATAAATTTAGGATTTGAAGGATCCCATGGTGGACCTTTGTAGTGAAGAAAGTCGACTACGACAAATAATGGCAGTTCGGGCGATTTAGTTGTTGGTGCATATACGAGCGCGCGGACGGTGCCGAGGGCACCATTGACAAGGCCAGCCTCAATCCACAAGTTGCTTGTTAGAATAACTCGTTGTCCAATGCAAAGGAGAATTTTTGCAGCTAGTTGTTCATCTTCCACGTTGTTTCCTCTAAATTCCTTCCTTTGGGTAGCGTAGCAACGTGTGATTGGTTGGTTGAGTGTTTTCAACATGGTTTTATTGTGCATGTCAACAGCCTCATTTGTGGTGTATAGATGCATTGAACTTGAGAATGACTGGACCTCAACTTCAGGAAGGTTTGTTTTTGAGCGTGTCATAAGAAGCTTCCAATCATCAATAGTGGGTGTTGCATTGCGAAGGTTGGAGAGGAGTTCGCGGAAGGAAATCTGAGCAGGGCTAGTTCCTTGTTGCCGAAAAACTGTTGAAAGTGTAACCACGGTATCAAAGCTTTGCCATAGTGCAGTGCCACGAGAAGTGCCTACATACATTGGTGTGTCTTTGACAGGTGGAAGTTGGGCAAGGTCCCCCACGATAATTATAGAGCGTCCACCAAAAGGGCTGCTTTTATTTGATGGGAATGCCTCCCGCAAGCGATCATCGATTTGAGAAAGCAATTTAGGACCAATGAAGCTCATTTCATCAATTAGAATGTATTTCACATCTCGAAGCTGTTCTTGAAGGTCTAGGAGGGCTTGACCCTCTAAAGGTTGCATAGAGGATATAGGGATGCGAAGAGCAGAGTGGATTGTCAATGCATTGATGTGGAATGCTGCAACACCGGCCGGAGTAAGCAAGAGGAGGGGGCTTGGTCCATTGGTGGAGTTTTCAAGGAAGGCATTTTTTAGGCATTCAATTAGGAATGACTTTCCAGTACCAGCAATGCCTTGGATTATCATTTTTAAAATTGATCCTGTAGCGTGTGTGTGGAAGTGAGAAAAAATGATATTGAATGCAATGGTTTGGCTTGGGGACAAGGAGGAAAGCGAATGTGGGAATGGAGTTTGGGTTTGGTGGATTGTTGTGGAGGAGCGGTTGAAGTTGATGAAGTGAATGGCTGTTTCTTGTAATTGTGAAGGGATAATGGAGTTGGCCCAATTATAATTTGCATCAAAGTCACGATGGCCAAGCATTTCAAGTTCATCGAGGAGGATGTTGTTGCTTGGGTGGAGTTGAGAGAGAAATTGCCATTCAGGCATGTCGAGCGTGGGGGCATGGGGAGGGGCATCTGGAGATGAACAGCAAGAGTCGGCATCGGTAGGGTCGATTGGGGTGCGGTGGACATGCCAAGCTTGATATGTATGTCTAGTTTGTTCCCAATGTGCGACAATGGCCGCGTCAGATGTGCCGATGTCATCAGGGAGGGTACGGAAAGGGCAGTATAGAAGGAGTTCACTCCAACAAAAGTCCACATAGGATGATGAGTCTTTCAATGGGATGGAGGTGAAACGAGGAAGGACACGTACAACCATAGGAGGGAAGATTTGTTTCCAAGGTGTTTTTTTGCGGCGGGAGGAGAAGGTCCAAGAGCGTGCAACTTCAATAAGAGGCAAATCCTTAAGTGCAGGTGGTCTATGCATGTATGAGACGATGAAAGGTGTCGATGGAGGATCACCATCCAATTGTTGTGAAACACGTTTGAATATTTGTTTTTTCACATTGAGGGATACAAAAGAACGACTGCACTTTACTAGGGGGAGTTTTTGCAGCATGTGGCATGTTTCCTGTGCACCAATGTCTCGGTCACCGACAATTTCGGTCAGAACTTTGCAGACGACAGTAATAGTAGGAGCATCGGGTGGGGAACATTGGGAGAGACGGGAAAGCATTTGGTAGTAGCTTTCAGACTTTGCCTCTGCTTTTGCTGCATACTTTGAAATGTAGTTCAACACAGCATGGCATGATAGAATTGGTTGGAAGTCCATGTTTGCCCTCCAAATTTCAAGAAGATGAGCGTTGTGCACATTTAGCTTGTCATCATTTCTAGTAGGGGCGTACAATTTACGGCCAGTATTATGAATGTGAAGAGATGATGTGTCGCAAACTTCCCATGGGGCTCCATAGCGGAAACGTGTTTTGTTATTTCTTTTGCGCAAACATGTACTAGAGTGGCAAGTTGTGTGTCTTTGAACATAATTGACAAGTTGCTCATAGTCTTGCAACTGATTGGCTGTAAGAATTTCATGTGTCTGGAGGAGGCATGGGTCTTGCAGAGATGAATAATTTATCCCAACAGCCCGGTTTTGAATGGGACGAGGGTTCCAAGCAGTGATGTATGCATCGAAGAAATCTTTAGTTGCACGGACAGCAGAAGCATTGGTCCAATCCAAACTGTCCATAGTAGGTGCATTTGGAAGCCATAAGAAACCATGGATATGTGCGGAGCCGCGATGTTTCCATTCATACCTTAAAAAAAAGAAGGGGAAAATAAATAAGATGGATGCGTGGAAGTGAAGTTAATGAAAGGTAAGAGATGGAAGGAATAGTATGCATACCTGCACCAATAATCCTTTACAAGGAGTCCTTTAAGTAGCACATCTTCGAGGAATATTGTGAATCTGCAATGGATGTATTGAGATGCACGGTGAGGGTTTGCAACAACATTTTGGATTCTCCATCGAGTTTGCTCATGTGAATTGGATGGAGGGTTGGAAGGCATGGTTCTATGCAAGTCAGGCCATTTGGTATCAACTGCACTGAGTGTGAAGAATATGGTAGGGGTACCTTGTTGAATGATCATGTCGTGAAGCTCATGTCTAGCTCTAGTCCAGAATGAGCGACTGCCGCGCAAGGATGATCCGAAGTGCATAATCTGGTCTGGGATGGTGGAAGGGGGAATTTTTTGAAGGTGGTGGTGAAGGTCAGCGATTGTTGTTGGAAGGGTGTTTGAAAGGTCTCTTTTCATGAAGACAGAGGCAGTTGCTTGGCTGCGATGGCGCATGATGAGGTTGTACAAGTAGTAGCGGAAGCGAGGATGTTGTGCAAAACAGTTGTCATGGTAGCGTATTAGATGCAAAGCGTATTCTTGCATATCTACTTTTGCAATTCTTGGTTGATTAATCATTGCAGAGCCGGTGGGGAAGAGGGTGGGGAAGGCCATGGAGAAGAGGCCTTCTGTGTTGTATTCATTGATTGGGGAGAGGCCAATGATGGGCCATTGAAGTGAATTGATGGGTGAGTGATTGGGGGATTCTATGTAGGCAAGTATTTCATCTATTTCTGAATGAGAGTTTGGTAGATTTGCAACAAAGGAGGATGGGTGGAGGTCAAATGGGCATGGTTGGGGAAGTCCAGAATCACAATTTTCAAGAATGGCTTGTTGGAGTGGGATGGAAGATGTGTTGGCATGGCGTAGCATGTTGGAAATGTTGGTGGGCACAATAGGCAAAGCATTCAGGGAATTTTGGTTAGTGTGGACATATTTGTAATACGAATCATTTTGTAGTTTGAATTGCAATGCTGCATGAACACGTGATCTACTGACAAAAAAGTCGTACGAATTTTCATCAGAACTAGTTTTGTTTACAACAAGGATGTCTAGTTCTGATAGCATGCGAGGAAGAGAGGTCACAATATTAGTGATATCTTGAGGAAAGCTAATAGTGTGGCCGGAATATTCTAGTTGGCCACCACGTGCATGGGTGACTTGAATAATGGGGTTTACACGAGCAATCAACATCTCTTCAACTTGAGTCAAGCAAGAGAGCACATGGGGTTGGAAACCTGGGTCCATGTTGTTTGCGAAGGAAAAACGGTGGGTTGTTCGTTCGCCAACACAACGGGTACAACAAATGTTTCCGTTATTTGTTTTTGTTTTCATCGATGGGTAAGCTTCATAACAAATTGAGCAAATTTGGATGGGACTAAGTGCATCAATTTTTTCACGGAAGCGAAGATGTGCATGTTGGAGTTGGATGGGGAGGAATTGTTGCGCAGATGGAGAAGGAGGAAGATGCTGTGGGACATGGAAAGGGTAGGCAAGAGGAAAAGGAATTGCAGGGTATGGAAAGGGCTGGCTAGGGAGGGGAGTTGTAAGGGTAAATGGAAAATTTTGGGTGGGATGTAGTGGAAGGAGGGTACTTTGTGAAGGAATGGGAGTTTGGTGTGTGGTGGATTGAGAGAGAAGGTTGGCCCAGCGAGTTGCAAAGAGGAGACGACGACGTGCAGTAATTCTTTCTTTGTTAAGTGTGTAGTAGCGGCAACGTTGTTCCCTTTGCAAACTGTTGTCTGGTGTGGTTGGCATAGCTGTTGCAAAAAAGGAAAGGCATGTCAAATGCATGAAGTATAATGAAAGAAGAGGGAAGCATGAAGATGCAACACTCTATTTCATATTTTTATGTTTTATTATTTATTATTTTTGGCGAGAATTTTTGTTGTGTTATGTATTTCATCATAGAAATAGTCGTATGGAAATGGTGTGAGTGAATTTTGAAGTGGAAATGTATTGAATATGGTTTGCATAAAAATGAGTGTTGCATATTTGAAATCAGAGAATATGTGTTTTGAAAGCAAGAACATGTTGCATTTGTTGGCCAGAGGAAATGAAAGGCATATACTGTATTTTTTTCAAAGAAGAAGAAGCAAATTTTGTATTATATTCCATACTAAGCATAGCATGTTGACATTTGCATTTATAAAATGTGTGTTTTGCAAACAAGATGAAGGCATGAAGGAGGAAAGGGAAAACGACATCTGTAAATGTTCATATATTAAGAAGGGCCATTACAACATAGCAGAATAACATATAAACAAGATGTAATGAAGAAACGAGTTGATACCTATACATTTAGGAGGACTATTAGAAAGGGAAAGGGGTTGTAAACATATAGTAACGATTACAAAACATACATGCAAAATCGACGATGCATGTCAAGTGAGGGAAAAAAGCGTTGAAAGTTGAACAATGGGAAGAGGCAAGAAATGTATGGCTAAAGGCGGCGACAGGCTTTGTTCGCAGGGGAAGTTGGGGGTTGCAAGAGTTGAAGGAGGATTTTCGACGCATCAACAAAAGGCAGATCTTCTGTGTGCATAACAATTGGTCGCAGTCGTTCAATGCCGTTGAAGGTGTCTCTCTTTAAAGATAGTGTGAAGAGGAATTGTCGCCCTTTGATTTTGCTATATATGTCAAGGACAGCTTGAGGATCTGTTGAGAGGAGGAAAAGGTCCTCTGCAGAGATGCCTAGGAGGCCATTTGCGGCGTCGTCAAAAGTGACAACATTCTCGAGGTGGCCAGTGTGATCGTGCAGCTGGAGGCGGAGAATGTAGCGATAGTCACACTTGGTGAAAGACCCTTCACACTTTGAGCAACGCCACGTGGCATCATCTTGTTGTATAGCCTTTTTCATGCATTGCATACCATTAATGGTAAGTGGGCATGCAAGGAAGTAGAAATCGTGCAAGTCAATTGAGGTAGCAGTAGCACGGAGCGACATCCATGGGACATTTTTTCCAGGTGGAATTGAGAGGATGTCAGAAATTGTTTTTGTATTAAGTGGCTTCTTGCTAGTGCTTGAGTATTTGCAGCTAAGCAAGGGTGACAAAGATTGAATGCCTTCTTTCTCGAACCATTGCTTAAGTTCCACCGTTTCAGCGATATTTGGATCGATAACCAGGGAGGTGGTAGGGATTGTGCTGATAGTTTGGCCGTTGAACTCGACGACCCTGCCACCTCGAATTGCAAGGACTGTAACTGCACGAGCCATGCGAAGTTCAGAGAGTTCACGCCCTTCAGCATGGCAGTGTTCTCCCCACAAGGTCACATCAATGTTGTTCCCGGACATGTCACGAAGAGAAATTGTCTTTCTTGGAGTTTCAGAGCCATCGCGTTTGCGGACAATAGAGGCAGGAGAGAGTGAGCTAACAATACCTATGACATCAATGATTGAGTTAGCAGGTGAGAGTTTAAGGGAATTGATAGGTACAAAGTGGAAGGTGTGGGAAGGAATTGTGAGGTCATCATTCAAGACTTGAGAAACTGTTGATGAAGAGAAGAGGAGAATTTCAAATGGGCGTCTTAGATGGTTATAGGAAGGGTTGGGGACCATTATGGTGCCATTTGTAACATTGTAGATTTGGCCAACTTGAATGAGAGCATGAAGGGATTCAGCCAATTCATTGAAGGCAGACACATGGATTTGCTCGTTTTCGTGGTCGACAAGGTCAAAGCCTAGTGACTTTCCAGAGCCACGTGCATTGGTAAAATGCCGAAGGGGTGTTTTTGAAAGGACGCGGCCTTGGATGGACCACGTTTTCCTTGTAGGGGAGAGTGCTTTAAAAGGGAGAGTTGTCGAAGATGTTGCGGCGGGGTCATGGGAGGACAATGAGTGAATGTTAAGGGACAGTGGTGATGAAAAGGGAGAGGAAAAAGATGAGGATGATGTGGCTTGGACCATTTGTTTAGTAGAGA
This sequence comes from Pinus albicaulis, assembly GCA_034641835.2. Taxonomy (NCBI): domain Eukaryota; kingdom Viridiplantae; phylum Streptophyta; class Pinopsida; order Pinales; family Pinaceae; genus Pinus; species Pinus albicaulis. The sequence continues at coordinate 419,752,504 of CM076569.1, read as the reverse complement.
GAGTAAGAGGGCATGGGTCACCAACCAATGGGGCAACACGCTGGACTACTTCAAGCTCGAGAATAGAGAGTGACCTGCAAGAATGAGCAATGTATCAATGAAGTGGCAATGTAGAAATTTAGAAATAATAAAGGAAATAGAGGGATATAAGGGAAAAACAATTATAGGGGAGGAAGGTGTGAGGCGTTATGTAGTAAACGTACATTGTTTGATGCGAATACGTGCATGAGCATATCTTCAAGAGAACAATGGAACCTACAGCCAAGGCCCCATCCTGCGCGAGGGAAGTGTGCGAAGAAGGGAGAAGGGCAGAATGCTTGTGAACACCATCGGAAAGTGACACGCGGTATCGAGCTGCTGAAGTCTGGGTAGAGTTGATCTGCGCAAGTTCAACAACTTGGAGGGTTGGTTGTTGGGCAGTAGCACCAGCTAGTAGAGAAGGAAGACAATTGCAAGATAATGACGTCTCCATGGCAGAACGGGTGGCTTGTAAAAAACAATATGCTGCAAGCGAATAGAGATATTAAGGTCAAGATAGTGAAGAAGAACATGTCCAGATAAACGAAGGGAAAGTTCAATATTGCTAATTTGTGAGAGATGAAATGTAGAATTGCTAATTTGGATGATTTCCACTCTTCAATTGATAGTGACAAATTTGGTATATGGAAGATGCTATTGCAAGTTGCACAAGTGGAAGTTGTGCAAATATGTTCCTGACAATGAGTACTGTAAAGGCTTTCCCTATGGAACATATATTTTGGAATAGGGCATGTTGAATTATTTTCATGGTAAACAAGGCATAGGCATAAAATAGGTTAGGAGAGGATGTTGGGTTGTAGGTATAAAAGGAAAGGAAATAGTAATGTGAAATAACCCTATTTGTAAATGAGCTTGTGAAGTATGCTACTTGCAACTGTATATCTTGAATATTCTAAGTGGTTTTTTCAACTTATTGAAAATCATGTTTGATACGACAGATGCACATGACAGTTTGAAACATAAGCGCACAAGCAAATGGAATACATTGATTGAAAATAGAACTGTTACTACTATATTTTGCCACCCATAATTTTGGAATTACATAATTGTTTTTTTTCATTAGATGATAAAAAGAGTCAGACATCCTACAAAAGACTGCAAAGGGCACTGCAAAAAATGATATATATATTTACAACCAAATCAGGATAAAGAGAGGAGAAAATTGTTGGCATGGCTCTAACAGGCAACAGCCATGTAACTGAACTACCAAAGTAACCATATCTATAAATGAGCTTGTGAAGTATGCTACTTGCAACTGTATATCTTGAATATTCTAAGTGGTTTTTTCAACTTATTGAAAATCATGATGCACATGACAGTTTGAAACATAAGCGCACAAGCAAATGGAATACATTGATTGAAAATAGAACTGTTACTAATATATTTTGCCACCCATAATTTTGGAATTACATAATTGTTTTTCTTCATTAGATGATAAAAAGAGTCAGACATGCTACAAAAGACTCCAAAGGGCACTGCAAAAAACGATAAATATATTTACAACCAAATCAGGATAAAGAGAGGAGAAAACTTTTGGCATGCCTCTAACAGGCTACAGCCATGTAACAAAACTACCAAAGTTGCAAAAGGACGAGTGTAACAACTTGAAATGATTTTATTGTACTTGTGCTCCAGAAGTATGCAAAAGGAGGTAAACGAATTTCACATGAAAAACAACAGAAATTAAGTATTTTAGAGATCTCATGTTCCTCAATAAGATGGTTGCAATCACATGTAATACAGAATATAAGAAAAATGTATGTTGCCATATGCAGATATACTGTTGAGGGATTTTAATTTTTTTGTTTAGAACTGTCACTACTATAATCTGCCACCCATAATTTTGGAATTACATAATTGTTTTTCATCATTAGATGATAAAAAGAGGCACACATCCTGTTATGAGATCATATTAAAACAAAAACACCTCAAATGATGAACAACCAACAAAATGCATAACAGAAAAAGCATTTCATCTCTGTATTTCTTAAATGAAAAGGGAGTGGAAAACCTAGGAGTCAGGTATAAAAGAAAATTCAATCAACCATCCTTGAAAAAAGACCGGACAAACCAACAAGTAAGCTATCTATCTCAATATCTAAGAAGTCGTCTACCCACTGATGTCTAACGAAGTGAAAGTGAATACATAAAATGAAATGAAATACTGAGGATTGTGGACTCTTCTCCTTCAAGGGCATCAGATATAAAACCATTTGATCTGTGTATTTCTTAAATGAAATGGGAATGGAAAACCTACGAGCTGAATCAGATATAAAAAAAATTCAATCAGCCATCCTTGAAACAATACCGGACGCCCACAATTGAGCTATCCCTATCCCAATATCTAAGAAGTCGTGCAGCAAAATTACCAGGTGATGTCGAATGAAGTGAATGCAGAAAATGAAATAATCGGGACTGTGGACTCTTCTCCTTCAAGGGCACGGTGCTACAATCTGTTCTGCGTTCTTCTCTCCTTTTTGCGCTCTTCTCTTATCTGAGTTCTTTCCGTTCTGTGCTCTTCTCTTATATGAATTTAAGCCTCCCAGTATTGCTTCCTAATCTGCAAGTTAGCCCTTCAGTCAACTATGGTTGCGACCATGTTATCTCGGACGTGGGTAGAGTAACTCTAACCATTTTTAGACGGTCTGTTATCAGATTAAAAAAAACAACTCAGATGATATAGATCTGCTCAATCGGTTGATTTAAAAAACCAAGAAAATATGACAAAAAAAGCACTGAACATAATTTATACGAATCAGAATCAGTTTGTGTGGATGAAATTTTTAAAATAAAATCAATTCCTCAACATACAGAATATAAGAAGAACGTATATTGCCATATGCATATATACTGTTGAGGGTTTTTTTTTTTTGTTTAGAACTGTCACTACTATATTCTGCTAGGCATAATTTTGGAATTACATAATTGTTTTTCTTCATTAGATGATAAAAAGAGTCACACATCCTACATAATACTGTAAATACCACTGTAAAGAATGATATATATTTTACAACCAAATCAAGATAAAGAGACGAGAAAACTTTTGGTATGCCTCTAACAGGCTACAACCATGTAACTGAACTACCAGAGTTGCAAAAGGACGAGTGTAACAAGTTGAAATGATTTTATTGTACTTGTGCTCCAGAAGTATGCAAAAGAAGGTAAACGAATTTCACATGAAAAAACAACAGAAATTAAGTATTTTATAGATCTCGTGTTCCTCTATAAGATGGATGTAATCACATGTAATCCAGAATATAAAAAAAATGTATGTGCACCCAAAGACTAATTTATATGTCGCAAATGTCTAAGTAGATGTTGTGTTGCTTCAGTCCACGACATACATGTAAAAACGATTACATTGAAAACATTGAAAAGAAGCAGCTTTAAAGCATTTGTCAAAGTCTACTCAGAAGGCTCAGATCCATTGAAATTCCCATTCAGATGTTTTAAAATTCCCGTGTTCTAAAGTCACTTATAAAATCGAGTGGCAATTTCACACTTTGCTTTCCCTTTTCTGCACTGGTAACCAGTGCAATTTAACTAGCCATCAATTGAATAATCTTGCTTTAAAAGTTAATTGCCATCTCATGATGACACCCATAATCTGACCAATCTCAAATAGGATTGACCCACAAGCTCCATTAAGATACTGTTTCCTTTTTAATTTTTCTACTTGGCGCATAATCTAACTCTAATCTATCTCTGTGCATAGAAAATCAAATAAATTCACAATATCATCTGGCGCACCAGTCTTGATTTTTGAGGAACAGGGTAGCATTTTTGAGCTGGCGAAGCATGGGACTCAAATGTAACTTATGTACCCGCGTTCTCATCGTGGCATGATAAGATTCGCAGCAGCGGCTTGATAATTCCAACACCCTGATATGACCATGTTATTTGTCCCAATGTTCCAGTATTGAAATCTCAAATGTCTCAGCGAAACTCCAAATAATTTTGTGAAATTCCCAAGAAACACAATCCTATAACAACAGGAGGTTCTTCCCTGAATCATGAATCCAAATTTTTTTTGGGAATTCCCAAGAAACATAATCCATGTGAAAAACATGAGGGTTTTCCATGATCATGAACCAAATAGAAACAGATGTGGGGATAATCGTAAAGAGCTAATGGTCAACTATAAATTTCTGTTGATAATTAATGGATTATAAAAGACCCAAATGATGGAAACAAACAAACAGAGACCTTAGAGGGTGAGAGAAGTACCAGCTTTTTAATTTTTCTACTTGGTGCATAATCTAACTCTAATCTATCTCTGTGCATAGAAAATCAAATAAATTCACAATATCATCTAGTGCACCAGTCTTGAGTTTTGAGGAACAGGGTAGCGTTTTTGAGCTGGCGAAGCATGGGACTCAAATGTAGCTTATGCACCCGCGTTCTCATCGTGGCATGAGAAGATTCGCAGTAGCGGCTTGATAATTCCAACACCCTGATATGACCATGTTATTTGTCCCAATGTTCCAGTATTGAAATCTGAAATGTCTCAGCGAAACCCCAAATAATTTTCTGAAATTCCCAAGAAACACAATCCTATAACAACAGGAGGTTCTTCCCTGAATCATGAATCCAATTTTTTTTTGGGAATTCTCAAGAAACACAATCCATGTGAAAAACATAAGGGTTTTTCATGATCACGAACCAAATAGAAACAGATGTGGGGATAATCGTAAAGAGCCAATGGTCAACTATAAATTTCTGTCGATAATTAATGGATTATAAAAGACCCAAATGATGCAAACAAACAAACATAGACCTTAGAGGGTGAGAGAAGTACCAGACCGATTTCAGACTTGGCCTCGTTACAGGGTTCCTTCCCAAGTTTATCCTTGCAGGTTGGAACAATTTCAAACCAGGAAATTTCAATCTTCTTCGAAATTATGCCAACCTTAAAGTATATGTAGCCTGAGGGAACGAAAGCAGTTGCGGGCGAACATATGAAGACGGAGCTAAGATGAACGCATTTAAGCACAGCCGTAGATGGCAGGTTTCAACATTAATGAAGGAGCAGTCACGACGAACCAGACGTATCGGCATATTTAACGCTACAACAAGCGAACATTGATTCCATATCTCGGCGATTTCTTGGATTTTGGAAGTAGGTTGAGAGGCGTTGCTGCCACGCTTGAGCATTAACGAGACGCAGCTGGTAAATCGTGCGAGCTGGAGAACTGTGAGTTGTAAACACTGAAACAGCGAGTCAGCAATTAATCTGAGAACTCTGACCTGGTAAATCGTCCGAGGTGGAGAACTGTGAGTTGGTAAACCCTGAAACAGCGAGGTGCAACTCTGATTACAACGAGTTAAGAGCAGCATCGTGCGAGCTGGAGAACTGTGAGCTGTAAACACTGAAATAGCGAGTCAGCAATTAATCTGAGAACTCTGACCTGGTAAATCGTCCGAGGTGGGGAACTGTGAGCTGGTAAACCCTAAAACAGCGAGGTGCAACTCTGATTACAACGAGGTAAGAGCAGCAGCCGCCTGTGCGCTGGTAAGAGGAGCAGCTGGCAAATGGGACATTTTCAGTGGCTGGAAGGACAATGAGAAAGTCCTCTGATTGGCTCCAGCAAACAATGCATTCAGCCAAACCCAGCAAAGGGAACGCCTTTCGGCGTAATTAATTAATTAACAAATTGACTTTAAAAAAATAGAACTTTGGGTTTCTAACCAATTTTATCTTAAATGTTTTTTTAATGGTTACGATTATTATGAAAAGTGAGATGGAAGGTAGCCGCTCACATGCCATTGCTTGCCACTGAAGAAATACACCTTGCTTTGTAAAGAGGTGAGTGCAGCTAAAGGCCTCGCAGAACTAATAATAATTGGCTTTACAGCTGGGTAGTCCATTTAGTAATGGTTTCAGAGAATTTCGTTCATGGTACCTCATATTTTGAAATCACTTTTAGTTTATTTGCTCAGGTAATGGTGGTAGAAAATTACGTTGATGTTACATGATATTTTTAAATGCTCCCCCGCTGGTTGCAACAATAGATTCTAAATTTTTGTTTGGTAGTTTGACATATATGCAAATGAAGGTTAATCTTTCCCATTCAAAGTATTTACATAGTAGAAAGTATGAGGGTTACTGCAAGACGAAACGTAGAATAGAGTTATTGTAGCATATACTCCAGGCAAGGCAGAATACTGGTATGAGAATTACTGCAAGACGAAACGTAGCATATACTCCACGAATTCCACTCTCTTACATTTTTTTTAAATTAGTATCGAAGGTTGTGCATAATTTGGTCATTAGTATCTAAGGTTGTGCATAATTTGGTCATAAGTAAGTACATAGCCCTTCCTTTTATGTGGTTTAGCATTTAGTTGTAATATTTTCCTTGTGTTAAGACATTTTTTTTTTTAGGTTAGTGGGCTTATTTTTTTTATTTAATTTGTTTTTGTTTAATTTGTCCATAATCTTTTAAGTATTTGTTGGAATTATAAATTTGAGTTGTGATTTCTCTATAATATAAGTGTTTCAGTTTAAGAGCCAGAATCAATATATGTAATCAAAAATTTAGTTTAATAAACAAAAATTAAATTTGACTATTTTTTTAATAATATAAAAAATATTATACCAAATATTAATTAAGTGGTTTCATAAATAGTTAATTGGTGGCAAGGGGTAATCATGATCGATAATAAATTAACAAAACCACATTACCAAATGATGGTGATATACTAAATTATACGTAAATGACGGGAGTGAGGAATATTGTAATTAGATCTACTATTTATGAGAGATTTGGAAAATATTTGAGAGAGTTGGAGAGATTTAAGGATTAGTTAGATCTTATGAGAAGAATATGGATCTAGGTGAGGATTTTGTGGATCTCAACAAAATTATAGAAATATTAGGAGGGATTTTGTGATCTGAAACCAATTTTGGTTTAGATCCACCTCTATAAATTTATGTAAATCTATGAAGCATAATAGACAGAGTATGGTTGGGAAACCTATGCCCATATTGTGAATGAGTGAGTTTGTAAATATTGTGAATATTGTGTGTGTATGTGTGGTTTGTGTGTGTGTGCTTTTGGTTTTTGTATTGAGTAAGTTGGAGTGTGTTGAGACTGGAGTGTGTTGTCTCAACGTTGTAGAAGGGAAGATTGTGCCACTAGTGAAGATGGGAGTGTTGTTTTTCCATGATACTGGTGGAATCTTAAATCATTAACGCTACCAAACCAAGTATCACAATGAAACTACTTTTTACAATGGCATATAAACAACAATAAATCTACTAGTGCACAAAATGTACATAAATTTTTACGCGATTTATACAATAATTGATCCAATGGATTAGTGAAGTCATAAAATTCAAAGTGCTCAAAAGTGCTCAAAACCAGCTCCAAAACGTAGATTTCATCTCCTTAAATCCAACACAATTTGAATCACTCAAAATGGATATCATATTCTCCTGATATCGTGTTTTGATCGTTTTCCTAAATAACTTAAAAATTGCAGTTGGGTGCAGGTATGCTCACTGAGCAGTCCGTGCGCTGACTGGGCAAGGTCACTGAGAAGTTGAGTATGTTTTTAAAGGCCAATGTAAGACTTCCAAGCGTCCCCATCTCATTGGTCATTGGTCAAATTTTCATTGTGTTGGGATTGGTTGAAAGTTGGTCGAGGTGGTCTAATGAATGGAAGCCATTGTGTTGGGATTGGTTCAAAGTTGGTCCAATGTAAGGCTTCCAAGTGTCCCCATCTCATTGGTCATTGGTCAAATTTTCATTGTGTTGGGATTGGTTGAAAGTTGGTCGAGGTGGTCCAATGTAAGGTTTCCAAGTTGGTTGAGGTGGTCCAATGTAAGGCTTCCAAGTGTCCCCATCTCATTGGTCATTGGTCAAATTTTCATTGTGTTGGGCTTGGTTGAAATTTGGTCAAGGTGGTCCAATGTAAGGCTTCCAAGTTGGTTGAGGTGGTCCAATGTAAGGCTTCCAAGTGTCCCCATCTCAGGCTGGTCACGTGTTGTCGAAGTCATTCTGCGTGTGTCCAATGTAAGGCTTCCAAGTGTCCCCATCTCATTGGTCATTGGTCAAATTTTCATTGTGTTGGGCTTGGTTGAAAGTTGGTCAAGGTGGTCCAATGTAAGGCTTCCAAGTTGGTTGAGGTGGTCCAATGTAAGGCTTCCAAGTGTCCCCATCTCATTGGTCATTGGTCAAATTTTCATTGTAAGACTTCCAAGTTGGTTGAGGTGGTCCAATGTAAGGCTTCCAAGTGTCCCCATCTCGTTGGTCATTGGTCAAATTTTCATTGTGTTGGGATTTGGTTGAGTATGGGCTGAGCGGGCCTCACAAGAGTCGAACACATGACCTATGGTTGGGAAACACAATGCCTTACCACTTGACCATCGGTTGTACATAACCTATATGGGAGGCATGTTGTATTTAACATTTAATTAAATGGCAGTTGGGGGACGGGGCTGGGGTTAAGCCCTGGTCCCCTCTCACCTCATACCCATGAAACTGCAGGAAAGGGCGTCGGGGGCTCGGGCTTAACCCCAACCCCATAGCCCCGGTAACACGACAACCAAACCACATTTCGGGCCACAATTAATATACCACGGAGACATGAAACCTTACCTTGGTTCAGAGCTTAGGTCAGGTTTGGCGCGCAATTTGAACATAATCCCGGTGATAACATAAACACAACCACAATCAACACTTCGGGTTGGTTTTGCGCGGAGTTTGGAAACTCAACCACGACGACCATGAAACAAAACCGTGGTCAGAGCAGAGTTTAACAGTTGACACGCGAGTTTAAACCAACCGGATCCAACGATGAAAATTAAGCCACGTGACCCAATCTCTCTGCTCATGGAGTCATCGGCAATTTAAAGGAGACGACATTTTACACCTCATCCAACACGAATCTCCCCGGCACGAAATTTAAGGTATAGTGTGATGAAACATTAAAATATAAATATTACTTACGTAGATATTTCAAGTGGAACGTCAAAAATGTTATTATTAATAATTTAATAAGTTAAAAATTTTAAAATTTTAAGTAGATATATTAACTTTACCGTACAGTTTAAGTGATTATTTTTAATCCGTTATGATAATTAAAAAATTAATAAATTAATAAATTGACCTTAAATAGATAGAACTTTGGGCTTCTAGCTAATTTTATCTTAAATGTTTTTTTAATGGTTGTGATTATTATGAATTTGAAGTAACTGAAATGCAATGTGGCGCTCACATGCCATTGCTTGCGAGTGAAGAAATGCACCTTGCTTTGTAAAGAGGTGAGTGCAGCTAAAGGCCTTGAGTACTCCATTAAGGCAAACCTCCAACGGGATTAAGGTTAAGTTTTCAATGTTCATCGTTGCAGAGAGAAGTCAAATGGATGTCTTTAAGGTTGAAGAGTCAATTTATTTGTCCAAGGGCCATTTAATAATGGTTTCAGAAAATTGATATTTTGAGATGAATTTCAATTTATTTTCTCAGGTAATGGTTGCAGAAAATTACGTTGATGTTACATGATATTTTTAAATGATCCCCTGGTTGTTGCAACGACAGATTCGATATTTTTGTGAGGTAGTTTGACATATATGCAAATGAAGGTTAATATTTCCCATTCAAAGGATTTACATAGTAAAAGGAATGAGGTTATTCGGATACAAAAGGCTGAATACTGGTATGAGGATTACAGCAAGACGAAACGTAGAATAGTGTTCAATTTTTTAATTAGTATCGAAGATTGTGCATGTTTTTGGTTATTACTGTGAAGACCTATTGTCCATGGATTCTTATTTGAGAAGACCAATTTGCCTTACTTCGAGAATTGGAGCTTTGGAAATCACTGAAAAACGAGAGGTTTGAAGTGCCGTTAAGAAAGGAGGATAAGTTGCCCCAAAATATCTTAAAACGCGGAAGGGAGCGGTATCGAATCTTTTTCAACCTTTGCTGAATATCCACGCTGCCAAACACGCCATATTTTGTGATATTGAAATTCATGTTCCGAATTCGAGAAGTGTTATAAGTGATACATGTTTTTTGTGGCTCGGTAGCTGCAGATTTCTCCGCCTTGTTTCGGTTCACCGCTCTGCTGGATCACAATTATATCCTTAGAGACTTTGGAGAGATCTTGCCTACCCCGCTACTGTAGTTGCTATGGTAAGAAATCTGTTTATATCGTTGGAAAATTAATCACAACTCTATTTCAGTTAATGTTTTGCGAGTTGATGATTGAGTTTGCATAGAATGAATGCATGGTTAGTAAATGTGTATGGGCAAATATTTAATTCTCAAATGTTGTTTACTTCACTCAAAGTCTGTAATGTTAAAAAATGATGTCTGCCCTTACTCAGTGATAACAATAGTTTTATTGGTGAGTGTAATTTTCAGTAAGAACAATAGTTTTACTTATGAAGGAGACCTCAACCTCCATATGAATGTGTATGTTGTGTTTATGAATTATAATCTAAAGTTTGGTTAGTTGCTATTTGGTTTTGGAATTTTTCACGTACTCTGTTTTAGTCTGAGTAAAATTATTTGATTACATTTTCTCCTCCCTATAGTTGCGATTTAATCTCTCCCTGTATGTATTGAAAATATGTCTCTCATAATTTGATTTTAGCAACTGTATGGTATGCATTAAGTGAGTTCTTCAACTCTATGTTAATTTCCCTAAATGTGTTGTCTTGGTTAAAGTCATTTCCACAACTCTGTGTGAACTCTGTGTGTTGTGTGTTGAGGGAAAATCATTTTCCCTGTGTCTTAAAAATTTGAACATGGTATTAGAGCGGATTTAAACCTTTGTGTGTTGTGTTGTGTGTTGAGGGAAAAACATTTCCCCTGTGCCTTAAAAATTTGAACATGGTATTAGAGCAGAATGAAGTGTTTTTACTAAAGATTTAAAAGGAGTTGTACAATTTTGTGGAGCGTATTCTCCAACAGTGAGAAAGTTTTAACACAACGAGAAATTTTTTACACAGTAAGAAAGTTTGTTTACACAGTGAAAATGACAACAACAAGCACAAGCTTGACTAATCCACAAATACCAGAATTTAACTACAAGAATTACGACAATTAGGCTATAACAATGAAGGCTCTTTTTTCTTCTCAAGATATTTGGGAATTGGTGGATAACGGATTCCAAGAACCAGAAAATGCAACAACATACAATGCTTTGACACAAGAAGAAAGAGATTTGTTGAGGGACAACAAGAATGACTCCAAAGCTCTCTTCTATATTTTCCAAGTAGTTCATGAAAGTATCTTCCTGATGATTGCAATAGCAACAAAGTCCAAGCAGGCATGGGATACCTTCTAGACAACCTATCAAGGCATGGCAAAGGTGAAGACAACAAAATTACAAATGTTGAGAAGAGATTTTGAGACAATATGTATGAAAGAGTCTGAGAATATAGACTCATTTTTTACACATGTAATTGGGTTGGTTACCCTTATCAGGTCTCATGGTGAGACACTTGAGGAAATGATAATTGTTCAGAAAGTTTTGAGAAGTCTGCCAGCAAGGTTTGATGCCATAGTTGTGGTCATAAAAGAGACAAAGGATCTCTCACAATTTTTAGTGGATGATCTTGATGCATCACTGATGTCTCATGAGCATAGGTTGAACAGAGTAACAAACTCCTCATTGGAGCATGCCTTCAAGACACAATTTTTGTTTGGTCAAGGTAGAGGTTGAGTAAGAACAAATTACAAAGGAAGAGGAATAATCCCACACTAAGGTGGAAGAAGCAACCCTTCAAGCTCAATTGGAAAGGGCAACAATCAAAATCCAAGCCAAGGCCCAAGCCAAAATCAAGCACAAGGTCGGAGGTATGATAAATCTCAAGTTAATGTCATTATTGTAAGAAGTATGGTCATTATGAAAATTAATGTAGAAAGAAACAATATGACATAAGTAAAAAACCAAGTGCAAATTTCAGAAAGGAAAAATAGAACAATGATAGCATGTTTTTAGCTTGTAATGTAGCACAAGAAAAACAAGGAGATGTATGGTTCTTAGATTTAGGGTGTAGCAACCACATGCCTGGAAATAGAGAAATGTTTTCCAATCTAGATGAAAGTGTGAAATTCGAAGTGACATTAGGCACTGATAGCAAGGTCTTGGTCATGGGAAAAGGAAGAGTTGACATTCTAACAAAGAAAAGAGAGAAGAATTTCATGTCAAATGTTTACTTTGTCCCTGGTTTGAAACATAACCTCATAAGCATTGGGAAGCTCATGCAAAAGGGCTACAATGTCTTTTTCAAGAATGATGTGTGCACAATCTTGGATAAGTGTCCAAGTAGACAGCTAATTGCAAAAGTTCATATGAAAAATAATAGAATGTTTCCTCTCAAGCTAAGATCAGATTTGAAGGATGAAGGTGTTGTAGCAGCTGTCACACAAGAAAACTTTCAAGCAAAAATCAAAGACGAAAATTGGTTGTGCCATTTGAGATTTGGTCATCTCAACTTTGGAGGTCTGAATTTGTTGCATAGGAAATGCATGGTGAAGGGATTGCCACTCATAGAAAAATATGATAGCCTATGTGAAGGATGCATCTTGGGAAAACAACACAGAGAATCATTTCTAGACAGGAAGTCAATAATGGCAAAGGCATCTTTGGATATTGTCCACTCAGATTTATATGGACCAATGCAAACACCATCATTTGGTGGTAGCCACTATATTTTGACCTTCATAGATGACTACACAAGGAAGACATGGGTATATTTCCTAAAGCAAAAAAGTGAAGTGTTTGACTGCTTCCACCACTACAAAGCTCTTGTTGAGAAGCAAAGTGGACACTACATAAAAGTATTGATGACTGACAGAGGTGGCGAATACATCACAAGTGACTTCCTACGTTTTTACAGGAAGCATGGAATTCACAAGCAATTTACAACAAGGGATACATCTCAGCAAAATGGTGTCACAGAAAAAAATAATATGACCATCATGGAAATGGCAAGGAGTATGTTGAAGGCAAAACATTTTCCAAATGCTTATTGGGTTGAAGATGTAGATTGTGCAACATATATTATAAATAGGTGTCCAACCAAAAGTGTTATGAATATTGTCCCTGAAGAGGCATGGAGTGGAATAAAACAATATGTCACTCACATGAGAGTGTTTGGGTGTGTGGCGTATGTACATGTCTCAGATGATTTGAGGAAGAAGTTGGACAGCAAGGGAGAGAAATGTATATTTTTTTGGATACAGTGATGAATCCAAAGCCTTCAAGCTCTATAATCCATCAACCAAGAAGGTAATAATAATTAGAGATGTTCAGTTCATAGAAGAGGAAGCATGGGATGGAAGTTTAGAGAATACAATAAATGTGAAGACATGTGTGTCACATGAAGACAATGAGGAATTGACCGCAACAAGTAATTCCTCAACCGTGACTCCTCCTCTACCTACAGAAGCTCAACAAAGAAGTCAACATGTGACACCACAAACAAATAATAGGACAGTGTTGCACAACCAAGCAAGTGCTTCTCCAAGCATACCACAAGGATCCACAACTCCATATACTTCAAGCGCAACACCAAGCCCATCTTCAGCAAGCATAAGAAGACCAAAATTCAAAAATTTAAATGAAGTTTATGAGCAAGATGAAATTGATATCAGAGTTGGTTTGAATTCTTTATTTGCATTATTTTTTCATAGAAATGACCCAATCCACTTTGAGGATGCATTCAAAGAAGACAAATGGGTTGCGAAAATGAATGAAGAAATAAGAGTGATAGAAAATAATGAAACATGGGAGTTAGTGGACCTTCCGCAAGATAAAGAAGTCATTGGAGTGAAGTGGGTCTATAAGACCAAGAGAAACATTAAAGGCAAGATTGAAAGGCATAAAAGAAGGTTAGTCGTCAAAGGATACAAGCAACAACATGGAAGAGACTATGCAGAAACATTTGCACCAGTCGCGAGGATGGAGACAGTGCATACAATGTTGCCAATTGCAGCACAACAGAAATGGAAAGTGTATCAAATGGACATAAAGTCAACGTTATTGAATGAAGTGCTAAAAGAGGAGGTGTGTGTTGCACAACCTCTTAGCGATGAGGTAGAAGGCCAAGAAGACAAGGTGTGTAGGTTGCAAAAAGCTCTCTATGGGCTGAAGTAAGCACTGCGTGCAAGGTATAGCATGATAGATGCTTACTTGATGGACAATGGGTCCGACAAGTGCGCGGTGAACCTACTCTCTACATCAAACAAAGTGACGGTAAGCTTCTTATTGTCTTTTTGGATGTAGATGATTTGATATTTACAGGGAGTGATGATTTCCTCATCGCTGATTTCAAAGCATTCATGAAAAGTGAGTTTGAAATGACTGACTTGGGGTTGTTAAGATATTTTTTGGGCATAGAAGTGAAGCAAATAGGAAATGGATTTTTTATCTCCCAAGCAAGGTATGTAGCAGAAATTTTGGAGAGGTTTAATATGCAGAACAACAAGTCATCACCAAATCCAAAAATCATAGGGTTGAAGTTGAGCAAGGAAGATTGCAGCAGCAATGTAAATCCAACATTATGCAAAAGTATGGTGGGCAGCGTAATGTATTTCATCACAACTAGGTTGGATATAATGTATGCAGTGAGTTTGGCGTCAAGGTTCATGGAGACACCCAAGAATTTAAAGTATGTCAATGGGACAAAGGAGTATGGCATTTTGTACTCCGCAACTGACGGTTTTAGGCTAGTTGGTTATACTGACAGTGATTGGGCAGGAAGTGTGGATGACAAAAAGAGCACGTCAGGATATTTTTTTCATTTGAGTTCGAGAGCCATCTCATGGACTTCCAAGAAGCAGCCTATAGTGTCACTATCAACAGCAAAATATGAATATGTCACCGCAACAATAGCAACGTGTCAAGCAGTTTGGATGAGAAGGATGTTGCGGGATTTATGTCATGAACAAGATGGAGCAACCATAATTTTATGTGATAAAAGTTCAACAATTTCACTATCAAATATTTTTGTCTTTCACAAGAGGACAAAGCATATTGATGCAAAATATCATTTCATAAAGAATTAGTTAAAAATGGTGAAATTGTGTGGCAGCATTGCAGGTTAGAGGAACAATTTGCAGACATCTTCACAAAGCCATTGGCACATGAAAATTGTGTTTATCTCAGATATTGTCTGTGAATGGTCAATGGAGGAAGTTGTGATTAAGGGGGAGTGTTGCAAAATTAATCACAACCATCGCATTTAATTTTCTGACAAAAACCATATTTCAGCTAATGTTTTGCAAGTTACGGATTGCGTTTGCAGAGAATGACAAATTCTAAGCAGAGTACATAAGCCATTCCGCAACATAGTTAAATAATTAAAGTCAAATAGAATTTAATGCATGGTTAGTAAATGGGTATGGGAAAATATTTAATCTGCAAGTGTTGTTTACTTCACGCAACGTCTGTAATGTTCAGAAATGATGTTTGCCCATACTATGTATTAAATTGTGTTTGCCATGAATTAAATGTCTTAGATATATATATGTTTTGAATTAACAAGTATACTAGAGAGAGAGAGAGAGGAAGAGAGTGTTGTATAATGTGGAGGATGTAAGTCTGGAAAGACAATGGGAGAAAATCATGGAGTAAATTTTGGTGGGCGCGTGAAAACGAAAGTTATAGGATTTACTGTGTGTTACTCCGCAACCTTGGTGAATGTAATTCTCAGTAAAAACAATATTTTTACTGGTGAAGGAGCCACAACCTCCATATGAATGTGTATGTTGTGTTTATGAATTATAATCTAAAGTTTGGTTAATTGCGATTTGGTTTTGGAATTTTTCACGTATGTGTTTTACCGCAACACTTTTTTTTACTCTATTTCACGTGAGTAGAATATAGTTTTACTCTATTTCACCGTGAGTAGAATTATTTGATTATATTTTCTCATCCCTATAGTTGTGATTTTAATCTCCGCCACTCTGTATTGAAAATATGACTCTCATAATTTGATTTCCGCCACTGTATGGTATGCATTAAGTGAGTTCCACAACTTTGTGTAAATTTCCGTAACTGTGATGTCTTGATTAAAGTCATTTCCGCAACTCTATGTGAACTCCGTGTGTTGAGAGAAAAGCATTTCCCCCGTGTCTTAAAAATTTCAACATATATAGTTGCTTCCATTGTGGTAGTCTCTCTAAATTGCTTAGAATCGGTCAAGATAGGTTGGAATCACATCGTAAATTATTTGTTTACCCAAATGTTAAATCTAAATAATATAAAATTCAAAAACTCATTTTAATCCCAAATATATATATGTTTCACTAGTTTCAGGTACGTGGGTAGGTCGTGGTGACGAGTATCCCACTGCTAGAAGTTTTTTCCAAATTTATAGGAAATGTCAAGTTGGAGTGGCAATAATGTAATATATTAAAAATTAAAAATTAATATATATTCACAACTCCCAAGGAAATAACATAATATATTAAATATAAAAAATTAATATATATTCACAACTCCCAATAAATAACATATATTTCATATTTATAATTTATTATTTGAAGTGTAAAAATTAAATGTACATACTAAATTGACTTTTTAAATGATTCATGAGACAACCATAAAAAGTTAAGAGTTTAAAAGCCACCCAAATCATACTGATGTTCATACTAGAAAAAACTTAAAAGGTAAGAGCCTAAAGTTATACTTAACTCAAAATGGAAAAATGGAAAATGCCCAAGAGGCAAAATATAGCAACAAAAATACAAAGCTTAATATGATCATAGAGTACGATCTTCAACAACAAGGAGATCCATATAGGCTTGAGCATCACTAGGTACTGGATCAACATCATCATCATCATCATCAGATGCAACAATGTCATCTAAGGGTATGCCAACCAATCTTGCATTTGGTACAGGATTTTCATCATCATCGTCAATTTCACCAACATCTTCAGCATTAACATCCTATCATGCAACAGGTCCTTCTAAATATCTTGGTAGATTCCTTGAAAAAAGTTGAATACTTCTATGCACATAAACAAGTTTCTACGTTCTATTAGAGGTAATTCTATTTCTCTTAATAGAGTGTACGAAGCTATAAGTGGATCAATTCCTTTCGGAAAATGAGGAACTAGTAATTTGAGATATAACAAACGTGAAGCAAGATTTCAGAGCTCTGGGACCTGACCCCCATAAATTCTCCACCATCAAAGGGGTTTATTTTGAGCATAATTCTTGATGTCCCTTTTAGCATCTTGAGTGAATGCACGAGGACTTAATGTAACAAAATCAATAAATTTCTCCCGCATCACACTTGTTTCATCAACAGTATACATCTTAGTTATAGCATTTAGAAACCCTTGTTTCACCTCCTCATCATCAATAGGAATAATTCTATTGGGTCTTTACATATACCACTTTGGATTAGGGGCATATGCAGCCATTTGAAGGGAGGTATTGAGTTTAATCCATCTTTTCTCTATCAGCTTGTGGATTTCATGGAAAAATTTCCAATAAGGGTTTCTTTGGCGACTGATGTGTTTTACCTTGCCCACCATGGTATCAATAATTCATATATTTATCCCAGAGTAGGAGAATCTGAATCAACATACCTGATCAACTCCATAGTTGGATATGTAAAAGAGACAACAAATTTACAATCAGCCCACCAATCCTCATTCAAAAGAATTTCTCTTATCTTCTTTGCTTGAGGTGAATTAGACTCATTCCATGCATTCCACTCCAAAGAAATAACATTGGATTGTAAAGATGCATAGACCTCAACCATGTGCTCAAGAAAAACAAATTATGTGGCATATCTTGTTTCTGCAGGTTTTAAAAAATGCTTCTTTGAATACATCATGTAAATTGCCAAGGAAGCATGGTGTTTGTAGATGAACATTTGTGCCTCCCTCGCATTTGGAATGATTTTTTCAATCCACTGTATTTTACCATTATATTCTAAGAGATTGTTAAGGGCATGTACACAAAAAGGAGTTCAAAATATATGTTTATATCGACTTTAGATCATCAATCCCACTGCTCTACAAATGGGTGTTGCATCTGTGATGACATGTACCACATTTGAAGGACCAACCTCATCATTTGCATCCTTCAGCATTTCAAATATGAAAGTAGCATCCTTATTTTTTCCACTACAATCAATTGATTTTAAAAAATAAGGTCCCACTAGTGATGTGATAATAACATTCAAAAAACTTCTTTTTGTAATATATGTCCAACCATCCATGACAATTGAACAACCTGATTGAACCCAAGATTGTTTGAGGTCCTCCATAATTCCATGCATTCTTATCACCCCTCTATCTAACATGAAGTCCTCATTTTGTTGTAACCTGGGGTGCATATCTCGTCCCTGCAGCTATGATTTTTCTCACCATTTATATATAGTATGGTGAATGAGTGACATTAAATGAAATTCCATTTGACATAAAAAAATCTGCTATGACATCATCTGCTTCATCCCTATACATGAAACTGTACATCTTTTGAACAGATTCACTTACAGTAGTCTCAATTTGGATGTTGATTTTTTCATTCATACATTGGGATGAATATTTATTTCTACTTCTCTTATTAGGAGATACAATTCTACTATCAGATTCATTGTTTCCACTGGATTTCATGTGAAGCTTAGTCATCTCCATTCTTTGTTTAAGGCTGCATGTGCAACCCTTCACTCCTAACCCAGGTATTCCCAAAATATGATGCCATACTCTTATATATCTATCCTTAAGTACATGATCACAGAAAGTGCATTTCCATTCCTCACATCCCCTGCTATTTTTTTGTCTTGTTCTGTGTTATATTTTCCATGAACTTCATTAATGGCTTCTTGGAAATGTTGTTTGATTGTTTCTGGGTACCCATTGTTGTCTCTGCATTCTTCTCTTGAACTTGTGGAGATAATGGAGATCTCATCTTGTTGTTATTGTCACCACATTCATTGCCAAACCCTCTATCCATGGTATCAATACTAAAAAATTATATTAAAATACAAAACAAATTAGAAGTAGAATACTAAATAAAAAACTAGATTTTAAAATGTACATATAGAATCATAATACATGTTTCATTTTTTCCTCATTAAAAAAAAACACATGTTCAAGTAAATGTTAAAAGTTAAAACGAAGAAAATGATTTAATCAACTAAGTCTTGGACAGTAAATTTATGTGGTTAAAGATTTAATCAAGTAAAGTTCAATTAAGTAAAAAAATCAGTTTCTTGTTTTGTAAGTTTTGAACAATAAATTTATGTGGTTAAAGAAAAATGCAGCATATTAGACTCTCAAAGAGTAATACTCTTTCAATTGTCATGGAAAATATAGAAAATTAATTTGGGATAAAAATATATTTTAACGCTGAATAAATTCAAAATATCACTTATTCAAAATCAGAGCATATTCACAACTTGAGTTTATGAATTATCATTTATCATTTCTGGACCTCGAATATGAGATTCATCATTTCGATTATGGTGTTCATTGTTGAAAAATAAAAAATAAAAGAAAATTATTATTTAAAAATGAATGCCTAAATGTTGTGGCCATCACAAGGCATGGAACGAGGTTTACCCTTGCAAAATAAAATATGGCAGAAATCATAAATTATTAAATGTATCCCATCTTTAGTCAAGTGATGGAGTAATAGAGTTTGCAGTGGTTTTAGAGGGTTTTAATTTTTATTATCTATTCACTGTTCAGCCACAGATAATTGTCAAAAGATGGAACAGGTCAACCATAATGTCTTTCTTTCCGGGAAAAAATCCTTATATTTGCACACATTTAAATATATAAATATTAAATTATAATTGAAGCTAAAAACTTAACAGATTTCAATTTGTAATACATTTAAATTTTATAGGCGCCTAAATCTATAATTGAAATATTTTATCAAAATCTCCTGACAACAACATTGTAGTTTAGTTAAAAACTTAAATTTTAATAGATGACTGAAGATGTATGCTTGGTGTCAGTTGTCGTTAGACTATCCACGCTTCAAGAAACTTATTGGCTGACCACTTCCCTCTTTTTGCTATCACATCACTCCCACTTATATTCTAATTTATTCATATATAGCATAGGTGAAAAGTTCAAACATATCTCACTATATCGTTTTTCTAAACTTAAAAACAGACCAAAGTCAATAAATTTATAAATATTAAATACTCAATTCAACAACATCGATTCCTATTTGCAGTCAATCGAAGCTAAAAAACTTAAAAACTTCAAACACATCTCAAATTGAAACTCTATGTTATTAGAAATTCATATGTTTGTGACAGATAATCCCTCTTTGTTAAACTAAAGTTGAGAAGTGATTGCTGGGAAATTGACACTCTTTCACGGAAGAGCCAAGACATTAGTTTTTTAAAAGCAATCTCGGTGATTGTAATTTGTAATCCATTAACCATGTATAGTTTTAATTTGATTTTTTCTTTAAACAATAAACATCAAATATTGATTTCAGGAAGACTCAAGAGAATTAAAAACGATGAATGGAACAAAAATGACTTATAAGTTTTTATTTTTCAATTATAGAAGTATTTAAAAAAAATAACTAAATGCTATGGTCATGACAAGAACTGAAACGAGCTTTACAATTTACTTTTGCAAAAGAAAATGCCGTAGAAAAATATCTCAGTGTTAGCACAAGATTTCCGAACATTTGCAAATTAACATTTATGAAATCGATTACTGGTTAGTAGTTAATGTACGCATAAATATTACTAATTACTCGTTAGCATATTCCATAAATATTAAAAAATAAATATAGACTATAGTTAGTAACTTACTAGTATATGCAATGTACATAGCACTGGTTACTCGATAACAATTTTAAATTTTAATATTTATCCTAAATTTTCCGAAAAGTGAAAAAATTAAAATGATAAATGATAAATCAAAATGCGAATTATAGTGAGACATGGAAGCTGCGAAGCATCATCCCAAGCTGCGATTTTAATATTTATATACCTGGGTCCTGAACAGCGGCTGGCTGCAATGCTTGATCTCTCCGCCTCTTGCCAACTTACCAATGAACACAACTCCCTCTCATCTCTTCGCCTCTCTCCAAGCTGCCAATGAACCAATGATGAAGAACACAGACTCCTTAGCAGTGAGAACTCATAAATTAGAAGAGGTGAATCGATGATCATTTACTTGAGAGGTCTGGGGATTAAATAACACAGAGAAACCCAGTTTGGCACCAAATGAAGAGATGTTTTTTTTTTTTTTTTTAATTTCCTGCCAATTTCTTCTCGTTGTTTTCTCCTTGGGTTTCGATTGATGTCAGGAACGCCGATTTGGAGTGTGTGGAAGCTCTGCTCCATTCAAGAGCGACTAGTTGCTCTTTGATGGCGCGGAGCTCCCACGCGCTCCAAATCGGTGTTCCCAATCGGTACGTGTTCCAGAAACTTGAAATAGCTCAACACCAAGCTCTTGAAAATCTCCCACATACCTGAAGCAGATCCCACTATTTTTGGAGCATTTCGTACCAACTCCCAAGCTCCCAGGAGTGGCAGAGCTTAAGGTACTTGATCTCCAAGGGTAGGGAGCCGCCCCCGTGCAACATTGATATATATATATATATATATATATATAATAAAAAATGGTTTACCCTAATTCCAACCAAAATCTCTTACATCGTCACTTCTATCTATTTGAAACATATATATACACTCTATTTCAAACTTATATATACACTTAATTTTTCTTACTTTCATATATATATACTTACTTTTCCAATTATTTGCCCGAATCAAAGAAGAGTAAGTACATATCCCTTCCTTTTATATGGTTTAGCATTTAGGTGTAATATTTTGAGGGTGTCAAGACATTTTTTACATTATTGGGGATTATATTTTTATTTAATTTGTCTCTTTTAACTTGTCCATAATCTTGTAGGTATTTGTTGAAATCATAAGTTTCATGGAATTATAAGTTTGAGTTATGATTTCTCCGCAATATAAGTATCTCATAAAAATTTTCAGAGAAATCAATATAAGTAGTGAAAAACTTAGTTTAATAAACAAAAATTAAAATTTGACCCCTTTTTTATAATATTAAAAAATATTATACCAAATATTAATTAAGTGGTTTCATAAATAATTAATTGGTGATAAGGGGTAATCATGATCGATAATAAATTAACGTAACCACATTACTAAAGGATTGAAGAGATGGTCATGTCCAAGTTATGAAAATTGCTCAAAAATGAAAGTGTTAAAAAATGGTTGTAGTTTGAACAACTGGAAAGGTCTCATTGTTGCGATTTTAGCACCGTGAATGGTTCTCAAAATCAGTCGTATGTGAAAGTTATGAAGGTTTGAAGTCTCCAGTAAATTCCATTTTTTAGTTGACCAAAGTTGACTTTTCTGAATTTGAAAAAAAAATAAAAAAATTCCTTGAAATATTCCCCAGGATATTCCCTAGAATATTCCAAGCGGTCGAATGGAATGCTGAAAAGTGGCATGGGAAGATTGGTTTATGGCTTAACTTTTATGTGGACGAACCAATAGCAGGCCGCCACATGGCCAATGAACTGTAGTTCAAAATTTTTATGGAGGCTTAGAGTTTCGAACACCCGACCTCCCGTGAACAAAGCCAACGCCGGACCGTTTCATCTACCCGTTAGTTCTTATAAAGCTATGGGTAAAGGTTCTATTTAAATTTTAAATAAGCTGCTGACGGAAAAAAAAAGGGGGCTAGCCCATGTGTAGATGACCGTGATTGGGTGCCAAGGGCTAACCGTCCAATGGTTACGGTGGCGGTTGGAGCCACATGCGACCACTCCCAAACATTTATTACATGGCGATATAGCGGAACCGTTAGCGGTTACCCCGGCAGGTTGAGCAGTAGTCCATGTGACCCCGCCCACCCAACATTTAATTTGGCATTTTACGGTTTTTCCGAATCTAGAGGGCGTGCCCAAATTTGGCGTTTTCCACCGAATTTAACTCCAGCGAGCTCCAGTTTCTCCAGATTTGGTGGATTTGTTTTAGGGATATTGGGAAAAATTGGTTTTAGCCATAACTCGCTCAATATTGAACGAAATTGGATGAAATTTTAGTCAATTTTGGGTCTCTTAAGCATTCTGAAGAGTTTGGGATAGGTTTCAGAGTGAACAGAGGTGATCTATAGTAGTTTTTGCTTTAGGGAAGAGTAAGGAACCATCAGGGCCATCAGGGAAAAGGAATTGTATTGGGTTGTACTTCACTGTTTAAGGTGATACAAAAGCTATTTTTAGCTATTTTCTATCTTCTGAAGCTGAATTTATAGTTGGCTTAGCCTGTTTAGGCACATTTTTCACAGTGTAACCATTTTAAGCAAATTAATAGAGCAAGGACATGCCATTGGGGAGCCTTGGACCGGCAGATGTAGCCCAGGAGAGGTGAACTGCCTCAACAATTTGTTGTGTTATGTTATCGTGAATTTTACTTGCTGTGTATTTCTGCTGTGAAATTTAAACAATAAATTTAATTAAAAAATCCTCACACGTAAAACTCAGAAACATTACCAAAACTACTTTGTTTAACCTGCAAGTCATGGAGAACACTTTGCACACTAAATTATATGGAAATGGATACTTTTCATAGCATTAAAAATAGTTCCATTTTCAAATTAGTTGGTATCGAAGCTAGAGTTTTACTCTGCATTTGTTCTTGTGCAAAGATATAGTTTACTGTTTGCAAGTTTTGATTCTTACTAGGCTTAAGCTCAAGAGAGGGGAAGGACAATTGGTTAGAGCACAAATTAATCCTCAACCAAGGAGGGCTAGAGTGCCATTAACTCCACCTTATAATTCACCTCCAAGAGCCACGGAAGAAGACTTAAGCATGTCTTCAAGAGAAGGAGAAGCTCCTGAAGACATTGATCCCAAAGAAGAATAACGGGTGTTCTGAAAGGCGTTCCTAGACATGACTGAGATGTTGAGGTTACTCTACCAAGAAAGGAATGAAAGGATTGTAGGAGAAGGGTCTAAACATCAGAAAGAAGGAGAGGGTTCTTCAGGAGGAAAGAAAAGTGATGACAAGTCAAATAAAGGACATAGAGGAAATGGTGATCCACCATCGCCATCTTCATCCTCTTCCTCTACATCGTCATCCTCTACTTTGGTGAATCAATCTCACAAGTCCAAAACCAATGATAAAATTCCATTTTTAAAGCTTGATGTTAAATTTGAGTTGCCTATATTTAATGGTGAAGTCTATGCAGAGAAACTTGACAATTGGATAAGATAGTTGGAAGTTTATTTGAGGATACAAAACCTTCATGAAGACAACACCAAGATTCTGTTAGCCTCTTTGAGAATGAAAGGAGCAGCATTGGTATGGTGGGAAGCCAAGACCAAGGATGAGATTAAAAAACATGGTAAGATCACTTTATCATGGGCTGAATTTATTTCTGCAATTAAGCAACAAAAAATCCATTAGCTCATTTACAAAAGGCTATCATGAATTGGCAAAGTTTTAGACAACTTAAGCGACAAAATGTTCAAGATTACACTCAAGAGTTTAGAAGAGGGTCTCTTTTGTTAGGAATTGATTTGCATAGCCAAGAGACTTTGCTGAAATATATAGGGGGTTTACACAACTATCTTATACATACTATTCTTATGTTCAATCCTACTAGTCTAGATGAGGTTTGTGTCCAAGCCACGCATTTAGAGGCTAGAGGTAAAAAATATTTTGATGGGAATGAGGATAGTGAATTTAAAGGCAAAGGGAGAAAAATAAATGCAAACTCTAGGAAAGAAAAAGGAAAATTATTTTGTAAAAAATTTTCCAAAACAAGCCACGATGAAGACCATTGCTGGAAACTTCATCTGGAGTTGAAGCCAAAAAAATTTAAAGCCAAAGATAAGGCCAAAGAAAAGGGAAAAACAATTGCAATAGCTGAACAAGACTTAGGGTCTGAATCATGAGATGAAACTAAAAGCATAGCCATGGTACTAAAGAACATAAAGGGGAAAGAGATTGGAAAAGAAGCAAATCCGGGTTCTAGCACTTTAAACTATCACATAGAAGCTCCAAATGAAGAGAGGAGGATTGAGTTGTTTCATGTGAGGATAATTTCCAAACACACAAAGATAGACACACCATTTGACAGTGGGTGTCAAGAAAACCTCATCTCAGAAGACTTAGTCAAGAAGCTGAAACTTGAGACCATTCCACATCCAAAGCCATATCCACTTGGTTGGATTTACAAGGATGTTAATTTACAAGTTTCAAGGAAGTGCATGTTGCGCTTCGCCATAACAACTCATTATGTTGACATGGTTGAATTAGATGTGGTACCGCTTGACATTACAAGTGTGGTGTTGGTTAATCCGTACTTCTATGATAGAAAAGCACTCTTCCATCGCCATGAGAACAGGTATCATCTGTTCAAGGATGGAAAGGAGTTTAATGTGAGAGCACATCAGAAGAAGCTAGAATCTTCTTTAGTGAATGCAGGGCAGTTGAAAAGGCTTGTCAATGCAAGTCAAAATTTGACTTTGTTGATGGTTAAGAAAAAGAATTTTTTACATAATCATTTTCATGTTATTGGTGATATAAATGATGATATGTTTCAGTCTGAAAGCAGG
Organism: Pinus albicaulis; assembly: GCA_034641835.2. Classification (NCBI taxonomy): domain Eukaryota; kingdom Viridiplantae; phylum Streptophyta; class Pinopsida; order Pinales; family Pinaceae; genus Pinus; species Pinus albicaulis. The sequence continues at coordinate 419,726,909 of CM076569.1, read as the reverse complement.
TCGTCTTTGGAAGAAGATGACAAGATGTTGCACGAGGTGTTTTTGGTGTCAATCGGTGTAGAGAACAAAGTGTTAGTGCAGAGTGGTGCAAGAATCCAAAAGAGGGAAAAGCATGCAAGTAAAGAGGGCACAAAGTTCAGCAAGGGTCATTGCTGGTTTCAGAATGGCAAGGTACTATGGCGATAAAACTTGGTTGGGAATTGACACAAGTACATGGCTCATTCGGCAAAAAAATCCTCATAAGGACAGTTGGCAAGGTGAATCTTATTTTTAGTTTCCCTTGAAGGTAGAACATGGTAGGAACAATATTATTTCTGCAAATTTCAGTTGCTATTCTACAAATTTCAAAAATTTGCAGCATGACACAGTCAAGGTTAGCAACAATCGGTCAACAGATTCAAGGAAGAATTTGTCTTTTTATGAGAAGCTCAATTTGATGAAATCAGGGAGATTTTAGTGGTTCAAGGTTGGAAGAGTGGAGAATCAGTCTCCTCATCTTCAGTTTCTGTAATGTAGAGAGCTTTTGGGGTCCAAAAGCTTCCCATTGGGGAGGTGTGATGAGGTGATCATGTCCAAGTTATGAAAATTGCTCAAAAATGAAAGTGTTAAAAAATGGTTGTAGTCTGAAGGACCAAAAAGGTCCCTTCGTTGCGATTCTGGCACCATGAACGGTTCTCAAAACTGAGGTCGTATGTGAAAGTTATGAAGCTTTGAAGTCTCTAGTAAACTCCATTTTTCAGTTGACCAAAGTTGACTTTTCTGAATTTGAAAAAATTAAAAAAAAGAATATTCCAAGGAATATTCCAAGTGGGCGAATGGAATGCTGACAAGTGGCATGGGAGGAATGGTTTATGGCTTGACTTTTATGTGGACGGACCAATAGCAGGCTGCCATGTGGTAGGCCCGGAGGCCGCCACGTGGCTAATGCACTGTAGTTCAAAAATTTTATGGAGGCTTGAGGTTTCGAACAACTGACCTCCCGTGAACAAAGCCAATACCATACCGTTTCATCTACCCATTATTTCTTATAAAGCTATGGGTAAAGGTTCTATTTAAATTTTAAATAAGCCGTCGACGGAAAAAAAAACAGGGGCTAGCCCGCATGCAGATGACCGTGACCGGGTGCCAAGGGCTAACCGCCCAGCAGTTACGGTGGCAGTTAGACCCACAAGTGACCACTCCCAAACATTTATTACATGGAAATATAGCAGAATAGTTAGTGGTTACCCCGGCAGGTTGAGCGGTGGCCCATGTGACCTCGCCCACCAAACATTTAATTTGACATTTTACGGTTCCGCCGAATCTAGAGGGTGCACCCAGATTTGGCGCTTTCCACCAAATTTAACTCCAGCTAGCTCCATTTTCTCCACATTTGGTGGAGTTTGTTTAGGGATATTGGGCAAAATTGGTTTTGGCCATAATTCCCTCAATATTGAACGAAATTGGATGAAATTTTAGTCAATTTTGGGTCTCTTGAGCATTCTGAAGAGTTTGGGATAGGTTGCTAAGAGAACAGAGGTGATCTATAGAAACTTTTGCTTCAGGGAATAGGAAGGAGCCGTAAGGGCCATCAGGTAAAAGGAGATGTATTGGGTTGTACTACACTGTTTAAGGTGATACAAAAGCCATTTTTAGTTATTTTCTATCTTCTAAAGGTGAATTTATAGCTGGTTTAACCTGTTTAGGCATATTTTTCATTGTGTAACCATTTTGAGCAAATTAATAGAGCAAGGACATGCCATTGGGGAGCTTTGGACCGACAGATGTAGCCCAAGAGGGGTGAACTGCCTCAAAAATGTGTTGTGTTATGTTATGGTGAATTTTAGTTGCGGTGTATTTCTGCTGTGATATGTTAAACAGTAAACTTAATTAACAAATCCTCACACATAAAACTCAGAAACATTACCAAAACTATTTTGTTTAACTTGCAAGTCATGGAGAACACTTTGCACACTAAATTATATGGAAATGGATACTTTTCATAGCATTACAAATAGTTCCATTTTCAGATCAGTTGGTATCAGAGCTAGAGTTTTACTCTACATTTATTCTTGTGCAAAGATATAGCTGACTGTTTTCAAGTTTTGATTCTTACTACGATTAAGCTCAAGAGAGGGGAAGGACAATTGGTTAGGGCACAAATTAATCCTCAACCAAGGAGGGCCAGAGTGCCATTAACTCCACCTTCTAATTCACCTCCAAGAGCCACAGAAGAAGTCTTAAGCATGTCTTCAAGATAAGGAGAAGCTCTTGAAGACATTGATCCCAAAGAAGAATAACAGGTGTTTCGAAAGGTGTTCCTAGACATGATTGAGATGGTGAGGATACTCTACCAAGAAAGGAATGAAAGGCTTGTAGGAGAAGGGTCTAAACATCAGAAAGAAGGAGAGCGTTCTTCAGGGGGAAAGAAAAGTGATGACAAGTCAAAGAAAGGACATGGAGGAAATGGTGATCCACCATCCACATCTTCATCCTCTTCCTCTACATCGTCATCCTATAATTTGGTGAATCAATCTCACAAGTCCAAAACCACTGATAAAAGTCCATTTTTAAAGCTTGATGTTAAATTTGAGTTGCCTATGTTTAATGGTGAAGTCAATGCAGAGAAACTTGACAATTGGATAAGACAATTGGAAGTTTATTTGAGGATACAAAACCTTCATGAAGACGACACCAAGATTCAGTTAGCCTCTTTGAGAATGGAAGGAGCAGCATTGGTATGGTGGGAAGCCAAGACCAAGGATGAGATTAAAAAACATGGTAAGATCACTTTATCATGGGCTAAATTTATTTCCGCAATTAAGCAGCAATTTTATACATTAGCTCATTTACAAAAGGCTATCATGAATTGGAAAAGTTTTAGACAACTTAAGGGAAAAAATGCTCAAGATTACACTCAAGAGTTTAGAAGAAGGGCTCTTTTGTTAGGAATTGATTTGCATAGCCAAGAGAGTTTTCTGAAATATATAGGTGGTTTACACAACTATCTTATACATACTATTCTTATGTTCAATCCTACTAGTCTAGACGAGGTTTGTGTCGGAGCCACACATTTAGAGGCTAGAGGTAAACAATATTTTGATGGGAATGAGGATAGTGAATTTAAAGGCAAAGGGAGAAAAAAAAATGCAAACTATAGGAAAGGAAAAGGAAAATTATTTTGTAAAAACTATTCCAAAACAAGCCTCGATGAAGACCATTGATGGAAAATTCATCTGGAGTTGAAGCCAGAAAAATTTAAAACCAAAGATAAGGCCCAAAAAAAGGGCGAAACGGTTGCAATAGATGAACAAGACTTAGGGTCTGAATCATGAGATGAAACTAAAAGCATAGCCATGGTACCAAAAAACATAAAGGGGAAAGAGATTGTAAAAGAAACAAATCTCGGCTCTAGCACTTTCAACTATCACATAGAAGCTCCAAATGAAGAGAGGAGGATTGAGTTGTTTCATGTGAGGATAATTTCCAAACACACAAAGATAGACACACTATTTGACAGTGGGTCTCAAGAAAAACTCATCTCAGAAGAATTAGTCAAGAAGCTGAAACTTGAGACCATTCCACATCCAAAGCCATATTCACTTGGTTGGATTTGCAATGATGCTAATTTACAAGTTTCAAGGAAGTGCATGTTGCGCTTTGCCATAATAGCTCATTATGTTGACATGGTTGAATTAGATGTGGTACTGCTTAACATTACAGGTGTGGTGTTGGTTAGTCCATACTTCTATGACAAAAAATCGACCTTCCATCGCCATGAGAACAAGTATCATCTATTCAAGGATGGCAAGGAGTTTACTGTGAGAGCACATCGAAAGAAGCTAGAATCTTCTTTAATGAATGTAGGGAAATTGAAAAGGCCTGTCAATGCAAGTCAAAATTTGATTTTGTTGATGGTTAAGTAAAAATATTTTTTACATAATCCTTTTCATGTTATTGTTGATATAAATGATGATATGTTTCAGTCTGAAAGCAGGTCGCCTTTGGAAGAAGATGATAGGATGTTTCACAAGGAGTCTTTGGTGTTGATCGGTGTAGAGAACAAAGTGTCGGTGCAAAGTGGTGCAAGAGTCCAAGAGAGGGAAAAGCATGCAAGTAAATAGGTCACAAATTTCAGCAAGGTTCATTGCTAGTTTCAGAATGGCAGGGTACTATGGCGATAAAACTTGGTTGGGAATCGACACAAGTACATGGCTCTTTCAGAAAAAAATCATCATAAGGACAGTTGGCAAGGTGAATCTTATTTTCAGTTTCCTTTGAAGGTATACCATTGTAGGAACAATATTATTTCTGCAAATTTCAGTTGCTAGTCAAGGTTAGCAACAGTCGATCAACAGATTCAAGGAATAATTTGTCTTTTTATGAGAAGCTCAATTTGATGAAATCAGGGAGATTTCAGTGGTTTAATGTTGGAAGAGTGGAGAATCAGTCTCCTCAACTTCAGCTTCTATAATTCAAAGAGCTTTTGGGGTCCAAAAGCTTCCCATTGGGGAGGTGTAATCAAGTGATCATGTCCAAGATATTAAAATTGCTCAAAAATAAAAGTGTTCAAAAATAGTTGAAGTCTGAACGACTGAAAATGTCTCATCGTTGCGATTCTGGTGCCATGAACGGTTCTCAAAACTGATGTCATATGTGAAATTTATGAAGGTTTGAAGTCTCTAGTAAACTCCATTTGTTGACCAAAGTTGACTTTTCTGAATTTGAAAAAATTAAACAAAGAATATTCCAACGAATATTCCAAGTGAGTGAATGGAATGCGGACAAGTGGCATGGGAGGATTGGTTTATGGCTTGACTTTTATGTGGATGGACCAACAACAGGCCACCACATGGCAGGCCCGGAGGCCACCACGTGGCTAATGCACTGTAGTTCAAAATTTTTATGGAGGCTTGGGGTTTCGAACACTCGACCTCCTGTGAACAAGGCCAATGCTGGACCATTTCATCTATCGGTTATTTCTTATAAATCTATGGGTAAAGGTTATATTTAAATTTTAAATAAGCCGCCAGCGGAAAAAAAAGGGGCTAGCCCCTTAGGGCTAGCCCGCGTGCAGATGATTGTGACCAGGTGCCAAGGGCTAACCACCTGGCAGTTACGGTGGCGGTTGGATCCACATGTGGCCGCTCCCAAACATTTATTACATGGAAATATAGTGGAATAGTTAGCGGTTACCCCGGCAGGTTGGGCGGTGGTCCATGTGACCCCGCCCACCAAACATTTAATTTGACATTTTACGGTTCTGCCAAATCTAGAGGGCACGCTCAGATTTGGCGCTTTCCACCAAATTTAACTCCAACTAGCTCCAGTTGCTACACATTTGGTGGAGTTTGTTTAGAGATATTGGGCAAAATTGGTTTTGGCTATAACTCCCTCAATATTGAATGAAATTGGATGAAATTTTAGTCAAATTTGGGTCTCTTGAGCATTCTGAAGAGTTTGGGACAGGTTGAAGAGTTGAAAGAGGTAATCTACAATAGCATTTGCTTCAGGGAAGAAGAAGGAGCCATTAGGGCCATCAGGGAAAAGGAGCTGTATTGGGTTGTACTTCACTGTTTAAGGTGATACAAAAGCCATTTTCAGCTATTTTCTATCTTATGAAGCTGAATTTACAATTGGTTTAGCCTGTTTAGACATATTTTTCATTGTGTATCCATTTTGAGCAAATTAATAGAGCAAGGACATGCCATTGGGGAGCCTTGGACCGGCAGATGTAGCCTAGAAGGGGTGAACTGCCTCAACAATTTGCTGTGTTATGTTATGGTGAATTTTACTTGTTGTGTATTTATGTTGTGATATGTTAAAAAATAAATTTAATTAACAAATCCTCACACATAAAACTCAGAAACATTACCAAAACTACTTTGTTTAACTTGCAAGTCATGGAGAACACTTTGCACACTAAATTGTATGGAAATGGATACTTCACATAGCGTTACAAATAGTTTCATTTTCAGATCAAGGATGTTGATAAACTAATGATGCAAGAACATCTTATCTCCAACTCAAAACTCATTTTGACTAGACCTAGGGGTTTCATTTACCAAGGGAGTTGGTTCGCTAAGTTAGATTTAATTATTTAGATATACTAGTGATGCAGGAGCATCTTATCTCCATGTCAAAACTCATTTTGAATAGACCTATGGGTTTCATCTACCAAAGGAGTTGGTTCCCTAAGTTATATTTAATTATTTAATTTAAATTTATTTTCCTATGCTTTTAGGAAAATTATATGTAAATGATGGGAGTGAGGAATATTGTAATTATATCTACTCTTTAGGAGAGATTTGGAGAATATTTGAGAGATTTAGAGAGATTTAAGGATTAGTTAGATCTTATGGGAAGAATATGGATCTAGGTGAGGATTTTGTGGATCTCAACAAAATTATAGAAATACAAGGAGGGATTTTGGGATTTGAAACCAATTTTGGTTTAGATCCACTTGTATAAATTTAGGTAAATCTATGAATCATAATAGACAGAGTATGGTTCGAAAACCTATGCCCATATTGTGAATGAGTGAGTTGTAAATATTGTGAATATTGTGTGTGTATGTGTGGTTTGTGTGTGTCTGCTTTTGGTTTTTGTATTGAGTAAGTTGGAGTGTGTTGTCTTAACGTTCTAGAAGGGAATATTGTGTCACTAGTGAAGATGGGAGTGTTGTTTTTCCACGATATTGGTGTCTAGGATAGAATCTTAAATCATCGATGCTACCAAACCAAGTAATATTAACAACCTTAAATTTAATAGTGCACAAAATATACATAAATTTTTACATGATTTTGTACAATAACTGATCGAGTGGATCAGTAAAGTGCTCAAAATTCAAAGTGTTCAAAGTGCTCAAAACCAGCTCCAAAACGTATATTTTATCTCTCTGAATCCAACGCAACTTGAATCGCTCAAAACTGATATCGCGTTCTGATCGTTTTCCTAAACAATTAAGAAAATTGCAGTTGGGTGCAGGAAAGGGGACTGAGCAGTCTGTATGCTGACTGGGCACCCACCCCAATTTAATATAATATGGTAAGTCATGGGGTGGTGGGGGTAGTGGCTCGCCACCTTTTATATTATATTTTTTATC